>OY997400.1:3690623-4047308 GCA_963921505.1 Phakellia ventilabrum | reverse complement strand
TGCTATTGGCAGAAATGCATCGAGCTAGTAAAAGCCAGCGAGGGAGCATGTGACTTCTATAGATGGCAAAATTTAAACAAGGTGGCTGATGCTAATTTTAGTAACTACCAAATAGGGACTAGTAGCAATAGTTGAAGCCCTTCTAATTGGTGCTTCTTCCAACAATCAGCCGTAGTGAGCTACTATGCTAAGTGTTTCAATGCACAGCAGAGAGTACACTAAATGTGTATGCTATATGGTGAATCAGTACGCAGCTGATCAGTTAAGCAAGTGGTAGACACAGTGGTTACCCTTGTCCCCAGGCCACACCCCCTGAAAAGTAGTGACCTGGTATCCACTGTTCGTGCATACGGGAACAAATTACTAAATGTACCGAAAAGGGTCAGTAAAATTATCAGTAAACAACGTTAGTCACCTCTCTCCTGGCAGTGACTGTAAGCAGAGAACTAGAAATTAACCTTCATTCAAACTTTCTGCAGCTGAAATGGTTTCAATTTCGGAGCTGGCCTTCTAGTGGCAAATGGGATCGAAGATCTGAACTATCGATCACTTTCTGAGCATCTACCTTGTGAAAAACCATCACACTGAAACATTTGTAGATTCATAAGCGGATGTAATGTAATCATACACGGACACGATATGGTTATATCCTAAATTCCCAGAGTTCGGGGAAATTAAGCACATCCGCAAACAGTGGACACCAGGCCACTCTTTTGGGGGGTGTGGCATGGGTATGAGGCTATACAAGTGGTATGTAAGAAGCCAAGCTTGGCTAGCCATTCATTTCTCTAGGACCACAGGTACTTCTATCAATAGCACAATGGACACAGATGGCACATTGAGATGTTCAACTGCTGACCAAAAGTACTCTTTAGCAACGATATTCCCAGGACGGTGGGTACAACAGCTATCCCACAAATAACATGGACAAATAAACAACAGAACTATCATTGCAAGGTACATGACATGCATGGCTTTATGTACATCAGGAGCATGTCCACACTGTTTACTCACTGATTACATTATGGTATAATTCAATACATGTGGGGAGGTTTAAAGCATGACTCCGATAGGTCTATAAGCAGAATAAATCTGTTTATTAGAGAATAAATACAAGAAAACCGTCGTACACCCTAAACTGAAAGTGAAAATACAGCCACTTTTATTAATGCAAGAATTACCGGATCCAGTCTTCGTGGCCGTGTAGCGTTCTCAGGCACTTTTGAGTTTCAAGATTCCAGACTCTGGATAAAGAAAGTAAACAGATTGCTTGAAACTGTGACAGGAATGTAGAAGCCTTAATTGGTAGGCAATCATCTCAATAGGACTCTTACTGTAGGAGTAATCATTATAAGGTTGCCATATATCCTCAAGTGGATACTACCTTCAGAGATTCACACAGGATTTCAAGTTAGGGGGAATAATGACCTGTACATGAATCATTGGGGGCATGGCCCTTTTGGAAACACTATAGTTAACTCTGACAACCTGAGTGCAGTCTGGTCTAAAATCTTGGGGGACAAGTTGGTTACATAGGAGGGATATTCCCCTTTCCCCCTCTTATGATATCCTGGCTGTTTATCAGATGGTTCAGTGAAGTAGTCACTAACTTCATACACGTAATGATTAGTAAGTATACAGGCATAGTTGGTGCTCAATGCACACTTTTGAGAAGTAAAATTGCCTAAAGGGTGACAGTTGTGATTATTTCTGATGCAACCCATCACCTGGTGGACACTACTAGTAACTGTTAAATGGAGGACTACTTCACTGCAGGAAGACAAGGGTGTCCTCAAGCAGAATAAAGTTGTTCTCAAAACTGACTGGTGGATGTTGCATATTATAGTTACATGTAGCTGCACATACACTGTCACTAGCATAAATTTCATTCATTGTTTGAAGTTAGCATGTACGTACAATTCATTATAAACTTTTCCATTAAGTAGGTCTTTGAACTGGTCCACATGCACTCATCTTACTACTATAATGATGGATTACAATTCAGCAGCCCCAGATATCTTAAAAGTTTAGTCATTTTGCTTTTAATACTGTAATTACTAGCAGCTACATGTCTGAGTGAGAACATGACTATTTGCGCTAAGCAATTTAGTTACAATTGTTTCTGTGATCTATTCACAGTTGGAAGGTGTGAGAATGATGCTACCTAAGAGTTTCTATCCTCTGTGTGGAATTTGCCTGTGATCACATATGTATGTGCTATAAGCAGTAAATGTTGCTATAAGCTATAGCTTGGATCAGCATATTCAGCATAATTAGTAATAGGGCTCTAACTGAGCTCTCAACATTACACTGCACTCCCCCACCTCTCCTCCGCCCACCCCTCCCGCCTTCAAATGACGATTAAGCATAACATGGTCGAGGTTAACGTGGGTGGCAGCAGGCCTTATCTCATGCAACTAGTTTGCTACTTGCTATCTCCCCTTGCTACTTGCCCGAGGCAAAGAGAGAAAGAACCCGTGGTACTTCCCGGCCATCTACCTCGGGCTCAGTAAGCAGGTTGGCGCCTAAGCCTGAGCAGGGAAAAAAGCAGCCCTCACTTGGAAGCGTGGACAACATCAGGAGAATTATTCATCCCCTGGCCCTGGCTGAAGGAGCCCCTAACACGCCTTGGCCAGCGCCTGAGCAATGCAGAGCAGCATGAGGTGGGCTCACTCTACACATGGGTAGCTTCCTTTGCCACTTATGTGGCTATCCTATCACAAGAGCTGGTGGTGGATAGGCTAGCGTATATGCGCCTCATCATACGAGAGGCACACAAACAATTGGGGGAAACGATTGGCTGACATATGATGCAGTATTTCAAAGCAACCATCAGGGAAAGGCCAAAGCAGGGAATGTGTTTGATCCCTCCCTCCACACAGCCTATGTGGCAGGGCAAAGTACACCCCACCCTGGCCCCCTGCAGACACTGCAATGAACCTATCATCTCCTCAGAGGACTATGCACTAGCTCCACTGCTGTCAGCTACAGAAAGGCCCTAGCGGGAAGCGAGTCATCTGCCCATCACCTACACGCCTGGGGAAAGCTCCCCCTCCAGGTCACAGTGCCAGCTCCCAGAAAGATATGTATATCATGGAACAGGGGACAGTGTTCATTTCCATGGGCGTGTTCATACAAGCATACATGCACCATGTGTGACAGCCTAGGCCATCAGGCCAAAGATTGTGTGCTCAACCCACCTGACTCCATCTATGAACAGCCAACCAGACAGAGCAACTCCAAGCCTACTGCAATAATATAGCAGTCGTGTATGCAATAAAAATAAAGGCTCTGCCAGGGACCCACAGATGATGCGGCTCATAGGACATTATTGTTCTTCTGTACTGCAGAGTCACACTAGTCTGAATAAATGTCTTTGAATCAAATTTCTACTCTTTGGGTTGTAGCTATATTTCACATGGATCTGCCTTCAGTTGTTAAATCCCAATATTAGTACCTTCTCAAGTGTTTGACATGATTATCATCTCTAACTGCCAAGAGAAGCCTAAAATTTTGATTGTCTTAGTGCTTTACTTACGTTGGCCCCAGAGACTATAATTGGATCGAAGAAAGCTAAAGCATAGATAAAACTGGAATACTTTCTTGATGGCTGAAAATCATGCAGAAAAGAATTTCCCCCATAGGGTAATTAGCTGTTTCACAGACAGTACCTTTAGCAGTGCTGCCTGTGCCAGACTTGGGCCCTAAAAGCTAATCATAGTAGTAAGAAGACCATAGGCACACACAGATAAGCAGTTGCTAGGACCAAAAATTACGTCAAGAGGTCGTGTGGCATGAGTCATATTCAGGATCCAGGAGGAGCAAAAACATTTTATGGTCCTATACAAAATATGCACAGGTTTGTGAGGCCACCATTTAATCAGTCTACACTAAGCCATCAGTAAAAGAGGTGTGTGCAGGAAGCCATGTACAAAGTACAAGGATAAATTAATTAGCAGCTTACACAATGCCTTGTACAGAAGCGTGATTGCGTGATGTTACATAACTCACCCTGCTGGAGCGTA
The DNA here is from genome assembly GCA_963921505.1 of Phakellia ventilabrum. Classification (NCBI taxonomy): domain Eukaryota; kingdom Metazoa; phylum Porifera; class Demospongiae; order Axinellida; family Axinellidae; genus Phakellia; species Phakellia ventilabrum. Next base: position 4,043,283 of record OY997400.1, on the reverse strand, counting down.
TGAAAGAGCTGAAAATCGTTGTTGTTATTTTATTTTACCGTATTTTTGCAGCAAAGGCAGATGTCTGGTAGGTGTTACACAGAGGTACTTACTGCAATCTCACGTGCATGTTGAGCAAGTTTTGTCGGGGTGGCTGGCTTTGCTCCACGTTATCCCAAAAATCGAAGTTGGCCCAGAAAGCAATTTGCTTGTAACCGCAGAGGTGGACACAGGCATATCTCAGAAACAGTGAGTGGCAGATTTAAAAACTTTTCGTGGCACATGTAGCTAAGGTAGAAGAACACTGCCATTTGCTGCTTGTCTATAAGCCGTACTTAGGCCGAGTTATGAGCGTGCAAATTATTGTATTTTTCCCAAATTCACTGGTCCATATTCACAACAATACTTGTACACAGGGAGGTAATGATAGATATTTAGTAGGCAGGAAGGTTTTATAGCTATAGAGTAAGTATGGCTCCGATTTTACACTTTACTCCATGTTATCCCAAAATTCGAAGTTGGCAGACCCGCTAGTGGTCAATCAATCAACCAGTCATACCCGCTACCATGCCAACTACTTGAGGCCGGGCATACACATATCCCACGCTTCTGATGATGTAGCTACCTGCAGAGGATGTGAGAACTACATGCGGACATACATACACTTCCATCGCTTAAGTAACGTCATGCAGAGCCAACGGCGATGCATCTCGCCATCACGTTTTTGAAGCAGAGACTCCATTGCTTCAAAAACGTGATGGCGAGATGCATCACCATTGGCTCTGCATGACGTCACTTAAGCAATGGAGTCTCTGCTTCAAAAACGTGATGGCGAGATGCATCGCCGTTGGCTCTGCATGATGTTACTTAAGCGATGGCAGCGTATGTATGTCCGCATGTAGTTCTCACTTCCTCTGCAGGTAGCTACATCATGGTAGCGGGTATGACTCATTGCCGTATTAAATGGTAGACAGCAGCAACAATAAGAAAGAGCTGGAAATGCCGAGAACAAAACCGCTTGTGTGCCAATTAGGTACTCCTAAGCTAAGATATTGAGATTTTCAGTGATGATACAAGTGTTTTGAAGTCACTAAGCCCCTAAACCACCAGTTGGAAAGATATTTTCAAATTTTGGGCAGACGGACAAACGAATTGCTTAACCCTGCTTCCACATACACAGTGCAGGGTAGTTAGGTGACATGAGTTAGTCCAGGCAGCCATATGTACTGTATGCTTGTAATGCAGGCTTAACTGCCTTGTATTGTGAGTTAACCTTTCAGTCTTGTAATGACAATAGCCTGTTAAATGCAATGGAAACTTGGATGTATTTAAAATACCACCAATACTAATAATCCACCAGCCGGGCATGCTTCACATAAATCATCCAAATGAAGGTTGTGGTTAGCAATAGGTCAGTCCAAGCTAAATGCAGCTGTAAAATGGTTCGGCTATTTTATCTTCTATGGCTTTTAGCCAAAGTGCTAACTCAGCAATTTCATAATCTACTTCTAGTTAGCTTCCGAAACATCCCAAACATCACTACCGACCACTGTTATGGCATCTGGGAAACACAGAACTAACTTAGCTTGATGTACCTTGGCCTAATGGTTCCTGCAAACCCCCCTGTAGCGAGCTTCAATGGTGTGTGTGGCAATAGTGGCACAATAATGTAAACTTAGCAGATGTGATTACTGAGAAATAAAGCAACAGAAAAACAAAACAAACGGGCACGGTAACCATAATGCAATGAGCTTAACGCATGCTCAGCTGGTAGGGCAAATGTTAAATTTTGGTATGCTCTAATCAGCAATGTGCACATTCCTCCAAAGATACCAGGTGAGGTTTGATTTACACACAAAGTGACCATGGGTGGAGTTTGTGTGAAGTTGTATTGAAGGTACTTTCAACATACATGTACATACATACATACATACATACATACATACATACATACATACATACATACATGCATGTACATACATATATAGCCTTGTTCCCAGGCCACGCAGGTATCAGTATACACGAATGTGTCGTAATAATGGGCGTGTTATTTCAGCGAGCGGAAGTTCATACAAGTGCTGCTTACTGACGTTTGATCTAACACGTGATAATGCATGAACGTCATACACAGTACAGAAAGCATGGAAATAGAAGACAATCATAGCTACACGCATGTAACAACTAACCTTTACAACTTTGGAACCTCCAAGGACTACTCGCTGCCGTCTCAAGGACTTCAAGCGCGTCTATTGGAATGCGAAGCCTATATGCGCATGAGTTGTAGTGACGTCATTGATGCAATTTTCGAGCATAATCTTGGATTATATCTCCACCGTGCACTTCTGAAACTGCTGGATATTTGCAATACTTGTGGTTCAGGTTGGAATGTGCATGCACAGCAAGTCTTGTGAGGCTACGGGATTTTGCACATGGCTGCCCAAAAAATCGAAATCGGTCCAACGAGAGGGAGTGGTTGAACCCTGCGTGGTTTATGCAGCGTATCTCTTGATCCGTTCAAGGTATGAGCATGCACCTTTTTTCAATGTAAAGAGAACAGATAGGCGAATAACCTAGCGTTTGTTTGAACTGTATAGCCCTTTGCATGGATGTGTAGCAAGGTCACAAATTAGTGCATTTTTTTTTGAAGTTTGCATCCTTTTTTTGAGAATTGTAGCTGAGCTACAGTAAAGAAATTGTAGTATGTTGTAGTCCTGGAGGAAAGGTCCTCCACGCTTAGATACCAGCTCTCTCCTTGGTTTTGCACCATGCTGCCCATAAAATCGAAGTGTGGGGATGCCATTGTTAGTCATCACTCGGGAACCAGCCGGCTTGACCATAATTTTGTAGCTATTACGCAGTTAAGTACCTTTCTAACAATATTCTCGAGTAGCACTTTGTAGGTCTGTATTGAAGCAGCAGTATGCCGTATAAAGGTTAACTGTCCCAAGGTGGCCATTTTAGTAGACTACTTCCGGTTGGCAATTAATTAAGGACGCGTTCGTGTATACTGTATGTTCTGTTCATGCATGTGCAAGAATTTACAGAAAATGTGCAGTAAATGTATCCATAAGGGAGCTTGGTCACATGGCAGCGAGTAGTACGGAGGCAGTGCATTGGTATAGTAAGCAGAAAAACTAAAGCTGATACCTAGAAGTGAATGTTAGTTCAATTCTTTGCTCCGCCTTGACTCTGAAAGGCACTTTCAAAATATCTGTAGTAAGACGGCTACCAAAGTCTCAGAGGATAGAAAATTACATGTCATTTTACTATTCCTGGATGTTTACACAGCCATTTCTGTTGTAGAAATTTAGAACCAGAGATTTATCCTATGTGACGGGAAAAAATGTCAGTACTAGCTCAAAGCTTACTTTTCACATGTAACCAAATAACAACCCAGCAGTATCCATACGTAGTACGATACCCAAGATTTTGTGGGGGTATTTCTGCATGTGTAAACAGTGAATACCTGGCTACTCTTCTGGGGAGATAGGCCTGGAAATGACCCTCACATATACATACATACATACATACATACATACATACATACATACATACATACATAAAGACACACTAACAGACAGAAAGACAGAGTGTCACTAAAGCAGATATTTTGTCCTTGAATAGTATCTGTTTGTGTGGCTATGACCTCAACATCTCAAATGATTTGAAAGTTTTAGAACGTATCCTCCACTGTTGATGGGCACCCTACCAGTACCAACTCACCTCACTGTCTTGTCCCATGATCCACTCACGAGATACTGTCCTCGGAGCTGCAGACAGAACACCGTGTCAGTGTGTCCACTAAGCGTGTAGAGTAATTGAAACGTCAAGACGTCCCACACCTGAAGTGTATAAAAATGATACTAGCTGCCATAGTTACAGGTCACCGAAACAGAACAAATTAATGTACCAAAAGAATAACCCAAGAAATATTCTTTGCATTATATATAAAAGTATAAACTTATAAACATCTTTTACAAGTATCCTATTTCTTCTGTAAGCATCTTATTTTCCAAAACAGTAATATCTACATACACACAAACTGATGAGGCCTGTCAACAGTGAAGCAGCGGATTCAAAATGGCCACTACAGTGGTTTCAGCACGGAGGCGGAGTACTTATAGTAAGCATGGTTATACTTACAGTATGCCAAAACTCAAGAGTAAAGATTGCGTCCCAATCAAGAGAAATGTATACTACTCTAGTTAGCACCCATTCAATCCTCTCCTTAGTATTAAGGACATATAACATTTTGATAACAAAATCAAACCAGTGCCTAACAGTGAAATACGCCTAACAATTGTGTGAATACAGTCTCATCTATAAGTACACTACTTCCAAATTTTAAGCAATCTCTAACCTGCGGCAGCACATGTCTATATCGGGGGTAGGGCTGAATAATAGCTATGCTATAATATAGTTTATAAAATACAAAGACCACATCTGCTTGAACCCTTTCCCTCTTTCTCATGGGATGTAAGAAAATAATAGGGCTTCTCAGGAAGTTGAAATCTTCAAACCAAGTTGATAGCTGTGTTGGTAACATCAAAGCATACACCAAAGCCAATAACCATGAATCTAACAACCTCCTCTGCTTAATATATCTACCAAAAAAATTGAGTCTGTTGCTAGAATGTCAAATCATGGCATCTGCTAGAGTTCCAGCCACAGTCTGACTCCATCATTAATACCTACTCAAGACGGGACAAAAGCTTTGTAGGCTATCTCACAGAAACACTTCCAGCCCAGTTTCATAGTTCAAACTCACAGTTAGGTAATGACCCCTCAAAAACACTCATTTGTTGCAAAAAAAAAAATTAACAAAAGTACCAGTCAGTCCAGAGTGGGGAACTAGTTAGTCCCGAGTAAGGGTACCACAGGGTCTAGGTATTGTCTCGGTTTACAAATATTTCTCCATCGCTCCCTTTACATGTCAAGCAACTAATGAACATGAACTGCATGCCATAGCAGCTATTCCAAGCAGATGGCAAGTAGGAAGACTGCAAGTTAAACATCAAACTAATTCTCTCTCCATGTCTTTGAGCTAAAGACTGAAGCATAAACATTTGTGGAGTATGCCACAGGTAAGAATACTACAACATATCCGTTCACAAAGGCTAATGTATTATACAGTCTTCAATCCGACTACAGATGGCAAAACTTCAGAAACCCTTTGGGAATGGAGGGGAAGGTATACTGTAATTCTAAAAATTTAGTTGTTAAAAAACTTAGCTAATACAAAAATTTAACACAAAATTAATACTCTGCCAAGTATAAAGACAGAGGGTGTAATACAATGTATTGTATCCTGGGAACCCATAAGATGAAAGAACCGCGCAGTGCAATATCACGTGAAAAATTATAATAACCAAGGAAACGATATTTCCCTGGGAAATATCTAATTGTACATGTACGCGATAAAAAGCAGTAGGCAAGAGACCGAGAATGCATCGATGGCGGGTGTATTGAGCAAAAGGACGGCTCAAGTCTGCCGGGTCTACCCAGTGGTGAGTTTAGTTCAGACTGGCTGGGCTGTTTGATAGCGTTTATACCTGTTCAGACTATTAGTAGACCTACGGTAGCTTATACTTTCTAGCTACAGGTAAGATTATGACTGAACTCACCCGATCAGATTGTTTGCTGTCGATACCCGGCAGACTTGCAGACTTGAGCCGTCCTTTCGCTCGATACACTCGCTCTCGATGCATGTACCAGGTTGCTATAAACTCGTTACTGCAGCAGTGCAGCCTGGTTGCTAGCCTTGATTGATCCCGAGGGATTATTGAATATTACTTCGTGTATTTCGGATAGAGCCTTGATAGGTATGCCCTAATTATAACATGTAATGTAGCGTAATGTTTGGCATGAAGGAGGGGTCAGATGATTGAAACTTACTTGTACCATTGTAATCCTTGGATGAAAACTAAGATTTTCAACCTAGGGCTTCTCTACTTTCACCTTCTGTGAGGCGTTATGGCCAAAACAAAATTGTATACATTTTATATGGGTCTTTATGGGGTTCCTACAAGGCACATGTTCAAACTGGGGTCTGCTGGCAGTTACATGTATGGTCCTCGAACTTGTGGTGCACGAAGCGTCAGAGATCTGGACAAGTCTATCACATAATTTTACCAAGGGAGGCCTACTGCAGCTCTCAGGTTAGTAGAGTTTGTGTAGTCTCTGTATAAGTAAAGATATGAGCACAATTAATGAACAGCACGATCGAGCGATGTACATTTAAGTTTCGAGCAGTCTCTCCACTCTCCCGTAGTAGCCATGGCTGAATTTTGAAAATATGTTGCAGATAGACACCTAAAGATGCTGAGTCACTTTCAAAACCCACGCTGCCCTCGGTTCTGAGTGTTTGTACCTCATTTTTAACATGAAATTGGTGCACTTTGAACTCACAGCCCCGCCACGTGCTTTGTGTATGCAAAATTGCATTCATAATTTCACATCCTTTGCACGATCAAGTAATTGCCCCCCCCCCCCCCCCCCCCAGATCATAATTCTTTACATTCGCATGTCTACTCGCCTGCCACACTTTGCACTTGTTGGCAGAGCGATAACCTTCGATTTACAAGGAATAACGAAAAGCACTTTAAAAGTACATAACCCTCGCGTAACATTGATGATGGAAAAAAGTATATTTCATCAACTATAATAATGTTGAAGTACAGGTCTGCAACCTCAGTGTGTGCATGACGATCGAACGGAGTATGTCACAAAAACTGTTCGAAATATGCTGCAGATATTGAGGTAGGCAAGCTATAGCTCCCCCATCTGTGGCTTGTGTTATACAAGTGGAGATTGACCTCTCAGGACGATGAGCAATACAGCCAGCTCAGTTACACCGTGTGTGCCAACAGTCACAGCCACTGTGACATTAATATTCAGCTGTATAGATGTGTTACATTTTTCCAACAAAAAAGATAACAGCTGTACAGTTGTAGTTATGCTACCGTATTCCTACTGCGTGAGGCATTTCTGCGCATGTGTACTTCTAATTATGGAGTACGGTAGTACTCCATATATAGGGATGGCTCCGAAAAAAATGGCTGCACATTGTATGTGTACAAAGTGATATGTTCAAAACTCTGCCCTAGACTTAGTCATAAGCTTTTGTGGACCATACCTGTCATTCTCGAGTGTTTTCAACAGTAACAAGACTGTTAACGCTGACAAAGAGCATCGCTGAAGTGCCAAATCGTCAAGTCGCTAAACTGTCAAATTGTCATAATTCTTCTTTCTTCTCCGACCATAGCACAACAATGACTGAAGCGATTACAATAATTCAAACGCGAAGAAGCGCTACTGGATCTGGGCTATTGCACCTACACCATAGCGTTCTCAAACAAATCAAACCGTTCAACAGAGATTCTCAAGCGCTCGAGGCAAGTACTTGCCGCTATACGCCGTTCCGTTCCGTTCCATTCTGCGCATTAAATGGTAGTTACGCCTACACCGGAAACGCAGCCTCGAGCACGAGCTGTTCTGCTTAGGTGTTTATTATAATACTTGGAGTATGCTTTATGACGGACCCAAAGTAAGTTGCTGTAGTTACGTTATAATAGTAAGAACACTGATACAACTGCTAAACCATTACAGACGATACTAACCTCCATGATGTGCATTAAATGGAGTCGGCAAACTGCTGTAGACAGCTGTCTGCCATTACAATGTTGCATACAGGAATGAGTGGCTATACAGTGGCATTCTTAAGTTGGTAGGCGCTTAGCTACAATTCACATTAGCTGTATTTTGCTACTCTGCTGTATCTTTAAGCCCCACTGAAAGCTTTGCAGTGCAAACTGCATTCTATGTCTGTTACATTATAGGTGCTGTTAGTTTATCATGAATGGGACCATATGTGGATACAGCTAATACCGCTCATCTATCCCACACAACCACATCATCTAAACACCATTGATACCTTTCTCCTCCCCCCAAAAACCAACAGCAAAACAAAAAAACATTTAAAAAAATGAAAGAACATTTATAGGGATGGAATCCCCAAAAAGCAACCAAACAAGGTAGGAACGATACCACAGTACCCTTACGGATTGTCATCCCTATATCTTTAGCCATTTTGCCAACCTCACACACACACACACACACACACACACACCAATCCCTGGCATGCCACACCAGCCATATCCACAGCCAATAGAATGTGGCAATTGCAGCACTTCACAATGCAACACACATCACCCCCTCACACTACAACTTATCTTCCACATGCAGCAATACACACTCTTAGACTAGACTGCATACATGTACCACTTACCCCACATTTTACACCACAATCCACACCTACAGTGATACCTACACTCTTCCACCTGCAACAACACCCTTTCACTTCACCAACAGTTCGTACATAACACATTTCCAAAAACATTACTCTATTATATCAAAGTACGTTCAAAAAAACCTAATCATCTACACCACAATCTAACATCCTGTCATCCCATGTAACTAGCACTTACGTATGAGATCTAGTTGCAAAAATGGAAACAGATATAGGGATGACAATCCGTAAGGGTATTGTGGTATCGTTCCTACCTTATTTGGTTGCTTTTTGGGGATTCCATACCTATATGTTCTTTCATTTTCTAAAATGTTTTTTTGTTACATAAAGTTTGGTATTGGTATCAGAGACGGGTAAACCAGTACCATTGTGATCCGTGGGTGAAAATTATCAGTAGTCTAGCATGTATACATGCAAATTCTCACAATATGTTTCTATAAAAATTATGATGCAGTAGTTTTCATAGAGTCAGTACAGACCAAATAGACAAAGATTTAAAAGCTTATTACTCTTCACAAGCAAGACTGAAAGTTGATGGACGGCACCACATGGCCAGACTCAAAGATGATCACGGTCCTATGCCTATACAATTCAAAGCTGTCTTTTACTACAGCTTTATCCAGCAGTAACTTCATGAATATGCCAAAATAGACCTACTCTCCAGCACAGACTGTGCTTATATCTAATGCTGAGAGAATTCATCAACGCTTTTGCTTTTTGTTCCTATCAGCTGTTATCACAAACTTAAACATTGCAGTAGCATGTTCCCTACATAATTTGTAAACTTGGGGGTGAGGGATGCTCAGTTGGAGAACAGTTCAAAAATCCAGAAGGCACTGCTCTGAAGTCAGATGTGTTAAAACTTCATTCCTTCACACAGTGGTACAGCCCTCTATCACCACACTGGTAGTAGTGACAGTATGTTTTCACCAGAAACATAAATCAGCTAGCAATGCAAGCTAATTATCCAATTTTTAGGTGCTTCCAGTAACACAAGCGATACACAGCCAATGATAAGTGGACAAGCTGTTGGCTGAGCAACAAGAAAACATTATGTACACTTCTTGTGGTTAGGGTAACCTAAGGAGTGTACATAATGTGTGATATTCAACATTCACATCCTGCTTGGTGACACTTTACCTTAATGGTGCCGTCTCCTGAGCCTGAAATTATGTGGATCTCATCAATGTCCACTGAGCACACTAAACTACCATCCTCTAATTTCTTCTTCAGTGAGACATCGGTAGAAGATCTGTACTCCCATACAGCCACAGTGCGATCCTGGAGGGTAAAGTACTTATATCACCACAGTACAGATGCTCATGTTTGTCTAAAACCTGTTTTAAACTATTTCTCTCGTTTTCTACAGTGACTATGTCACCTGCTGAGCAAAACCCCGCATTTTTTAACATCATTTTTCAACGAGCAGGAGTGAGAATGGAATGATTTATGGTACAGTACTCAACTAATGTAAACCCACACTAGTAGTCTGTAGTTCTCTATTTCTCAAATACACCCTCTGGTAGCACCACCATGTTTGGAAAATCATTGTGCGAGTGAAACTTTGTTCCCATATCTCCCTTGCGGTAGAGCTGAAAGGCTTCATTTCTGGGTTATTGCTATAGCAGTCCCTCCTGTAGAAACTATCCATGTTTAACTTGGATGGTGCTTACCATTATAGAGATATGCATATCTTTGAAGCATGCACATTAAAAAATGCAGGAAGTGCAAGTATGACTATTCTATAGCTAGGATGTATACATATAAAAGCCAACACACATATACACACTCATGTGTACACAATACACACACGCGCCATAAAAGACACCTACAAGTCCAAAACTCCTCCATCAAACACTAGATCATACCAGTGCGAAATCTCAATCATGACAGCGGGCAGTGCTTACACAATCGTAATAATAATATGCTGAGCACCACTACTGTCCCTAGTACTAGGAACTGCACGTGAACATCACAGAATCTCCCTCTGCAAAATTAGTTTACCATTATGCATTTAATAAGGAGTTAAGTAGAAAGTGTAGTGTTTGCTACGAGTGTTTGGCAGAGAAAACAGCTATTGATAATTCCCAGTATTGAAAGGATATGTTGGCTCTACATATGAATGCAATAGAAGTCAAAAGTCCTACAAGAGCAGGTACAGTGCATGATCACAAAAGAATGAAGTGATGAAGGCAGTAGATAACCGTTCAATGTATATTTGGTGTTTAATTGGCTCTTGCTAATACACTGCCACCGTGTTGTGTGTTTCAAAATAAACATTTTAAACACCACACGTTCTGCACAATCTGGGTATTTACACAATCTTGAGACTATGTTGAGCATTCTCAAAATCCAGAGATTATGCAGGCAATCTCGAAATTACATAACACATATGTGCAATCTCTAGATCGTAAGATTCGCATGTGCAATCTACAAACTATCAACTTTTCCAGTACACCTGGCAGTGAGTGATGTACCAGAATGGAAGATGTCTCCTTGATAAGTGGCGTCTGCCTTCCTAGGTGGCATACTGCAAATTGGAAGGGTGAGGTATGTTGTGATTTGATGAACAACAGAAGATATTTTGTGTCGAGCGATGCGGAGAGAATGGCTGCCAAACAAGCAAGACCATAGCAAGAGAGAGGGGCAGAATATCATCTGACTACTACAGAACAATCCTATCCTGCAGCTGAAGCATATATTGGTCAAGCAGTGGGTCAACTACTCCATTCTCGGCTTGAAGGATGCGCTGTGCCTTCCACAGGTCAGCTACTAAAAGAATCCGACTCATTCTGTAAGTGTAGTTATTTGCAGCTAGTAGTGAGAAATGATAGCAGAGCAGTCAGTGGCTTTACTGAAGGTCCAATCAATTGTCTCTCCCTGAAGAATCCAAACTATCCTTGCCAGTTGGAGAAGAGTGGCCTTTGCTGATGAGTTCTTCGACATCATCAAGGAGATCTACTGCAAGGTGAAAGGACACATTGGGAGCAAGAAAACAGTAGAAGTATTTACTTCATCCTATTCAGGTATTGCTGCACGCATTCCACCTCTGTTGTTTGCAGGTATTGAAGGCGTATGTGTGCCCAGGCTGCAATTGACCGCTTCATACAGCCACTGAAGCCAGTAGTAGCATCTGGCTTCATGTCCAGGGGACAGGTATGTATCATAATTATTTATTAGGGGACTTTTACCAGTGATTACACCCTTTTTTCCTTCTGCAAATTGATCTCATTGATACGCAACTAGGCTCAACGACACATTCAAGTGGATTGGTCATTACATGGATCACTGGGCCAAATTCCATATCCTGTTCGCCCTGATGAGAAAGTCTGCTGCAGAGGTCGCCCTCGACCTCCAGAATCAGGTCTTCGCTGTCCTTGGAACTCCCAGGATTCTACACTGAGATAACAAGTGGGAATTTGTGAATAAAATCATTCATAGCATTGTGAAGGAGTGGCCACTCCAAATCACAATTGTTAATGGCAGGCCAAGGAACCCTAAATGCCAAGGCCTTGCTGAGCAGGGCAACCACATTATTGAAAAGCTCCTTGGAGCTCGCCTCCATGAATACAAGGAGGATGATCAGCCAACCTGGACTGAGAGGTTACCATTCATTCAGTGTAGGTTTTCTCTAGGGGATTCTCTATAATAACCATTTAGTAGTAATGTGACCATTCTCTTACCTGCATACTACCGTGCATGGTGTCATCAAGACAATTTCCTTTGAGTTGGCATTTGGGCAGCCTCCTCGCCAAAACATCTTCCCAGGAGTAGTGAAAAGTAAAATAACGGAAGAGGATATAAAACATATCCTCACAGAGGAGGATGACAAAGTGAAAGATGAGAATCAGAGAAGTGATGATGAGAATCAGGGCGACGACAAGAATGACAAGAACAATCGAGGCCAGGTAAAAGACGAAATCAGAGCAGTGATGAGAAGCAAGACAACAGTCGCTATGAGAATTAGGACAGTGATGATGAGAATCTAGGCGAGAGTCAGCACCAGACTCAGGATGGTGGAGAGGATTAACACAAGAGCCCAGATTCCCTGGCTACAACAGAAAAGCACTGCCAACCACGTGAAGCAGCTAATAAATAGCACCGCTTAAATGTAGAACGAATGAAGCTGACATACTGCAAGGCTAAAAGAAAGAAGGTTTGACCTTCTCGGAGGGTGATTTTGTCAGTATTAGAATTCTCCAAAAATTGATTGGACATCCACTGACCTTCACAGACTACCATGTGTTATGGTTGAGTGCCTGGGGTCCAAATTCCATCTTTACAGGCTAAGGTATATAACAATTAGTATTTAGAATTAGTAATCCATTTCTTCCTACACTTTCTTGTAGATGTATATCATGGTGTCCTAAAGACTTGCTAAGGAGAAGGGGACCTCGAACAGTTTCAGGAAGACCTGGGCCTGACGGTGAAAGACAGGCATAAGGAATGGTACTGTCTTTGCAAGAGGCAGCTTAACTTCTCAATCTCCAGGCCATGACACCAAAGAAAGAGAATCAAGAGTGGGCATGGCGAGAGCAAAACATCCATTGTCAGATAACATCTTTGTCAGGTAACTTTATTCCATTGCTGGGTACCACACTTTACCATCCGAGTCCCCACCTTCCAGTTGCAAGAAGGCAGCAGTGACTGTGCTTTCTTTGCTATCAGCTACAGCCACCTCCTTTTGCAATGTAGAGTCACCTAACTCCATCCGTTGGGACCAGAAACTAATGTGGGCTCATTCGTTAAAATCATTTGAGCAAGGAAAGATCAAACCATTTCTTGGATGGGAGTTACATGACCACAACTTTGAAGAAGTAGAAGTAGATAAGGAGCTGAAAGTCAAAGTATACTGCTCACACAGGATGCAACACAATCGGAAGATGGCCCAATGCATTAAGTGCAATGACTGGTTTCATCAGACCTGTGAGAACATTGTTGATTCTGTATTTAGGAAAAGAGAATCATTTACTAGTAGTTCTTGTGCATGCACATGATACTGTACTTTCAGCTGTATTATTTATGTCATCATAACTGTTTACACTATAGTAATTTCTGCAATTGCTATACATGATCAGGGTGAACTGTGATTGGATTTTAATGGGGTACAGCTGCAGTAATAGTCTAGAAACCAAGTGTTTTTGCCTTAACAACATGTGAAAAATTCAGGGCGGAGACAATAGTGTTTGTGATCATGCAATAAATGACAAAGTTATTGATGTTCATATCTCATGAACGGAAGGGGCTATAGCCTTCTGGCGTGGAATACATGGATTTGGCTAAGCCGTTTAAGAGCGTTTATCTAATTACGTAGGCGCAAGTTGCATTTTGTAGGGGAGAGACATGCCCCTTGGTTGGCAAAAAGAGCCTTGCGTAGTACAGACTGAAGTACAAATGATAAGATAGTGGTGAGCTGTTGTGCTTTTGGCTTCAGAAATCGACGTGGGGAGCCGGAAAGGCTGGGATTCTGTCGGTTTCCATAGGAAAGAAGGCGCAAGTGGGTTCTGGCCGCAAGGAGAAAGAACTGGAAACAGTCCAAACACTCAAGAATTTGTGGTGGCCTCTTCAGCAGGCCTGGCAAAGAGTTGGAGAAAAGAGTCGAAATGAAAGACTGAAGACATGTTTAAGCTTTTTGAAGAGTGGAATGATCGTTCTGGCTGAAAGAAAAGCCAGTGAGTGAGTTTACAGCGATAGGCCTGTACCTTAGCCACTTATATGACCACTTTGAAAATAGTTATAGGAATCTAGCTAACTGCTTCCAGGAAAGGAGCTGCTCCTGAGCGTAGATCCCCGATCGCTGAATAAAGTAGCCGAAATGTGGCCATACTCAAACTTGAGGCCAGCCTGAGGAAATCTACCATCGTTTGCTGAGGCATAAAGGTTGTCTTGAAGACTCAAACCAGCCGCTTCTAGCTCAGCCACATATCTGACTTGCTTTGCTTCTCTCAAACTCTTAAGGTAATTGCTCATTTCAAGAGTTTCAACCGCTGAAAGCGCAATAACTGTTCATGTATATACATACTACGGCTCTTTTTGCCAACCAGGGGGCATGTCTCTCACCCACGCGGACATGTTAATTTGTTAAACGGCCTAGCTGAATCCATGAATAGCATTAGTTGAAAGTTAGTACTTACGTTGAATCGAGATTGATTCCATTCTCATAGTTTGTTGTACAGATATGACCGATGAACTGTACTCACCCATGCAATCTACTAACGAATTACATAACCCGTCAAAAAACTACAGTAACTGAAACATCGCAAAATATTCCCCAGCGGCTCTATACTGAAGAGAGTATATCAAGTGAGTAATAATACGATATGATACAAATTATGGTAGCAATAAACATCGCACTTCCCAAAATGATTGTGCTCATCTGAACCAACACAATTGTGACTGAAAGCAGCATAGCACACTCACAATTTCATGCAAACTAAAAGGTCACTACATCAACGCATTCATTTAGACCTAGGCCTAATTATCCCTCTGAGCATGGCGAGCATAATTATATTTATATAATAACAATGGTAATCGCTCTGCCAAGTGTAAAGTATAACTGTCCAGTAGAAGCGGATGTATTTGATTCATGCGACTTGGGCGGGGTGAGACGGATCAAGAGCCAGCCAGTCGTGAAAATAACAATTGACCCGAAACCATGCATGACAATGCTGCTGGAGAAGCTACAAAAAGCGACCGTGTCTTTGGGAGATTGCTGTCTCTGTCTGCAACATATTTTCAAGGATCAGCTATGGCTGCTGTGGGTGAGTGGAGAGACGAGGTCGGCTGCTCGAAACTCACAAGCGTGTTGCTTGAACGTGCCGTCCATTAATAGCGCTCATATATCTCTACTCATACAGAGGCTACACAACTTCTACTAACCTGGGACCTGTAGTAAGCCTTCCTTGGTAAAAGTATGTGGTAAACTTTCCCAGATCTCTAACACTTCATGCGCTCTCAGTTCGAAGACGGCATCCATGTAACTACCAGAGACACCACGTTCTTTGTAGGAGCCCCATAAGGAGACATAAAATGTATATAGTTTTGTTTTGGCCATAACTCTTCACAGAAAGTGAAAGTAGAGGAGCCTCACATAATTTTTTGTATATTTGTTCCCAAAGGATCACAATGGTATATGTTTCGCAACTCTGTGACCCCTACTTCATGCAAAACATTATACTATATCGATGGTTAATCACTCTGCCAAGTGCAAAGTATGGCCGGCGAGTAGAGATGCGGATCACATTCTGGGCGGGGTGATTGTAAAGGATGCGAAATTGTAGTTGCAATTTTACATATGCAAATATATGGCAGGGCCGTGAGGTCAAAGTGCGCTAATAACATGTTAAAAGTGTGATACAAACACTCAGAACCGAGAGCGGCATGGATTTTAAAAGTGACTCAGGGTCTTTAGGTCTCTATCTGCAACTAGAATCAACCATGGCTACTACGGGAGAGTGGAGAGACTGCTCGAAACTTACATGTACATCGCTCGATCGTGCTGTTCGATATTAGCGCTCATATCTGTACTTACACAGAACTACACAAACTCTACCAACCTGAGAGCTGTAGTAGGCCTCCCTTGGTAAAACTATGCGATAAACGTGTCCAGATCTCTGACTCTTCATGCGCCACAGGTTCGAAGACGGTATTTCCGTGTAATGTACTGCCGGAGTCGCCATTTTGAACACGTGCCTTGTAGGAGCCCCATAAAGACCCATATAAAATGTGTGTAGTTTTGTTTTGGCAATAACTCCTCACAGAAAGTGAAAGAAGAGAAACTCCTAGGTTGAAAATCTTAGTTTTTGCCCAAGGATTCACAATGGTACAGGTTTCGACCTCTCCTTTATGCCAAACATTACATCACATCACATTATAGTACACTAGGTGAATGCAGAATATTGTGGGGCGAGCGTGAATGAGTATGATTCAATTTTGAACTGTTGCAATGTTGTAGATTACACAAATCAAAACTAGGAGTTCTGCAAAAATGTGTGATGAGTCATTGATAGCTGATAGTACTAGTGAGAGCAAAGTGTAATATTTAGAATGGATACTACAAAAGCAAGTTCTAGACTGGGACCCCAGATTTGAAAGTACTGTCTCACTGTATGTAAAACAAACAATGCATGCATTGGCAGCAAAATCGTTGATGGACTTGTAAATTTATCACTTGTGCTAAATTTGTAATCCATTACTTGCTGGTACTGCAGTGTAATGGAGCAGGTGACATGGATCCCTTCACTCTGCATTTGTGAAAGTTTGTATTGTACATTACCGTCATGCAAAATCAAAGTGTATAGAGAATTTTCATTGACATCATCTTACGTCATTTGCATCTAACAACTGTTGCTAGGGTGCCATCTTGGTGGGCAGGCATGATGCACATAAGGACAGGAAGTAGCTCTCATACTGACAGTATAGACAGCCGATTTACTCAATTTATACCATCTGAAAACTAATTCACAGCAATAGTTGAGGTGCCGAACCCGTAAGTTCCAAACAGCTGTTGATTCTGAGATCGCTGTATAACGTACTATTCTAGTTTCCATTTATCGTCCACACATGGTGGGCAAAAACGGACATAAACGGAAAATAACACGGTCGTAATGCAGAATTTGACATCACGTGAAAAGTCTCTATAATCCCTGCAGGGTATAATTATGTACACAATGTTGCATAGCAAAGGACACAGCACTGCAGTGTTCCAGAAGTGGGACACATGCACCTAAATTTGCAGCATCATAAATAGTGGTGGGGTCATCAAAAATATTGTCTTCAATCATGCATTACATCATTAATAATGCAATGCAATGGGGAGGGGATCAGTCTTAATATCAAATGTCGCTCAAGCACTGCTTGCCTTTCCTGACGTTGCCGTTCTGCCCTTAGCTCTCGCATACGTGAGCGCTGGCGCTCAAGCACTGCTTGCCTTTCCTGACGTTGCCGTTCTGCCCTTAGCTCTCGCATACGTGAGCGCTGGAGCTCAAGCACTGCTTGCCTTTCCTGACCTTGCCGTTCTGCCCTTAGCTCTCGCATACGTGAGCACTGGCACTCAAGCACTGCTTGCCTTCCTTGGTCCTGGACTCGCTATCGTTGTTCGCCCAGCCGCCCTGCCCAAACTTGTGGTAACTCACCAAAGATCTTCACCCTCGCCGCTCTCTGTTGAGCTGTAGTCTTCGCTCTCTCCCCTCTGTAGATTCGGCAGCTCGCCGTTCTCTGTAACGCACCCAACGTCACTCCAAAGCACTCAACTCAGCCATTGTGGCTGCACAGCGTGTACCGTGCGGAAATAGTTAGTGGTTGGCCATGGATCGTGTAAAAAAAGTGTGAAAGTAGGCGGGAAAATGTGTAAAAAATAGGCGGCCGATGCGTAAAAATGTGTAAAAATCGATGGGCAGACCATGCATAGCACACGCACGCACGTATGTACACACAGCAACAATGGAAACTCGCAGTGTGAATACCCTGGTTTTGAAAAAAATAAAACAAGAATATATTTTGAGGAATGTAACGTACAGGGAGGGATGCAAGTACCTAAAAATAGTTTTCAAATATTGGGATGACAGCATGTTACTACTGTTAGGGACTGCCATCCCTATATCTATTGGACATTTTCCCACCCAGAGATCAGCTCTCCTGGTGCTTACATCGTGTTGGCATTCAGCCAAAAATGGGCTCACTCAGGCTCACCCCATAATGCCCAGTGTAAAGCAGCTGCTATTTCAGAAGGCAATGCACCACTGCACTAATTACACATCTTAGTTTCATCCCTAGGCTCTTGTGCACATTTCATTGAGAACCTGCCACATTTTCTGAAATAGTTTTAATACTTAATAATACATGACAGGGAACCAATCAAAGTAGGCTACATTTCTCCACCTCTTGCTAGAGACACTGTTCAATGCTCAGTCTGTAATACCAATAGATCCAAAAAGTAGTGATTTGCTGCCTTCCTTTGTTGCCCGAGAACTGCAATTGTCTTCACTCACATAAAACTAGAGGCGTTCTAAGAACACATAGTGTGCCAGACGGTAAAGTATATGGCTCTTACTGCTTAGTTGTAAAGATGGCTCTTCTGCATTACTTTACACCAGTACGAAATGGAGGCCTTCCGGATTCGGAAGGTGTTCTGGCTTCTGTTCTTCCACCTCATGCTATTCAGCAGGCTGATCAAGTGTCAGGAAGAGCAGATGAAGAAGTGATGGCTGTACCACAGATTTATACCCGAGACAAAAGCAGCTATCGGAAAGTACATCTGCGAGAACGGTGTGGCTGCAGCGGCAAGGTACTTTCCCAGGAAATGGAATGGACCCTTAAATGAAAGCATCATTAGATCAATCTAGAAGGCCTACCTCGTGGAACAGATGAGAAAGAGAAGGGCTGAACAGGATCCAACAGTTGCTATGCTCCCATCAAAGAAGAGGAGCAGGCCAACCTTACTGGGAGCTAACTTGGACAAGAAAGTTCAAGTATCCATAAGGAAAGTCAGGGACAGACAGGGGTGGATCCAAAATTGCGGAAGGGGGGTGCAAAAGTCCGCAGAGGCTGGCAAGCAGCCAAATTTTTTTCCGTGTGAAGCATAGAATCTTTTATGACCTTCTATGTCATCCAGAAAGTGCTGTCTTTGCATTCAGCTAAAAATCGCCATTGGCTATATAATATTGTTACATAGAATATACTTGTACTTGAGATTTGCATAAACAAAGCTGAAGCTGCACCCCTACAACCATGTGAATTACGTTTACGTAGTGCTAGCAGCAACATGTGATCGGGTCACAGTGCGGTAATCGATTCCCAAGCTACTACACCCCATGGCTAGGCTGTAGGGGAGAGAACTGCAGCTGACTTTAGCCTGCAGTACAGTCACACTGACAGTAAGTATATTGTGCTAATGAATGCTACCACGGATATAGTAGTGCTAAAAAATATATGCCAGGCCAAGTGGGGGCACTGGCCCCCCTGCCCCCACCCCCTGGATCTGCCACTGAAGGAGGTAATGCTGTCTCCAATAGAGTTGTTGTTGCTGCAGCTAGAGGTATTGTTCTGAAATGTGACCATACACAGCTCGCTGAATTTGGAGGCCCAGTGTTACTCAACAACCACTGAGCCTGATTGTTCCTAGACTGCATTGGATTTGTACAGAGGAAGGCTACCACTGCCACCAGCAAGTACACGGAGGCCAAATTTGAGGAGACGAAGGCAGATTTTCTACAAGATGTTATCTCAATGGCTGTTAACTCTTTGCACGCCATGGGCACATTCATGTGCCTATACAAAATAGAGAAAACTATGTACTTTATATTAACGTCTAATAAAAAAGCCCATATAAATTCACATAAGCCTTATGGATGTATTAAAACTTGGCTGGGAAAAATAATCAAAACTAAAAAAAAAAATCCCTGCCAATCATCATGATTGCACCATACCACAATTTCTTATTATCCGTACAGGCATGATTTTGCAGACAGTCCTTACTCCACTTGAGTGATGGTAGCTACCCTGAGTATCACAATGTAGAGTGCATAACACCAACATACCCACACAACCCCATCTTCGGGTCACCATGAAATGTTTGCACTTCTTATCATGGTTCTCTTGTAATTACTATAGCCACATGCAGTCCATTTCCACATCACTGAACTGGTACTTGAATTTTACAACAGTGTAGAGAACAATATTTGTATCCATGAGATACATTAAAAGTCAAACCTAAACCACTCACCCCAGATCCGGTCACAAGTGTGTTGGAGAACAGCTTTAACGAAAAAACAGAATCCTCATGATGTACTATCTTGTTTATAACTTGGCCTGTCTGGACGTCCCATACCCTGTAAGGTACACAGAGGGTCAGGAACAGGAGTTAATTACAATGACACCTCTACTTCCACACAGAAGTAGGCCAACAGAATAGTGGACACTGCATATAGTAGCTTTACAAATTGTTTGGGTCATCTGAGTGAGCCCCACATCAGTGTAATAACTGGGGCAATGGTCTTCGCATGTGTATGCACAGGTGATTCACATAAAAGATACAGATGTTTAAGTTGCAGGCATACGCACTGCACAGGAGTAATCATGCACAGCCATATGCAACTATACCGCAAGATAAGGAGCCAAATAATGGTCGTACAGTTGCATAAGCTTTTGTGATTGCAGTTCATGTAGTCTTTGTATTAGTGGACATATGTCTGGTACACACATCACACTGTTTTTCAGCTGTTATTGTTCACACAATGCCCAGGCTAGCTGCTAGATATGCTGAAAGGTAGTGACCTTAATTGGAGGGGGTGCGGGTTCAAGAACAATATTCTGTGTAGACATTATTGCTGCTGTTTTTTTGGCTATACTTGACTTTTTTGGTTTTGGTATGTGTACTTTGAAATAACACCACATCATTTCCTGGTCTCATTCCCAGCATGAGTGAGTGAGGTAAAGGCACCACGTAACCATGCATAAGTGGAGAGACAAACAAGCTGACTAAACCACCTGATTGTGCTGACTGCCTTCCAGTTTCTAACTCACATAGTGACTGCTCTGGAGGTAATTAGTCTTAAAGTCTTAAAATACAAGTAGCTACAAGCCATGTATAGTCACAAGAATAGCTGCGGAATATCCAAGAATCAGCAATGGCTACCACAGCAAATTAGAGAAAGCAGCTGCGCTGACTGGAATAGCATAATACTAAAGTATTTGAACATTATGATGCACACCTACCTGTCTCTTAGCATGAAGCAAGTCAGGGCAAGAAAGTGAATGTTACATTGAAACTAATTAAAGTTTAACCCAGGTTAAGATTCGAGGCGAGCTAGCCACGCCCACTGTGTCTGTATGCTGCAGACACGCATCTGCATTCAGTCTCTTGTCCTTGGAGACACTATGAGCCAAATGAACATGTGTGGGGACTTTAAGAAGGGTGCTGTCACACTCCCTTTTATACTAAGGCCTACAACCGCCTTGCATGAGAGATCATGCTGAAAGGATCGGCGGAGAAATGAAACAAAAAAGAAAACAAATGGGTGGGTGAGACCCGGGTAAGTTCAGGTACTTTAGATAGCCTGATGATTTCCTGTGAGTCAGCGAGCTGCAACTGGGGTTACTGCAGCCAGCCCCACAACCAACTTGTATGACTGCCCACAAATCCCTTACCTCTGGCAAGGGAGGACTACATTCCTGCATGAAGCAACTGGAATCTACTACGCCCAGGAAGGTGAGCCGAGAGAGTATTAAATTACCATATGGCTGAAACGTTCGGCTAAAAAGTTTGGCAGGAAATTACTTTGATGGGTAAGTGGATGAAGCTACCAAAATTCTGCTTGCATACATAAATTCTTGCCCAATTTTCCAGCCATACAGTACATGTATAGCTACAACCTCAATATTCGCCCTTGCAAATACTGTGTGAAGGCAGGCACTCATGTACTGTCCTACTACAAGCATTTTCATACAACTTACTCTCATAAACAATCAATATGCAAGTAATTCTTGAAACTATATCCATAAATAACTACACAATTATTGTTAATACTAATGGGGTAAATGATTCCATGCAAAGACTGTAAACAGAAGCTAGTTGCAAAAAGGAAAAGGTCTGCCCTGCCCTCAGTCCTAATTCATGTGGTAGTTACATGTGGAGATGTGTATCGTGTGTGAGTCCCAGGCTTACCGGAAGTTCAGAGCTATAGCGCTTTAAACGCAGTAACATAATCAAATTAAACAAAGAAATAATGCCTGTTTTTTATTCAGGACTGCCACACATACTTCACTGCTTCATTCCGTTGTACAGCACCAGCACCATTCTCACAAAGTGTTACAGAGCAATACTCTTAATCTGGACACCAGCGCAACAGAACATGTTAATAACTGCAAACGGTGCATACTGTATACCAGGTCAGACTGTGCAGAGCTCTAGCAGGTGGCATTGTTTGGCATTCTTCTGCCGCAGAACTGCTTACACAGTTTCATCCCTTTACTCGAGGTGTTTTGGTCTGTAAGCCCTCCCCCTCGGGCGCTATGCACACTTGGGGTCGGGCCTATAAACTGGCAACATCACTCATGAGAGTGATGTAAATAGTGCATGTATATACATAAACACACTAGCTCGAAGTTGATTACAATATTGCAAGATTACTTACCTCACACTAAGTTGCTCAGTTACAAGTATTATGTATCCCTCGAGGTTGAGCAAGCTCATACCAGATTGGTGAACAGAATTGATATGCAGAATAACTAGTTAGTAATTAGTTTTACACACCACCATCGTCAACAACAGAGATCTGTTTATCAATCGAGAGCAGCAAGCTAGCAGCTTATCAAGTAGTATACAAGGGATTTTAACTCTTCCACATTTAGTCTGTGGCTCAAACAAAGCAACAAGCACTCCTTCGACTGGCTAAAAACACAAAGACTTTGAGCTCTGGAGTAAAGCCAAGAACACTGTGTGACATAGCACAGCTGAATTATCAGGCTGTTTGCTACATATCGAGCCGTTACTAATACAGTAGTATCTAAGGCTAAAACAGGGAAGACAAAGACATATGCGGCACACATTCTTTATACAGTGATGGACGCTATGGCAATATAGATGTGCTATTCACTAAAGCACAGAGACTAGAGAAGTGGGGGTAAAAGACATTTGTCACTACATGCATTCACTTCACGGTAAGCAGCCATACTCACTTACCTGTACAAAACACACACTGCAAAATTCTTCAAAAGCAAGATCCAAATGTTACTGAAACTACAGTTACACTTTTAGACCTCTAGTTTACAGTTTCAGACATAGAGATTGAAAAGTTATTGTTCTCAGCTCGGGCGCATTGGCTGGTTACCGGTTTTTATAACTTCGACCCCGTATCCACCGGAGGTAGTCAATAAATCTCCTTTCTCGGCTACAAAGCACTTAAACGTTTCTGTAAAACTACAAATCAGACCTACAAACTACCAGACAGCCCAAAAATTTTCATCATGAAACTGTTCGCTCAGTCGCTTTCGACATTACGGCTTCATGTCTTGCCATTACTACCAGGCAAAGTCAATTAATATTTCTGGTTGGGCCTAATCATATTATCCCTGCCTATGACACCAGTAATTTCACTTTCATCAGAATAAGCCATAATTCCTTACATGTTCCTTGGGGTAGGAGATTATGGCTCATACTCACTCTCAGCTAGCTTAGATGCATGATGTGTACAAACCCACAGGGCCACATGGCAGCTGCAATCTCTGATGGAGCCACAGAACAAGATCATAGCAACACAGCCACAGACAGTGAATGGCATTACAGAAACATTTCATGTGGTTTGCTAATCTAATGAGGCTGTGAGTACTGGAAGTAAAAATACCTTATGGAACAGAGGAGGTTGGATGAGCTGTGATATCATTCAAAATACAAGTGCATACTTTGCGTTTCGTGTGTAACAAAATCCCAAGTATCTTTGGTATATGCATACGCAAAATAAAGCAGCATGTAGTGCAATTAGATTGGCTAGCTCGGTTTCACAGTCTAGGATCACCTATAGTGCTCTCTAAAAGTTTCTGCAAGTTGATAAGGCTGCAAAACCATACTGTGCCATGTTTCCCAAGTGCTATGCTTCTCGGGGCTGAAAAAGCTATATACAGAGACAGTGTTAAATGCCATTCGATATCAGCAAGCAGGTGCATGAAGGCCATTTCCAGGCATGATTAGTGCTTTTCTGTGGACATTTCTGTCGGGAAGCCTTGCAGTGTTGATATACATTATGCCTACTTACTTGAAGGTATAATCTGGATACTGGCTGTGTAAAAAAGCTAGTAACGGTAGTGGACTAACCGCTAGTATACTTAGCAAGATTTTTACTGATAGGACTCTGTCCAATTTTTTGAATCACCTCACTGGTACTAATGTCTCAGCGCTTTTAAACAGCTGTTGCAGTGCTTTCATATAGCAGTGGAGGGACACAAAATCTCCATGGCAATCACTGTACTTAAGTGACATCACATGTTTATTATATACATGCACATGGACTGCATCTGACCTCGTCTGCGATACAACTACAGCCAGCCTTGGTTACAACAACATGGTGTCTGCCAAAAGTGATCGTTGATCTACACACCCACTTCTTTTCGAACCTCTGATTAAATCAACAATACAGAAGTCAGATAAGTCTAGCACTTTGAAAACTACCAGAAATAGATAGCTTCATCAAATGATCGGCATTTGTACAATCACATGATCGCCTTAGTGATATTAGCTCAGGATGCCAACAGTAGTATCATATCGTAATACACGAGACTAATCCAGGCCTTCCTTACTGATATCACTCTATGGCTGTGGGAGGGCAAGGAAGGCCTGGGTATGACGTTAGACATTAAGCAGTATAAATATTTGAAATCTAGTAAAAGTGCTACAGATATAACTAACCTAACAATGTTGTCTCTTGATCCCGATATGACTACTTCACCAGTAAGCTCAATACGCAGCACTGGACTCGTACGATCTTTAGAATTCAAGACACTGATATTCTCTAATGACTTTCGATCATGGAGCTGCATGAGGGTGCGTGTGTGTGCATAAACATGTGCAAAGATACATGAACAAACCTGTTAAGAAAAATCTATTGGAACTAAACAATAAGCAACTGTACATGTAATTTACATACGACACTTGCAACTCAAATATGAGGTTACAGCAGCATACACAGTGAATGAGTGGGAGAGTTGTCTAGCCATGACGCATCGTATATTCCTGGCTTATAAGGTCAGGCATTAGTGCTTTATATTTTCAAATTCTATCTGTGAAAAATTCTTGTACTTCTAAATCACTTTCTTTCTCTACATTTCACCTGTAAGTGTGCACCCAGTCTTTTCAGAGTGCATAATTGGCACCAACTGATGAACTTTCTGGTGAGTAAACTAAACAATTACGTGCCTTACAGGCTATAGCTAGGTGCCTATGAAGGGCTGGATAAAGTTTCTAGGATAGTTACTTTGCATGCTTAATTAGTTGAATGTATCCATACTTTACACTTGATTATCTAGCCTATATAGCAGTGGGACGGGTGTGGCTTAAGAGGCCTCCAATCTCTTAGTATACCAACCAGAAAGTCAATCAATTAGCATACATTGTGTGTACTAAAAAGACTGGGTGGGAATTGTCTGTATCTTGGCAAGGGAAGGTTATAGAGTAATGCAACAAACGGCAGCTGAAAGCTTTCTATTTGCTCACTAAGCATGACTAGTTACTCAGAGCAGGTGCTGCATATGTAGAGTTACACACGGAAATGCATACCTCATTTTGAATTTTGCCAATAGACTGCAATACATTGCATGTGTGTGGCTGCCCCCCCCCCCCCCCCCCAGCTATGATCCATGGCACAATAAATGCAGCTTTCACAAAACTATGATGTCACATGGAAAATGGTCTATAGAAGTCCCGTCAATATCAAGGTTTCTCATTCCATACTTTGGGGAGACCTTATAGTTGAACTGACACTGAGAAATGCTCCTTCTACAAGTTCTCAAAAAAGGGAAGACCATTTCAGACCCCATTATAAAAAAACAAGGTTGATATTTCATATCTGAAAACCAGCCAGGGCAGATTAACATCGTGAGTTATTCAAGCCAGCAACAAAACAGCATCATTGCATACTTCTATGGAGCAGGTTGAGTTTAATACGAGTATCTATCAATTCTCCTAGCTTCCAGGCTACCACTGCATGTGTACTGCAAAGAACAAGTGCTGGGGCAGGCTTTGCATCAAGTGCACAGAACCTACAGCGATGCTGCTGACACAGCAGTCACAACATCAGTATATATCACTATCTATACTGCTTTCGCTGTCTAGGTAGTACAAAACCTAAGTCAGTTTGATGTAATTTGACCTATAAATTGTCAGCCACTACTGGACTGGTAGACTACTCCCATGTCCACCTTCCAGACATTAAATAATAGATATTAATACTGGCAGTTATCCAAGCTCTTTTCGAAGGAATTGGAGACCAACTGAAGCTGTCTGCAAATCTACACTTTCAATATTGTGGCAAAAATAGTCTAACACTGTACCTTGTGATGCCTTTTCAATCACTTTAAGGCACAGAGGGTGACCAAGAAATGCTTTGTAGCTGGTAAACTGTCCAGCGTATTAAAAATCGCCTTTGAATAGTTGCTGCCCTGTAGCCTCCGAAGTGCAATAAAAATCGCCTTTGAATAGTTGCTGCCCTGTAATGGCAGCTGCTAAAAATTATGCAATGAAGTAACTAGTAGCCGCATTGTCTGATCGCAGAAATATGGCACTTTACTTACATTAGTGGTAGAGTAGGTATTCCATTATTGACCGCCATGTGTATTCGACAGTACTGGCGCCAATGTGTGCATCACAGGAACTGGGCGGGGCCTTCGAGTGACACTGCAGACCCTTCACATTTTGAGTGGGTGTTCCTCCGATGCTTGGTTCTGGAGCTCTAGCTTTGTAAAGTCAAAGTCAAAACAGAGCTATGATCGGAGCAAGTGTGTGTATTGTCGGACACTGTTATGTGTTTCTTCTCCTAAGCAGCTGCCGGTGAGATTTCAGCAGTATTGGAAAGTCCCACAACCCTGCTGCTGCACGCCAATTTTTCGTAGATGTAGCTGCCTCGAGCACTGAGGGGTGTTGCTAATTGTTGAGCAGGGTCACTATCTCTATAAAAGGGCAGTGGATTTGTTTTTTTTGGCGTAGACGCAGGGACGTAGTGCTAAAATACAGCTATCATTGGAATGTACAGGTCCAACGTTGCATGGTTCTTGAGATAGAGCTGTTCTGCTTAAATTCTTCTCATTAACATGATATCAAAGTTTTTAGCATATAGAAACTGGCAGAACAGCTCCATCTCGAGAAACATGCAATGTACAAACATCAGACTTGCACCGTTGTGCTGCTGAGGACCTCTACATTCTAGCGATATCCATATTGTTGTGATAGGGAGTATTTTGGGGCATTTATGACAAAAAAACGACAACAAGCTTAGTGGAGTGAACATCAATATGCAAGGAATGCAAGATGTACCGTATAGCGCGAAAATTTGGCGAGCATTAAATTTGGTGAAATGGCTGAAAATGGTTAGGTTTTAATATTGGCGAGATTTAAATTTGCCGATTTTAACCATCGTAAGTTTAGACGTACGTAAGCCTTCTCGCTGATGATTCGGTTATCTTCCACTCTAGAAGCTTCGAGAAGTTCCTAGCTGCCTTGGTCGAACCGTTCTCAGCGGCGTACCCGTGCCCTTTCTGCGTGTAGCCATGGGTGTAGCCATGGATAATATATCCATGGTGTAGCTATTGTACTTGCCTCAAGGCGTGACAGCTTTCTCTCCGGTCGGCTCTCTCGATAAAGAGCCTCCGTGTTTGCTTGTTCACCACACGTCCGTAGAGTGGGAAGTACAGGTCCTCCTTTCTTGAAATAATTGTACAGCACCATTAATAGTACCGTTTCAGACGTACGTGTATCGTAGATAAATATACGCGCGCGGGTGGTATGCAATACGATAGGTTTTATTATTGGCGAGAATTTAATTTGGCAACTTTTTACGATTCGCCAAACCGCCAAATTAAAATCCTCGCCAAATTTTCCCACTATACGGTAATAGTCTACATGCTGATGTCACATGAACAACAATGTATTATCAAAACAGTTTACACAATACAACAGCAGCACTGAGCTTTACAAGGACTTGAGCATAAAGTCACTCAATAGATTACTGGGCGAATATAGGGCATTTTGGTGAGTATGAGTAAGCTGCACAGTCATGTTAGCACCTGAGATCATATGGATTACAGAGTAACTTTTAGGCCGTTTGAAATGAAATGAGGATGAGCGGCATCAGAAAAGCAGTACTGACATATTGTGCTAATGTCATTTGTAATCTTTACCAGCAGCACTGTCACAAGAAGGTGATACTACATTGCTCCCCCGCCTACCACCCTCTCATATCTAGCGGAAAGGCTTGAATCCTTGAGCTGTAAGTTCTCACCTCTTTCTCTCTTGCTATAGCTTCGCTTCCCCCAATTCTCTCGCCACCAAGCTCACACCATAATTCATGTGTGTCTAAGAAAACATTTACCATGTACTATTGAATGCGAGCATTGATATGCGGTGTAAACAGTTTTATATGGATACAGCAGGATATGCATTCAGGCACAAGGCTGCTGACCCATCAAACTAATGCAGAGCTTACCCACGTTCACTCCAAACAACCACAGACCTGCTCCCTAAACTACCGACTCAGCATTTACTGAGGTAAGCCCAAACACAGGCAATGCCCAAGATGACTATTTTGTCCCACTGCTGCATGAAGTGTTGTATAGTCATGAACTAATCATTACTCTTGGTATTTACATGTCCTACTGTGCTGATTCCACATCAGAGAATTATCAGTACTCTGCTAAATTATACCGTAGAGCGACAAATTTTTGCAGGTGCAAATTTTCTCGAAAATGTCAAAACGGCTTCAGTTTTTAAATTCGCTGTTTATATTTTCGCGTCAGCCCTTCGCCAGACTACGCTCAACTAACTCGCTCTTCATGCGTCAAAGGCAGACCGAGCGGACCGAGTGTCTTTTTTGTTGAGGCAATGGTGAGAGACTACAATACTTACAAAGATATCTGGGGCCGCTGTTGTTGGTGAAGAGTTGCCGTGCCAGAGGGAAATTCGTAACAGGGTCGATACTTTCGCTGAGGCCGCAATCAGCATCTTTTATAGCCGCGGGGCTAACAGAAGCAGACAGAGATCCACTGGAAGCTGGAAGGACGCCTACCGTCTTGAAATAGCAATAGAGGGCCATTTTCTTGGTGTCGCAAAACAGACAGCTTCACGCATTGGCAGTTCAAAAGTTCACTGGTTCAAAATTTCGCAGTTCTTATTTTCGCGAAATCGGCCTGGGCGCGAAAAGCGCAAAAATTTGCACCATGCGAAAATTTCCCGCTATACGGTAACTAGAGCACCCAACAATTATTGTCACTCATAACTAGTGAGGGACAAAACTTCAACCACTACAGAATGCCTTTAATATGGGACAGTAGTTATTGTCCCATACTTGAATTTAATTATTAGATCAAAAAATCAAAGGTAAATTGTTGTCCCCTACTAATTAGTAGATGAAAGGTATTAGTGTAATGGACAAACATGTCTCTGACCAATATTTTTCAGGCTTCTGGTTGCAATTTAGCAGATCAAAGTCACAAAAAAAGTCACATGAAAAGGCATATAGGGATGGAATCCCCATTAAGCAACCAAAGAAGGTAAGAAAAAAAAATGTCTAAAGATATAGAGATGGGAGTCCGTAAAGGTACTGTGGTGTTGTTTGTTCCTACCTTGTTTGGTTTCTTTTGGGGGATTCCATCCCTATATGCCTTTTCATTTTTTTTAAATGTTTTTTTGG
Organism: Phakellia ventilabrum; assembly: GCA_963921505.1. Lineage (NCBI taxonomy): Eukaryota > Metazoa > Porifera > Demospongiae > Axinellida > Axinellidae > Phakellia > Phakellia ventilabrum. The sequence continues at coordinate 4,013,607 of OY997400.1, read as the reverse complement.
GACTTGTTTCAGTTGTTTTTTTGTGGGGTGGAGATATAGAGCTATTGACACCCAATATGCATGCATGTACTAGCTATTCAGGTGATATATAATAATTCTAGTGTTAGCAGGGACAGCTATGGTTCAAGGTCCACCACAAACATCTGAAAGGCAATGCGGGTGAGGATGGTCATAGGAGTGCACAGCAATGGCGGTACCGACTCCATTTAAAGTACATCATGGAGATTAATATGGTCTATAATGGTCTAGCAGTTGTATTAGTGTTCTTACTATTATAACGTAGCTACAGCAACTCACTTTAGGTCCGTCATCAAGCATACTCCAATAATATCAATACTCCAAGTATTATAATCATCCTAAGCAGAACAGCTTGTGCTCGAGGCTGCGTTTCCGGTGTAGGCGTAACCACTGTTTAATGTGCAGAACGGAATGGAACAGAACGGCGTATGGCGGCAAGTACTTGCCTCGAGCGCTTGAGAATCACTGCCGAACAGTTTGATTTGTTTGAGAATGCTATGGTGTGGGTGCAATAGCCTAGATCCAGTAGCGCTTCTTAGCGTTTGTGTGTAATTGCTTCTGTAATTCTTGTGCTATACGCTCAGAAGAAACAAGAAAGAATGAGGACAATTTGCCAGTTTAGCGACTTGCCGATTTGGCACTTCAGCGATGCTCTCTGACAGCGTTAAGAGTCTTGTTACTGATGAAAGCACTTGAGAATGACAGGTATGGTTCACAAAAACTTATGACTAAATCTAGGGCAGAGTTTTGAACATGTCACTTTGTACACATACAATTAGTCTCGTGCCCAGACCTATGTTCGTCCCCCGCCGAACGGTCTGGTTACGTAAGTTCAAATCCTGGGGAAAGCATCAAGATCTTGATGCGGCCAATCAGATTGCAGAATGGGGTTAATTGCATTAGTACGGCCAATCAGATTGCACGAAAGTAAAATTATGGCGTAATACACCGACAAGTAGCTGCCAACATGGATAGTTTGCTGCATTCTATCTTCGCTCACAGATCAGCTTCTGAGAGGGGACAACCACCAACAGAGTCAACGATCATTCTTCTCGAGGTCTGAAACAAAACCGCTTAGAGAGAGCTGAAATAGAAGCCTTGAAGCCTATAAACGGCGCCTTAAATAGCGTAAACAAGTGTAACTTGCCTTTCTCTGAATGAATTTTCTTCAAACTTGGATATGTTCGAATTGATTTGCAACTACCTCCGTTGGACATGTCTTACCTTTCCAGCTACTTTCGTAGCAAAGATACAAAGGCTGTACCATTTTCAATCTTGCCATTATGACGTAATCATGCCCCAGGATTTGAACTTAAGTAACCAGACCGTTCGGCGGGGGGCGAACATAGGTCTGGGCACGAGACTTTATACAATAGGGCAGCCATTTTTTTGGAGCCATCCCTATATATGGAGAACTACCGTACTCCATAATTAACAAACTGAACCAGAATAAGCACAGTAGTACATGCATACACCAAGAGTAAGAATAGCTACATACCACAGGCAGCCTACTTATTCAAACCCTCATTTATTCTCCACCCAACACAATTTTCAAGAAAATACTTAGTTTTTGGATTCCAAGAATAGCTGAATTATTGCTCAAACAAAAAAGAACCAAATTGGCAGTAGAAAATTACTACTCAGAACATTCACTAAAAGTTATTTAAGGCAGCAGCAGCCTAACTGAGCTCCTACTCTGCAGGCATCGTGTCTTATGAATATCATTATTGTGTGTGCTCACTGCTGGTCAGCTTTGCAATGGCTCATGCAGGCTCCATAAGGAGGAGCCATGAGTAGGAACTTTGAGGTACTGTGCACACACATGTACATACTGTAGTCTATTGCATTCCTGTGTACATGCTAAGAACTGCCCACTCATGTTAAGAAGCCACTTTTGAGTATAAACAATATAAAAACTGCATTTAGTTTAATCCTCTAACACAAACTCTGCTCTTGTTATGTACTCAGTACTGTACATATAATACTTTGCACCATGTTCCGACTGCAAGTCCTCTCAGTCAATGGGAAGACAAACAGTGGCATGCAGACTGCACCAGCATCATAATCACAGCTAAGTCTCAAAAGGGTTGTGGTGCACACAGCATATGCAACAGACTGCAGAATGTAAGTGTGCACAGTACCTCAAGGCTCCTCCTCATGGCTGGTCATGAAACCTGCAGGAGCTATTGCAAAGCTGACACAACAGCCGGCACACAGCAATAATGAAATTCATATGCAATACTGCCTGCTGAGTGGGGGCTCAGTTAAACTGCTGCTGTAACCTGGTACCCAGGCCTTCCACGCCCAGTTTTTATCTTGCAGCCGTGGAGAAAAACTCCCCAATTTCTCTCCACTGCTGTGACATAAAATCTGGGCGCGGAGGGCCTGGGTAGGGGGTTACTGCTGCTGACTTTATACTTGTCATTTGGCTTTATTTTGTTGCAGCAAATAATACTGAAAAACACCCTAAGCAAAAAGCAACATCCAAAAAGGTTAGCACTAATATCGTTAACCACCAACTATTCTGTGATGCTCACTATCTACCCCCACACCTAAACTGTGTCCCGATTCCCTAACTATTCATGCACATACTCAAATTCTATTGCAATCTCCCAACCATCCATCCCACTCAGGTTTTTAATAACACTCCTTATCCAATCTGACCATCAATAAATGGGGCACAAAGTGCACAAAAAAACTGCAAAAAGAACTTGACAATATAGCCCCATGCACGACAATAATATCCAGTGCATGTCTGGGTGACCTGGGGCTAATGACTTGGTCTATGGAAAGCCCCACAGCTAAGTGGGAGTATTTCCAAACAATGGGAAGACCTACCACTACCTTCCATTTGTATCCTCAGACTGGCTATCGAAAGTATAGCCAGTCATACATCCTAGCTTCGTCCCCAGGCTCCCCTCCCACAAGCGAAAAGCACGTGGGAGGGGAGCCTGGGGACGAGGCTACATACATTCCACAACTGAACATGGCAGGTGCAGAAAAAAACGTATCTTCATAAAAAGAGCTTAACTTATCATAATTTTGATTTAAAGCAAATGATTACTAATGCATGTGATCAGGGATCAGTGCCTGCTAGTCAGATTGTCACACCACACTCAGGCTTCTCACACAGTGGTGTCTTCACTAGTGTGCAAACAACATGCACAGCAACAAATCACTGTGTATGTTGCTGCTACAAGTACCCTATGTTCGTTACCAACATGGCCTACAGGTTTACGTATGTTTCTACAGATATCTCAGAAACAGTGGATGTGAGACAACACAGCAGGTAATGTTTGCAAGACTGTATATAAAGCAGGAGAGTCTGGGGAGTAGAAGCATCCCTGTTGTAATTCCAGTCTGGCCATGTTATGGGAGGATACATATACAAAGTACCAGATAATTGTGATACTATATGTACAAACAAATTACTACCACAAATTCAATTAAAATTCTTAGCTGAACTATAGCCCTATTCCTAGACCTTCCCCAGACAAGTGAAACAATTGAGTGTAAAGGGGAAGAGGCCAACACAACATGTGGCTCTATTGTGTGGGCATGTTGCTATGATTTTAATTTGAGACGTTTACCTAACTTCTACCCTGAAGTTGCATACATGATAAAATTGAACAGACATCTCTTCACTTTTTCCTTGCTTGCTTCACTCGCTTGTGTAGGGAAGGCCTGGGAATGAGGCTACCTGAAATGTCGTCACTACATTATACAGTGCGAGTTAGTGAAAAGACAGTTTTCATTATCACAGAAGCATGCACAACCACTGAATTCCAGACCGCTCCTTCAAATAGCTGAGTGGTATACAATGTGGAGGAGTCCACAATAGACTCTTAATTACCCCTCAATTGGTTTATCAGGATTGTACAGGAGCAGTCCATTTTAACAATGAGCAACTAGTTGAAACCATGAGACATTATGGCAAAGTATTCAATACTTCAATTAGCTAGCCATTGCCAGAGTTGGTACTATGGCATGTAAGGAGTGGAGTCTATATGCAGCCAGCATGTAGACTTATAAATTTACACGCTATAAGTGCTGAAATCACACAAACACATACACACTCGCACACTTAGGCAAGGTAATGAACAATTCAAACCATCGCAGATTGTTTTCACAAATAGCGTATTTATTGCACAATCAACCTAACTTTATAGTCATAGAAAAGGCACGAATTGTCTGTGTCCCTGGATGCATGTGATTCAATGATTGCATATGACTCCAGTCTACTGGCACATTGAAGCTATTCCATACTGTCAATACACACAAGTTAGTAAGCTTGCTGTAAAATGTTTAGCCTACAACTGCCTTGCGGGTAGTAATAATGAATGCACAATTACTTCCACATACCCTTATTGTGCCATCCAAATGCCCTGAGACAATCCTCTCTTCGTTGCACTGTAGGCACAGGACTTGGCTGTTAGTTTTAGTGCTGCTGAGGGTGTAGTTTCCTCTGCTCCAATTTTCCTGTAGATGCTGCAAAATGACATGGAAACATGGCTGCAGATTGTCATAGATAGCCTTAAATGGCAATACATATCAGTAGGCGTGTCTTCATGTAATGGCTTCACAATGCTATTAGGCTTAAAGAACTAGCCTCGTTCCCATGTTTCCAGGCTCTTGTGTGGGCAAAGTAAAGAGCCGTGTACACACTGTTTGTGCATGCTCAGTTACCTCATGATTTGTGGGGCTTTGGAAACTAGCGGATACTAAGCCGCAATATCTTTCCGTCCATCATCGTATTATCGTTCATTGCACGAGTACAACTGAAGATGGTGTCACTTTCAGAAGTGTCTGGGAAATGAGGCTAAGCTGATGCTGATGGGTTTTCACCATGTAGATTCCTAGAAAGTGATTATTAGTTTCCATTGTTCGATCTGTTTACCTCTGAGAGGTGCTGAAGGCCAGATCTGAGATTGAAAATCGAGCAGCTACTAGGAAAGAGGCACTTCCAAATTTGTATGGTAAGACAGCTACCATAATCCGTAGCGGATAAACAATTACAGGTATTTTTGCTATTCTTGACTGGTTAGAAGCCTTTACAGCTGTAGAAAATCACAAATCAGACAGTTTCTAGTTCTTCCGCTTACTATATGTGTATACCGCCTCTGTACTATTCCTCGCCATTTGACTGAGTTTGTTCGAGGTCACGTTTATTGGCGCTGTTTTGTAAATTCTCTCGCATGCGCAAACAGTGTGTACCAGGCTCTACTCTCCCCTCCACTAGAGCCTGGGAACATACAATTCTTGCAACTGAATGGATGGGATGGATGGTAAGGTTAGGGCCAGGGCACGGGATTGTTTCTGAAAATGTTTCCAGAAACACGTGCGGAGGCGTCCAGTTGCCAGTACACTCTTTCTTCTAAATCACTTGCTAGAAAGAGGCTACTACATGACCAACATTGTTGCCAATACCCAACCCTACAGGAAAAGTCACACAAAAAAAGTGTAGGAATGGAATACAAACAAACAAAGTAGAAATGACACCACAATAGTCTTACTGGATTCCCACCTAGTGACTAACCAGTGTGGTACTTTGGCATATGCTCTCTGACAATGTTAATAACCTTGTTACTGAAGAAAACACTCGAGTATGGCTCATAAAGGCCACATTCAATGTGATGGCCTTTTTCTTTCCTGTGCCATCCCTCTATTTGGAGTACTTACTACCTTACTCCATCAGCCTCTGCAAAAATAAAGCAACTATTAGCTGCGTTCCCAGGCTCCACTCCCCAGCTTTACCCGTTTTTCTACACAGTATTAGAAAAGCTAAAGAGTGGTAAAGAGGTGCACATGATAGGGGCATAATATTGAGCATAATTGGTATCTGCGAGCATATGAGCATAATTGTGCATAATACGCAAAAAACGGAGCATAAAAGTACATAATTGGAGAATTTTACGGGTGTGGGTGGTGTCTACAGTAGCCACGTGTACGTGTGCTGTGAATCGGTGATGGAGTGCTCTAGCTCGCAGTCTCTCAGGACGGTGCTGTGCCTGACAGTGATTCAGCCGATTCTCTTTCTATTATACTACCAGTAGTACTCAGAGGGCTGCTCTTTTGTTGTTGAATAAACTATGCACACCAAAAACGAGCAAGCTGAGTCGAAAGCGGACGTTGCAAGAGAACCCGTCTAAGGGAAAGTGCTCGTCGAGGATCGCAGAGCAACACCCTGAGTGAGGTCTTTACTCTCTTTGCCTGTTTTAGTATAGGCTGCAGAACTGCCTAGAAGACTATGTGGAGTGTAATACAAGTATTGAATTATTTTGTTACCTGTTGTCGCTTGATATTGTGTTTAAGATTATTGTAAAAAATGAATTTGGTTAATAGCCATGGGACCATGGATAGTAGAGTGCGTAGCTCTATTATCCATGATTGGACTAATAGCCATTATGCCACAAGCATAACGGCTATTTTTTTTGAGCATAATGACTTCATCATCAAGCATAATGCGATGAAAAATGGGGAATTGGGGAAATAACATACTGAACCAATTTTTGAGCATAATGTACAGGTGCCTAGGGAGTGGAGCCTGGGAACGAGGCTAGCAACCATTGCAACAGTACATATCTACAGGTGTGTTTTCATGTAATTATTACACTTTTAGTTTTTCTTTGTTTTGAGTAAACAAATCAACTACATAACCAACACTGTAGGCAGTACCCAAGCCTACAGGAATACATAACATCAACAACCTGTGTATGACTGGTGTGCCCTTACATGGATGTCCCTGGAGGCACTCAGGTAGAGATCCCGATAGAACTGTCCTCGCAAATGACTTGATGTGAGGTATTTGCTCCTGCATGTACAAGCAAATAATGCTATGTCAAGGGATATGATCACAAAGTGATGCTTCAAGAGAAGTATCTGATCATTAACAGGCTATAAAAGAATCAACAAGTCAGGAAGGGGATTAAGATGTGACAATAAAGCTTTCCAAAAACTAATGACAAGTTTGGCAATGTGGTAACTTAAAAAGAAGGTAAGTGTGGACATATACATGTAATTAACATCCGCTTTACACAGGTTCAACCATTTACGTAAGTGTCTAAAATGTACATGAGTATACTCTCTGCAAACAAGATTGGTATTTCATACTTAAAAACCAGCCGGGTAATTTTTTAATATAGCTGCATCATCTAACTAAAGGTTATGCTCAGCAACAGGTCAGCCTAAGCTAAATGCAGCCGTAGAATGGATCAGCCAGTCTCATCATGCACAGCTTCCAGCGAAAGTACTGACACAGCAATTTCGTAGTGTGCTTCCAGTTAGTGAATCAAAACATGGCAAAACGGAATTATTATCGCTACCTACCACTCTTTTGTTGCCTAGGTAACACAAAACTAATCTAGTTTGAGTAGTGAGTACGCCCACACGGACTAGATTGCAGCGGGAGAGGGAGAGGAGGGCCGCTGAGTCTCCCGGTGCCAGCAATGCGGACAGAAGAGAGTTGCTACGTCTCCAGGCAACCAACAAGCCACACTGTGGCAGGAAAGGGAGCGAGCTAGTTTCCAAGTCGCCGACAAGCCACACCTCGCTCATGCTAGCCCCACAATGCTCTGCATTCACATAGTTTACTAACTAATTAAGTTTGTCTAGTGACCAATCTTTCAAGGACCAATTCAAGTATATACCACTGTAGTCATGGATTTATAATAATTATGGTAAAATCCACCCCTCGTCCTCAGTCTCAGGGTGATTTTCAACCATAAATACATTGCTACTGTGGTATAACTACTGCAAAAACTTGTTACCAGCCGTTCATGTGTGCCCAGCTGGTACTGTGTTCGTCTGCAATTATCACATGCAATAAATTATGTCATTCGGTTACTATAGTCATGAGCGTAGTGGAAGCTATCGTATGTCTATAGCTTACAATCAAACGACTAAACCTTCAGTTGCAAGACGTAACTGAAGCGCAGCTGATTAACCAAAACCATAAGGATCACTAAAGGAGTATGGCTTGAGTATACGTCAATAATAGGTGTAGTCAAAAGGCTAAAAGTCAAGGTCACGTTTAGTGACAGCAGCTGTAGACAATTGAGCTGAGATAGGAGAGCACAGGAAAGTTTGTCTTCGTTATTCAGTGAATAAAACAAAGTAACCCACTTGTAAGTGCTGGATGGTTACTATGTGCATGCAATGTAGCATGGTAAACAAGTGTTCCATGGTAACAGCTATACAACAAGACACTACCTACAGATGCCACATTAAGTTGGCTAGAATGTTAACCTCATTTTCCACTACCGTTTCTGCAATAACCAACATTTAAGTGCCCATCAGCATACAGGACAGGAGCTACATTTCTTGCATTGTACATCAATGTGTATATCTTGCTATAAAAATCCTTTTTCTGCAATAAATTTAAAGTTGTCTGTTGCATAGGGAGTAACTAAAGCCAGCTTGGTAGATAGCAGTTGACTCAGTAAGCACTACAGCCGGTAAGTGGGTGCTCAATAGGTGGTAGTTCAGTAGGCAGTGGAGAGGTCAGTATAGGTATTGACAGTGCAGCTCAAGAATTGATGTCTCTAGAATCACACAATCATTGTAGCTGTTAGGAAATTACAGCAATTTTCAGCAAGCTAGGTTGCAGGACATAGTAAATCTGCACTTAGAATGTTGTTGTATAAATTTTAAACTTGAAACCGACTAAAGGATTATCTGCCATAACCCCTACATTTGTACCCTGGCTATGTCTGTACAGAACTCACTATCTGGCCCTGGCTATGTCTCTAAAGAACTCACTATCTGAACTACCTCCTCTATTACAGATGCGTGGGGATAATGAAACCAACTGAATGATGTAGGACTATACAACAAATTATTTGTAGGAAAATAAAATTAGCACACACTATTGCAGCTGAGATGATAAGCAGGAGTACAGTCCTATAGCTCTATTGTCCATGGTATGCTCAATGGTTTATTCCTAGGCTTAGGTATTCATAATAGCAAAATATGTACCTGTGATAGCTCCTTGTTTCTTGAGAAGACGGATGCAAACACTGTTGTATCAATAATATAATTATGGCACTCAGTTCTTTTAGGCTTTTATCTCCTTCAGTACAAGTACTGCTGCCTATTCCTAGAAATAAAGTTAGTTCTACAACTGCAATTTCAAAGGTACTGGACTGTCAACTGCCATGAGATTATACAGGCTACTAATCTGGAAGCCATAGACTGTTTATTGGGCACGCCTACACTAATTAGCTGTTATCTTTGGCAGGTGGAATGTATGTGTACAGCTTAATTATAAAGTATAATCAAATTATGCAAACTGGAAGATGATAGCCTCCTTCCCAGGCCTCCACCCAGCTTTTGTTGCTTGCAGGGGGGAGAGCCTAGGAACAAGGCTAGGCCTCAAAATCACCCAGCTTTTGTTGCTTGCAGGGGGGAGAGCCTAGGAACAAGGCTAGGGAGATAAAACGTTTTGTAAGACGAGTGTCGGACATGCTTATATAGCACATCATGGCAGTATATACAGCGTGAAGTTACTGATAAAGCTCAAGCAAACTAGTGATTTCTCAAAGAGGGGGCTGGAGCAAATAGGGATATGTAAACTTCCACTCGATCAAAGAGCACCACCAACTGCATTTCCAAATACCATAGCTCTGCAGTTGCACTTATGCCCAAAAATGTTCATCAGCAAAAAAATATAACAGCATGGGATATACATAGCTAATGACACAAAGTTATCTCACACTGACCACGACACATAGCGAATCTCAGACTTGAAAAGGATGTGAGAGATATGAGGTGGTGATTTCATTCAAAAGATGCGACATTATCATAATTATAAACAAAAAATGTAATTTCACTTTTGCAAATGTGCATAGCTAGCCTTTGTGTGTTGTTGTAAGGGAGTATAAACCAGCTGTGACCGTTGAATACACATTTCATACACATTTCATTTCACCCCAAAACTACTCACTAGAAGCCATAGCCTGCAAGATTGACTTCAATTGGTGTGAATTTACACTATAGCGATTGTGCAGAGATATACGTATATTACACTAGAATAAAATAGTACCAATAAACAGGCCGGCAGAGTGTGTAAATAGTCTGATGACATTTGAATTAGGTATAGACAAAAATGCCGTAGGGGAAGCATGATAGACCACTCTTGTGTTAAATAATGCTTGAGAGCATCAAAACTTCGAGGTTGGTAAGGCTTTTCTAACTCTTTGCCTGAGAAGAAGTAGAATAGTATGTTGACAATGAATCAATCGGCATCTGAGTATGCATCTGCACACAATGTGTGGAAGAAAGTTCCCTAGTATAATTCATAGTTCTTCTCAGAGACTTCAGAAAATTTGTGAGGGCTTTCTAATGTTATCTGACTCCCTGCCCTATCATTATCTTTAAGGGTCAGATGCACGATTGTAGCAGCACGTTAACAAAAAACCTTTTGTAAGCAAAAAGTACAGGTATTTAAAAAAAAAAAGTGGAGCAGTCATGGCCGCTGCGGCCACTGTGGTTCCAATACCCTCGGGAAAATCATCTAGTAGAGCTCCTCACAGACATAGAATATCTTACATAATATACAGTTATACATAATACTTGTATTGTTATTCACCTGATGTAGATCTACTTAACAGAGAAAAATCAATTATCAGAGAGAGCCATGAATAACGCTGATCATTTAGCTACTACATACTCACCAGCCTCTTCTCTTGAAGAGACTTCTCCAGAGGGAACTGTTCTTTAGTTTGCGCTGGATATGGTTTTTCCATACCGGTAGCTTCGGAACAATCCATCGCCAATGTTTGCAAACCTGCTCCGCTTGAAGTAATGACTGAACATCCAGGTGCGAGAGGAAGTCTTCCACTATGTGAGGGACTCCTATACATGGAAAGAGTTTTGGCTCCGGAATAATATACTGCAGAGAACTATTAAAATTATAGCTTATTAATAATCTGGGAGACAGAGTATTATGGACACTTGATAATAATTTGGCTCAGCCTGTTTATCAATAACTGCTCAACAACAACAAAGGTAAAACTATATAAAGTACTAGCTACAAAACGTTTATGTAGCCAACCCCCTGGGAGCAATAATGCAGTATTATTAAACATAATGTATTGGGCCAGGTGTTTGTCAAGTAAAAGGTATAACACCAACAAATGTAATGTTAATATACCTCATGCACTATCTAAACCAAATATACATTATGCACCTAGGAATGCTGTGATGATGTTAAATTCTTGTTGCTCAGTTTCATTCTCCATCAGAGTGGATAGTGGTGAAGCAGGTGAGGAAAGGCACTTTGAAGAGCAAGATGAAGAATAAATGAATGTTATACATCTTAAATCAGGTGTAAGAGCTAATGAGACTTTATTTTGCTGACACTAAAGTGTGAAACAAGCGTTTGCTGTTCAATTACACACTTACCTCACTCTCTAGGCTCTGCTCAAGAGGCACTGGTTGAGTGGTACAGAATGACACTGATTCGTAGGTGGGTTGATCTGTAATTCAGTAGTTGTATATATAATACATGCATGCAATATTAAAGTATGTATCTAAAAGCTCTGTAATCCTCTTGCTGGGATGTCTAGTTAGCATTAATCACATACCACTGGCACACATAAGGTGGTAGTGTTCCCTTGATGTTGCTAGGTGGTTGCTGTATTTGTGTACTGAATAAACTGGTTAAAAGTCCACCTCCCCTCCCTCTTCTATGCTGAAACAAAAATAAATGGACTAGCTACATGAATGTCCAGATATTTGCACTAACCACAGTGTAATATGAGCTTACTCACTGGGGCAAGTCTCCCTGTCTAATTACGTAACTGGATGACAACCATCTAATAAATCATGCATAGTGCACCCAGTTGAGATGTTATACAGTCGTTCTTTATCTTATCCTTCAGTTATCATACTTATAAATTAACAACATCCCTATAGGGTACATTATATATAGCTAATACCTACTGCACCTTTAGTTCGTGAAAAAAATGCATGCACCCATGCACTCTTGCAACATCCAACCTTTACAAATTCAATGATGTATTTATTATCCACTTCTCTCCATAAGCTTACACTAAGCATCATACAACACAAGATTTTATTATCGTAAATTTGTCATATTTTTTACAATGTATATACATGAGCTGGCTGAACTGTGGGTCGAGTTTGGATGTGGTACAACTACAGCAGAATTCCGGAAACCAATGTGGAAGTATGGGGTGAAAATTATGTGTGCTCTCAATAGCACAAACAACAACAAGTTTACTGATGCTCATATACCTCAAAAGGAAGGAGCTACAGCCTTCTAGCATTAGTTAGCCAAGTCGAGTATAGTTGAGTCATTTCAATCAGCTCATCTTGTTTCATTTGGGGCTCATACATGGAAAATTTATATTCCTACCAGGAGGCCAATAGGCCTTTTTAACACTATAGCTCAACGTATATGCATAATTCCTGGCAAGTATACATGTAGTTTCAGAAAAAACCCATGTCGTGGTTCATTAGATTCGCATCTCTGCTTGCTTACCATACATACAAACTCCAATTAGTATATGTAAACAATGCAATCTTTGCTAAAGTTAGAAAAGTACGTTAACATTTGATAAAGTTAACTCACTAGGAGGATAGATAGTCAAGCCATCAATTTTCAGCTCAGTGATTTCATGGTTCAGTAAGAAGTCTATGTTCCCTTGCTGCACACTCTCCATTATAATTGTTGCTACTGCTGGTGGTACTAGCCACAGAGTTACAATGCATCCAGTCTTGATTTCAGCTAAGATCACACCAAAATCAAGGAGCGAGTATTCGTCAGTAAATTCATGGCGAAACTTATCAATGTCTGCAAGTGATGAATCCACAGTAAGTGCGGGATGCTCAAACATTATTTCTTTCAGATCTTGTCTGAAATTAGAGGGAATATTGGGACATCTCTTAATTGATTGGATATTCAAAAATACACGCAGCGTTGTTTCACTCTTGAATTCCTCCACAGCAGTCGCATAAACTCGCATAACTTTCTTGATTTCTTCATCTCCATAGACATGTAAAATATGTTGCAGGAGATGATAGTTAAGGTAGTTCCAAATGCGTAGATTGAGCAGTCCAAAAATTTCATTAACAGTCTCAGCACGATAGATGTCTAAACGATACTTTTCAATGTACTTTAAGTGTTCTTCTCGATCCTGCATTCGCATTGGCAAAAGCGTCAAGTTTCTACGAAATTCATCCACGCCCTTTTCTTTCACAAGTTCTTCAGCACGGGCAACAAGAGTTTTGTAGCTGTCTTCTAATCCAGTAATCCTTGTTATTGCAATGCACTCAGCACCTAGAAGAGAAGCATTCAACTAAACATGAACCTACACAAAAATATCTAGCTGACTAATACTAGACAATTACCGTATAGCGGGAAAAATTTGGCATGGATTTTAATTTGGTGGTTTGGCAAATCATAAAAAATTGCCAAATTATAATCTCGCCAATAATAAAACGTGACATAATGCTTACCACCCACGTGCATATGTATTATTAATCTATGATACACGCATGTCTGAAGCGGTACTATTATCATGACGCTGTACAAGTATTTCAAGAAAGGAGGACTTGTATTTCCCACTCATATGGACATGTGGTAATTCCTCTCTCTCGGGGAAAGACATCCAACAAGCAAATACGGAGGCTCTTGGAGAGTCATTGGGAGAGCCGACCAGATCGAAAGCTGTTATGCCTCGAGGCAAGTACAATCTTGACCATTATGATGTAATGGGTTTGGTAAAAGTGAGCACTAAATGGAGAAAATACATGAGAACATGTGCTTTGATGTAGTTTTCTTTGTACGAAAACATAAGAACATGCTTGTTTACATATGTTTTCCTGTATTATCTCCATTTAGTACTCACTTTTACCCCCATTACATCATAATGGTAAAGGGTCTATAGCTACAGCAGAAGGGCTCGAGTAGGGAAGTACGCCGCTGAGAATGGTTCGACCAAGGAAGCTAGGTACTTCTTGAAGCTTCTAGATTGGAATCAACAGCGAGAAGGCTTACGTTCGCTGTTCGCTAAAGCACAATTATTACATCATAAGCGTAAGCCAGTTTAAATCGCAAAATTAAAATTTTGACAATATTAAAACCTAGCCGTTTTCAGTCATTTCGCCAAATTTATTGCTCGCCAAATATGTCTTACATTATCTAACTATAACATGTAGAATAGAGGTATTGACTTAAATACTGCACACTGATGTACATACTCATGCTACCAAGTGTACATGCATACCATACTATGCATGAGCCGTTTCAGCAGTCAAATTGTTCGTTAGTTGTACATTACACAGCCAACCGTAAAGGTTTAAGGAGGGTAGACAAAACCAAAGTAATACTTCTCAGCCGTGCCAATCTCACACTCTTACTGTTGAAAACTCTCGAGAATGACAGATATGGTCAGGGCCGTCGGAAGCAGTTATAGAGTGGTCCGGCCAGAGAGGCTGCGAAGCAGCCGAGTATAAACTTTGGCGCGTAGCGTGGAAAATGTTTTACCCTCTTAAAGTCAGGAAGGGCTCTCGTAGCTTCTCTCGCATCAGGAATGAAGTATTAGCGCTCGAACCCAGGCCTTCCTCACACAGATTTTATCTCGCAGCCAGCCGTGGAAAAAAAATCACAGCTGTGGTCGCGAGAGGAATAGTCTTGTGACCCCATACGCGCGTCTGGTGTCGCGAGGCTAGCGATATCCAAATGTAGTAACTATAGCTACTGGTTTCTAAGTAAACTATAGCTATATTCCAAATGAATTTTAAAGCCAAAGTTGACTTTCAGGAATTATAATACACAGTCATGCAGCCACACAACGGTCTTGTTACCCAACGAGCGCTTGGGAAAGGTCGTGAAACGAGTTAGTCTGGTGAGGGCCATCGATCCCAACATGCATCGCCGCTGATTCTGCCATGATAGTCTCTGAGTCACTGACATTTCGATGCGCATATATGTATGTACGGCTGATTGTACGAGGTTATACCGTAATTCAGTAAAAAAAATATTTTGAAAGACCAAAAAGTGGTCCGGCCGGGACCGGTTCCGACGGCCCTGATGGTCAATAAAAGCTTATGACTAAATCTAGGGCAGAGTTTTGAACATATCACTTTGTACACATACAATGGGGCAGCCATTTTTTTTGCAGCCATCCCTATATATGGAGTACTATCGTACTGCATAATATCGTACTGATCTACACCCTTCTTCCCGGGATTCATCCTCACTTGTGTTTTCCTGTTCCTTTTTTCCAGTATTTTGTACCACGGGATTGTAACCTGTAAGAAAGTGCCAATCTGCATGAACTGCTGTCTTGTAAACTAAGGAGTCAAAGTATAACTCATCATAAAATGCCAGAAAAGCAATGGGAAGTTACAAGCCTACTGAGTGCCCAGAAACACAGCTATTGGAAAAATTACCAAAGGCAAAAATTATACTACTTAAACTGAAGCACCTCTGTTCTTAATTTGCAGAGGGCACTCTTTACATTCAGTCCTGATTTCTAGCCAGTAGATGGCAAAATGTGATTAAGGACTGTGTTGGTAGATTTTAAACTAGGGTTCTAACTATTTTTTCCTCAGTTCTGACTTCCACTTGTCAGTATCACATTGCATAAGAGGTGGTTCCTTTGATTTATATAGCTTCTGCTGGGGTTATGCACTGTCATTGCATATTTCTGATATATTTCCAAAATACTCATAGCTGTACACCATGCACCATACACTTTCACTTTGTGTGCATGCATTAGCCCTGTAAACAATTTAACTCACCTTCTGCAATCTGGAGTTCCCTAGGGGATGTATCTCCATACTCCGAGGAAAAATGAGAGGTCGCAACTGGCACCTCACCAATACAACTATCACCGACAGATTCAGCACACCCTAGTATACACAACACAACATTATATACAACACTGTGCATCATATGCACAAGATGCATCAATAGTTAACTGACACAAAGTCAGCGATTAGCTATATTACATGTGCATGCAAATGGATTATACACACACACAGCTTCAGATATTTTCACTAATGCCAGGAGAAAACAGACTGATGCTCTAAAATAAACCGTAGCTATAATCTTTAAAATATAGACAAACCTATGAACAGATATAATGTTTTGATAAAACACTGAGGTGAATATTGCAGGAGCATGGAAAGGTACTTACACAGTGAGACTCAGGCAAGGGGATATAAGTCATTCATGATATAATCATGTATGTACATCACTCCAAATTAACCATGCTGTGCTCTAGTCAAGTGATTGTTGGATTCCACAGCTCATTGCCCTACTTGCATTCTTAATCACTGTATACCATAGCATACTATGTCCACTATAGTTCGCTTTGCATATGTAAATCTGCTACCACTTGGAATACACAGTATGCCCTATAATGTCCTACCAGCAGCTGGGTGTTCTGTTGCAATCCTTTCGGCCAGAGCAGGATTCTTGCCTCCACTATTATGAGCAATCACTTCAACCAATCTTCGCCAAGTTGGGGGGCCAAACTTCTCCACATTGTATACCTACAGGATGAAATTTATACACATACAGTATGCAGTAAAATAGGAGGATAGAAATAGCATGTTCTCATTTCGGTTTATTCACACCTCCAAGAAAATAGAGTGTAAACACACTGCTATGTCATTACCATACCCCTACATACTTTATTACTGCTAAGAATATGCTGGGTAATTTGTTTCTTACTATGGAATATAACTGTGCCCTTGGCAAGAAATGAAATACCCACTTTGCGGCTTAACACCCAGCACCTGTGTATCTGAATATTTAGGTAACCGCTAGGTGTCAAAACAACTACATATTTTACAGTGTATATAACATACCTATGCTTAATTTTAGCGAGAACCAATTTACTGCATGATTGCACGGTAAAGAGACTGGCCTTAGCCATTTGAAATTAAGATTGTGGTTAAAAATGTGGAGAGGTCAGGAATATAGATATAGCTATGTATAAGGATTTGAAAAATAAATGAAGAGCCTGCTAATGCAAACCACAGACAGCTGTTTTGGCCTATTTGGGCCTCATCAGTGTGGTTGTAGCACCTGAAGTCAACAAACCACTCCTAGAGCTGATCAGCCACTACAGCTTTTGTTTGAACCCACACCAGACAGGCCTCCTGGCTTAATATGGGACCTAGTGTCCAAAATGCTTATGGGTTTTGGTCTTAATCTCCTAATCATGGCGCTTTGCTAAGTCTCCAAACAGGAGCAATGGCCAATAAAGCAGAACAAGGGCCCACAGCCAGAATAAACGGACATTGACAGGAAAAGCCGGCTAATAAACGACCAAAGATGCCTAAATTCAAATGAGTGATCAATGAATGTGTGCATTCAACTTCAACTTGTAAACTGAGCAGAAACTCAATAGGGTAAGTATCCTATCGATAATCGTACTCCCATTCCTACGCTTCAGTATGCATGGGTAATAGTATACACCAGAGTACATACACAAATGGAAATTTGAAAATAAAGAAAAACTGAACAGTCAGTAGCAGAAAATTCCTATTTCATTTTCATTTAAGTTGTAATTATAATAAAGAGAGACTTTGTTAGTTCAGTGATATACATAGACAGTATACGTTTCCGACACATCATGTAGTAGTGTCAGTTAAGGCATGCCAAGGTTGCACTTGAGATTAGTGTTTTTATATTATGTGCTCTAGCTGAACGTTTTGTGCCTGTTAATACAACTGTAAGATGTTTCACATTCTACAAGTACATGTGAAAACCGAAATGTAAACATACTACTGTAAGTTTGCATATGGGCAAAAGTCTAATTTGAATTGGTGATCTTGCATACTCATGTAATCACTTTCTGATACCTGTACCTTGTTTGCTTCCCACTTTCTCCCTTCTAGGGAATATTGTAAAGGCATAGTGGAAGCACCTATCAGCAGATAAATAGTACATACCTTTCTAAGCCACAGCTTCAGCACCTCTGTTAAGGATCTCTCTGGGGAAAGGTTTTCACGCTGGATTCCTTCGAGGTCACCTGTCTTGAGTCTTAGACGCTCACCTACCTCATACCATCTAAATACAATTGGTAAGATCGCCTCCTTGACATCCACGAGATCTTCATCCACATCTAGTAAGAGATGAAAAACAAGACGCAAATGAAAATATAATAGCATCCAAAATAATGGCAGTTCTTACCTAGAATAGTAGCTCCATCAACTCTCTCCAATGATATTCTACTGGCTGAAAAGAATACATAGAAAGAAAGGATACATACATACATACATACATGCAGAGCTCTTTAGATGAGCTCAAAGGCATAATGCTTTACCTTGGATCTTTGGCGGCCCAGGGTTCTCTTCAATATCTCCTGACATAATCAGTAGGATCGGTATAATGACCAGGCAAATTGCGAGCAAACTAGGAATCCCTTTCATCTTCTTGCAGCTCAGTTTAGACCTTGGTAGCAAAAACTGAATGGTGTAATTAGCAGCTGCCCAAACCAGTTGGAATACTCGTAACACATAGAGGGCACAAGTCCTCAAGGTAACAAAAAACACCGCCAGGAAATCTCTGATACTAATTTGGAGAGTGCTTGCTGGTGCCGGTTGCTTACACCTTGGTGGGTAGTGTGGCATCCGCGAGGCACAGAAGAGCCCAATATGGGCCCTCCACTGTTCAGTATCAATAGGCATGACCGCTACCTATAGTTTTGGTCAGCCAACCAGGTACACCTGTAGGTAGATAATGGAATACATAGAATAGAATAATTTTACCGAACTCGCCACCCAAAACCCTAAGAGCACAGACAATAGTAGTCAGTTTGTATTCACAACACAATATATGAGGCAGGTAACCGGCCACTCCATCACTGGACATTGGATTCGTCTTTCTTGCTAGTTCCCAGGCTCGTCCTTCGGACTCACCCAAATACTGCAGACTCGTCCAATATCCAGTGATATTGGATGGCTACCCATCCAATAAGGTATATGTAGCCTACTGTAGATGGACAGATCTAAAACTTGCAGTGCAGCATCCATGTATGTGTAAAGTGGCTAAAATATTTAAAAGACAAGAAAATTAAAGCAAAGCCCTCTCCCTCTAAGGAAAGAAAAAGAGGACATGCTTTTGCCTAGATTTTCTCCACCTCTTTTAGCATCAAGACTACCGCAGCACTGTGTTAACTACAACAATCCAGGTGGAAGTCACAAAACGGTATTAATGACATTGTACTGATATTGGCTGCAAACCATGTTCACTGTGGGACCACGTACGTAAGTAACTACCTTCTACCAAGCGATCAGTGGTAGGTAGTGTACGTTACGCCTCCGTGGCATTTCTGGAAACGTTTCCAAAAACAATCCCGTGCCGTGGTCCTAATCTTAACCTAAACCTATCCAATCGATTCAGGTCGTGGTATACTGCGTACGTACTTACGTACGTACACAGGTACAGACCCCAAAATAGTACCAGTGGCATAACTAGCCTAGAGAGTGAGGAGGCGGTTGCTTCATCGTTATTTCACAGAGTGGCTGTTCCCGCTTTGCAATAGTCAGCAGTATAGCTAGGAGAAAAAGGGAGCGCTGAGCCAACCATCGCTGTGGATGCATGACGGAATATAAAGAATCCTCGAGTAAGATACCGAACTCCAGCTCTCCATGATTCGCTGAGAACGCTCTAGCTCGCTCTAGCTCCCAGGCAGCTATTCAGGGGGCGGAGGTTCGGGAAAGCGCGAATACTCTTGGAGATGCTCGCAGAGTTGGAGTTTAGTAATTCATTCAAGGCTTCTTCATACCTCGATATGCATCTGCACAGTGATAGTTCGCTTACACCTCCGCTGTACTGTTGACTGTGCAGATGGGCACCGCCCACCGTTCCGCCCCCGCAATATAAATCCTAGTTACGCCCCTGAGTAGCCTCCAACTCTGCGGCCTTCTGATGGTCGCTCTGCTGCGAGTAATAATTAAGGACTTAAATTAGCTATTGCTTGATCGAGCTCGCTAGACCCTCCCCCTCCCCCCGAAGGAAAATGTTTTGTTACGGTTTCTCGTAGGAGGGATCTAAAGATGTTTTCACTATTACTTATCTACGGTAATAGACTAAACCTAGCTAGTAAAGCTTACCATAGCAATACTTTCACACTTGATTGGCCAAATGGGATCAGCCTAGAACTAGTAGAAGGTCCGCACCCAAACTATGCTGTGATAAACATGTATCGCCCCGCCCTTAAAAATTTTATGGGCTGGTCCGGCGACTGAGTACTGGAATGCGATCGTTCCAGTTCCATTCCGCTTCACCCAGAGACAACAAAGATCGACTCGGGCACTCATGCGCGCCTATAGCATCCCAGTGGGTACCGCTACAGTGTGTGCCTTCACAGTAATCTATCTGCTGCGGAGGTATGCGTTGGGAAGAGTGTGCAAGTCCAGAGCCCTGCTCAACGGCCGGACTGTCATCATCACAGGGGCTAATTCTGGCATCGGCAAAGAAACAGCTCTCGATCTAGCCAAGCGAAACGCGAGGGTAATTTTGGCCTGTCGCAGCACAAACAGAGGTCAGAAAGCTGCAGATGAAATACGTAACAGGAGTAAAAACAGTAATGTTGTATTTCAGCATCTGGATCTCACATCATTTGCCTCTGTCAGGAAGTTCGCCGCTCAAGTTCTGAAGAGAAGCCAATTGATATCCTTATTAACAATGCTGGTGTGTTCATGTTACCGTTGCGAAGAACCGAAGATGGAATTGAGGAGCATTTCGCCGTAAACTTTCTCAGCCACCTCCTTTTGACCAATCTCCTCTTGCCGCGTTTAAAGGAAGCACCCAGTGCTCGTATTGTAAACGTTGCTGCTGATACCCCATCATGGCTCAATATGATAGACTTTAGTGACATCAACAGTGAGAAGTCATACAATCGTGTGAGGGCTGTTGTTCAGAGTAAGCTAGCTGTCATCCTCTACACTCAGTATCTTGGCCGACAATTGGAGGGTACGAAAGTCACTGTAAATAGTGTCCATCCAGGCATCGTAAGGAACAACTTTGGTCGCTACCTTGACTACTGGTATGGCTACTTCCAGGTATGCCTACTTGGCGTCTGTCTTGAGACTATCATATCCCTAGATTTCTACCTTCCCTATACTAACTATACATGATAACTTCATGTAACCTAATCGCATCCTATTTAATACTCACCTGCTGGTTTGCTCTTTCAGACAGCCGGTCTTTGTACTCACAGAGACGCTTCCTCAAAACTGCTTTATGGTTTCTGCTTTCTTTTGTTGGAGTATTAGTCTCAGCATGCAACTTGTGTGGAGTGGTCAGATCAGAATATTCCACAAAACCAAGCACCCTTCCAGCGGATATGACACACTTCACATGATAAATTTGACCAGGCTGCCTCCCAACCTTTTTACTACATGTGAAAAAATGCTGGGAATGGAGACTGGAATGAGCTTAATCAGAAATTACACTTTCAACTCGGGCCAGACATTAATTGTGCAGGCGTGCATAACTGGCTTCAAAAGTCATGAATTTTCCCTTAGCAATATATATACTTACTGGTATCACTCACACAATGTCATACACACTCTCATTCACGTTCATACTCTCACACATACACACAATCTTTTTTCTTTTTTTTACAGCTGTTGTTCTACCCCTTTGCCTTTTTGTTCCTGAAAACCCCATGGCAGGGTGCTCAGACTAGCATTCACTGTGCTGTGGCTGAGGAGCTAGAGGGAGTGACTGGGAAGCACTTTGTGGAATGTAGGATGACAGATGTGAAATTGCCTCCAGCTTTGAACGACAAAGCTGGTGAGAAGTTGTGGAGAATCAGTGCTGAAATGACAGGACTTCAGTGATTGAAATACTAGCCTCGTTCCCAGTCCTTCCTGCCTCAGCTTTTATCTCTTATCTGTGCACTTTTTCTCTATGAGAAGAAAGTTGGTAGGAACAAGGCTAATCAAATACATCATGAATGCTTGAATGTTTTACCGATAGTACTTTCACAATAATTGTATTACATCATACACTGATATGCACAATATTGTGCAGTGCATGCACACATGTACATTAATAATAATTATTGTTATACAATGACCACATACAACTGATGTATAAGAGGCCGATTAACATTATTTAATTATAGCACACCAAACCATTAACAACTACTATAAATTATATACAATAAAAAAGATTGCACACAAATCAAGTAGACACACAAACACACACACACACACACACACAATCATGGAGTAATCAAAATTTAGCTGCTTTAGTCTATTCTTGCAGCACATGTACTGAAACATTTATGTCGTGGACCAAACTGTATATCTGGTCAAAGAACTTGTCAATCACAAGCGGAAATTGGACAAACAGATCCTGAGCCCTGCGCACCGACTTTGGAAGCTCCTTCTTCTCCATATTACTGAGATCCGACTGCTTGGCTAACGTCTGCAGGTCTCCAGCAAGACGGTCGATTTCATCCAAGTCTCTCCTCACGTGTCTCTGCAGGAATTCCCTCTGGTCGAGAAAGAGGTGGCAGGCTTGGAGGAGATCTCGCATGTGTTTCTGGGCCTTGCGCCTTGACTTTGGTATTTCATCGGCCCTCACCACAATGTCTTTGACATGACCTGATGGCTCTTTAAAGGATACCGTGTACCTTGGGTTGTTTAAGTGACCCCTCCACGTGGTAAAACATTCTTCCAGTGGTGTCTCCAGATCGACATCGATGACCCGCTTGAACAGGGTTAGGGCTTCGTCGATTTTCTCCCTATTGGTGACAGCAATGTCATAGCGCTCGCAAACAGACTTGAACAGTTCATTCAATCTGGGAATCAAGCATGAAGGCGTTGCAACTGCATAATTTTGGTTCAGGAACTTGAAGTTCCCCAACGGCTTTGCAGACTGGGTTCGACCATCCACTCCATTGGTGTTTCTCGGAGTTGAACCAAGTAGATTAGGGACAGGATCTGTAGTCGGAGTTGAGCTGACCATCCTTGAAGATGTCTTCGCTTGCTGACTAAGCTCTATATTTTTGGGAGAGCTATGGTTGCCATAACCAGTTGTTTGGTCACCACCAAGTAGACTTTGCCTCTCACTATGCTAATGGAGTGGGGAAGCTGACACATGTCAGTTTGTATGCAGAGGCTGTCTCTACAGCAAATGGTCAACGAAAAAGACATTCTGATTGGAAAAAGCCCCACGCCAGCATCTTCAAATCAAAATTCTGTCTCCTATCCATTTATCCAGAACATTGGTTGGTTATGCAGTATACCTATGTACATGTGGATCTATCAGCCAAAACTGACTTGGTTAATTGATAGCACTCATGGTGGATGCCTGGAAGCAAGGATCAGAAGTGCATTATGCTAGATCTATATACATGGCATTATATTGTAAGTTGCTTTCCACCTCCTACGTCAACAGCATAGTAGAGTAGAGTAGTTTCAGATATGAATATGCACTTTAAGAAGTGATTTAGGAAGTACTTTTGAGTGGTGGTCCAGTTTCATTTTCACTAATACCCACATTTACAAGGCAAGAGCTGGAGAAGCAATTATGATAGCACCAAACTTTACTGTGAACCAAGCCTTAATTTGGTAAGAAGTACATAATGGATGTGTATACACATCAGCTCTGTGCATAATAAATGTTTGCTGAAATTACGTAGTCATGCTCATGAAAGTTAAGTACCAACATTTCGAAACAGAATATTTTACACTAACAAGCTTGAAGCATCTAGATTTCATATCCATGCAGTTAATGCATGTACCACTCTGAGCATCTAAGTATGCTATTCTTTCTTGTTAACATTTTAGTATCTCTTTGCTATTATTTGGTAGGCTATGGTGGCACACTGATAGAAATCAGAGGCACCAGAACAGTAGTGGCTACACCATCCATGGTTACCCTACTTTTTTGGCATGCACATGCATAAAATTGCTGCTACTAAGAACTCAGCGATCACACACACCTGACTACTTTAACCTACGTCAGGTCGTTAAGCTCACGCCAGGCTGAGTATCCAACACTCACAGCATTAGAAAGGTCTCACCATCCTCAAAGTTTTCAAAAGCGGTAATAATACTTCAAAGTTTTCAACCTACATTAAATTACTTTACTGCACCAGAACAAAACAATGACCGAGCCAATTTCAGAGCAGTGCAAAGAATTAAGTTGAAATACACCTAGATACTAAGAGAATGCTCCCTGACAGCGGAAAATTATGCTGAATAATTTCCGTACATTACGCAGATAATATTACTTAAAGGCGGGAGACCCCTGGGATAGTCACACGCATGCAGGATCATGCGTACATCTAGTTAGCCCGCCTTTTCCAGCTAGCAGGCAGCCACTGCAGCACTCTCTGGCAGTTACACACAACCTTCCCCTCCCTCCCACCTCCACTCAACTCTTTTACTGGAGACTGTGGAAGTTGGTAGCTAATCCTCCACCATAGTTTTATACGTGATCTGATCTAGATTGGACCTGTTGGGGGACCCTGCTCAGGTCCCCTCATCTTAACCCTCCCAACACTATGGAGCTTGATCATGCATGCATCAGAGTACTCGCTTGTTTTGCACATTTACATCGGCAACGCAAGAGATGCCCAGACCTCCCACCAAACTACCCAAATTCTTTGTGTGAGGCATGTCCGAGCTTACTGGCGAACCATACCATTGACCAGTGTAATAGGCAAATGGAAGTTGACAGCAGTAGCTAACTGTGTAAAGTGGTAGCCTCTGTTCTAGATAGCCTAATATACCTAATAAAGCACTCAAGAGGCCAGGGCCACTGCCCATTTACTTTTTTCAGTGGACAAGCAACTTGCAAACCTCTGTATCACCATTCCATCAGGCCCCACTTTCTCTACTCCTCCCGTACTCCGTTTGGCACGTCACAGTTAATCAGATGCTCAAGAATCATAGCTACCAAATTATTTGGTAAGTCTTAAGCATACATACATACATGTATGTGGTACACCTTGTCTTTGGCTACAGATGCTATAGATAAGCTTATAATTTAGACTATGGAAACTACTATTAAAAAGTGCACGGGAGATAGCTGTATCACTTGGGCACAGCGCAAAGTCAATTTGTACCCTAAACTGCCTCGAGACGAGCCAGGGTTTGGATACGCTCGACTTCACCCTAGCTCCCGTAGGCAATCAGTGACTACTGACCGGATATTGCAGCTGTGATCTGGCTCCACCAGAGTCTGCTTCCTTGGATTTCAAGCAACCCATCCTGCTTCAGTCGAGTCGTGCCTAGCTGGTAGCGGGCTATAACTACAGGGATTTCCCCATAAACGGTCACACGTTTATTGAAAGGTGGGGCTACTACAGCAATATGGGCGTAGCTAGCTAAACTTAGTCAGGTGGGGCTACTACAGCAATATGGGCGTAGCTAGCTAAACTTAGTCACGTGACCTTAGTCTCGTGCCCAGACCAATGTACATGTTCAGATCGATCGGCGCCGCGGGGCGATCATTGGTCTGGGCACGAGACTAACTATGTATATGTATATACGCTATACGTGTAGTCTCGTGCCCAGACCGCCATCGTTGGGAGGCGGGCGTCTGGACACCCCATTATTCCCGAGCTACTGCCTATTATGACGTCACACATTATCCCTAGACTAGGAGTAGTACTAAACTCCCAGAGCGCTGTAAGTCCAGATTTGTACAAGAAGAACTCTTTATTCATACGAAATTTAGCAAAAACTATCATGCTTTGAAAATATATATTTTTAATCGGTTGAGTGTGGCAGCAGGTGTGTATAGTGAATAATATGCAACATTAATGACAGTTGTTGTTGCAGTCATGGTACCCTTGATGTCTAGCTCCCTGTCAGAATCACCATCAACGTACGTACAGTTCTTCCGGTGGGCGAGGCCTACTCCAATTACAGACCGATTTTTCCCGATTACAGTCCTATTATTCCCGCATTGTGCTCGATGCTTATTCGTACCTATTATTCTCAAAATTATGCCGGCGTAATCTGCCCAAGCCTACCGAGCACGAGACTAACTATAATATTATACGCTCTCGTGTAGTCTCGTGCACAGACCGCCATCGTTGGGAGGCGGGCGTCTGGGCACGAGACCAAAGTTGGTGGTGTACATGGTGGTGGTGCACGTAATATTTAGTCTCGTGCCCAGACGTTCACGCCCTGGACGTCTGGGCACGAGACTACGTAATATTATCCTCCCGCCGATCGACGAGTGTGATGTCACACATTATAGTACTAAACTCCCAGAGTGCTGTAAGTCCAGATTTGTACAAGAAGGCGGAGACGGCTCTAAGAAGGTATGATGTTAAAAAAATATAAAAACTTATTAAAATTGCGGATCGTTCCGAGCATGCATGGAACAATTCGGACGACGAGAAGTGCCTGTTTAGGGTGGAGACTAGAGCAGGAAAGAAGCTAAAGGCGGCATAGGCGGCTAAGCCGGAGAAAGGAAGAGTGGGCCTTCGAGGAAGCCTCAGTTGGGTTGCTAGGGTGGCGCCGTGGCATATCGCATGGCGGGGATTTTAAGTAGGAGATATCGTAAATGTTGTCATTCTCAACGACATCACTGCTGCCAGCAAAGCTGACTAATTTTTGGAATACATCGTTTCTATACACCGCAAAATTTGCCCATTATTGCAAAGCTCTAGTGGAGCTGGTAGATAGTTGCGCGGAGCCCATATATTGGGGCTGGTAATCCAGCGCGGCATATAGCTACTGTATATAATATGGTTGTTAAGGTGGACAAGTCCTACAGTACTGCATGCTGAATATATTGTATGAGATATAGCTACGGTAGTGTTGGTATGTAATTCAATCATGATGGTTTTGTTAGTGTACATATAGTCATGCATTTAAGTAGTAATGCAACAATTCTGTCTCCTATATATGTCAGTCATATCAGTATGGCACAGGAGGAGGATTTTGATTGTGATTGCCCGGGAGGAGGATTGTTTCAGGGTCCCGGAGGATTTTGATTTTGATTGTGATTGCCTGGGAGCTGGTAGCTATCATTGGGTTATGAACCCTCATTTGCTGTAGAAGGCATGCTAGCTGCTGATTCAGAATCTCTCGTTTCAGTCCATGCACGCAGAGGAAACAAAACATGAGTTTTCGAATGCTGATCTGTGATGCTTCTGCGTGGAATTTGTTATAGCTATAGTGCTTGGTAGAGAAATAAATGGCAATCGGTAACCCAAGGTAACAATGTCAGCCACAAAACTGTTTGCCTTTAAATTTTCCAGCCAAAATGCAGCTAGCATATGACCTAAGCCTGCGGTACGGGTGAGGGAACTGGCTGAGATACGATATGTGGGCTCAAATGTACGCTACAGCCGAAAGTCTGCAGTCCTCTGCAGGTTGTATTCAGTTCCAAAGGTAAACCATGGCTTATACTTGATCTGTGGTTCACAAAGCATGCAGTATCTCCTCAACCAGAAGCTTAAATATGCATGAGGACTTAGCTATAGCTTGGTCTTATCTCTAACATGTTCGAGCATTATTTCTTCACTTTTAACCTTATCCATGAAGATTACTGGACATTTCAACTGGAATGGGAGGTTCTATGCACTCAAAGTTTTGGCATTGCAACAGCTTACTATGTCTTCACAAAGTTCCGTAGACCAGGTCTATGGGTTTGAAGGCTACTGCATAGCTACATTGATGATGGAATTTGTCCAGCATGTTCCCATGCTAGAAACCAGAGATCTGGTTACTACAGGCAGACTTGACAAAGGGTAATTTTGTTCTCAACATTCCAAAATCTCAGTTGAGCCGAGAAAAGTCGGTCAGTGGCTAGGTTTTACCATAGACCTTGAAACTGGTTGTTTCAGGGTCCCGGACGACAAAAATTGTCAGAAGGGCTCTACCAGCAAGTCGGGCTGGTGTGTGTATCTTGGCTAGTATTTTTGGGCATATTATCTATGAGTATTAATTGGTCCAATTGCTAGGTTGCACATTAGAGTTCTCTAGCTATTCGGTTATTAATAGCCATCACTCCTAGTCTGATCAGCTGTTGCTATCTGCAGACGCTCCTGGCGAGTTGGTGTTTTGGCAGACAGGTTTATCGGCATTGAATGCGTGTCCGATCTGGTTTGCTTCTGGTACCACCTGTGTGGCCCGTGTGGCATTATCCAATCCAAGCTGCACTGGATTTGGGGGCTATGTTGTTGAGTTGGATCAGGAAATGGCTCAGGGCTCAGGAGAAACTGTTTTTAGTTCTAGCAGCAGACTTTAACCTACAACCTAGACAGTACAATGCTGGTTTTTGTATATTTGATAAATTAGGTGGCTGTTTGTTCTAAAAATGTAGCCTTTCCCAGTCTCCTAAATTGGACTAATGTGAAGTTTAAGCATTAGCTACTTATGCATTCGTTTATAAATAGCATACTAGGGATCTGGGTGTATTAGCTAGCTAGCTAAAGACGTTAAAGTATTTGTAGGGGCAAACACAGGAAGGTTTTGACTGACAGGGTGATGGGCCTCTAGGATGATCAGAATGTGGCATTGTCAATGGTCCCAGGTCCTATTACATTGTCCGATGTCCGAAACTCTGAGTCCTGTAGCTCATCAACGTCCTTCCATAAACCCTTGTTTAACACATCTGTGTAGGCACAAGGAAGAAATTACCTACAGCAATGCCTTTACTGCATAATGACCACCCCTGGCTAGCAGGATAGACTTCCAGGGTGAAAAAAATTCCCGTGCTTCGCATGGATGATCGGCTGCAGCCTCTCTGCTGTCAGGGGACTTATAGCACAGTGATGGATTGTCTCCAAAGTTGAAGAATGGGCTCGATGGAAGATGCATTAAACTTGCCATTATCAGCAAGAATAATTATTTCACAATCCTCCTTTAATTTGGATAAATCAGACTGGTGAGGCTTGTTCTTAGTTACAATCATACAGTTGCCGTGTTTCAATCACTTGCAATTTAATTGGGAGTCTCCCTGAATTCAAACTTGTGATGAAGAGGCTTAATTGGTGATCCAAGGGGCACCTCTGAGGAGCCTACCACATTTAAAATTGTCTGGTTCACCGAGTTGAATGCACAAAACGCACTAACAGACATGCACCTGTGGAATATATTCCTATAGCCCAAATAGCTAGTGCAATATAATATAGTGTATGAAATTTACGAGTTGTATACCTTAAAGGGTTAACTTGTGATACTAGCCATGTGTCAAACCTGGCTTAATTGACGCACGCAGTAGCTATATTGTATTATGAGTTATGTAATTTATATACCTGTACATAATTATAGTAGTCTGTATGATCACAAATAATATTGACAACCACGATACAGCAGTAATATAATTATATTATAGCTACATGCACCGTGCATACTGGTTAAAAAATCAATTCATCTACACAGAAAAAACTAAAACAAATACATCTGTGCATGCACAATTACATATTGACTAGATTCATCATCACATTACATAATAGTAAGTAATCCATATTTAAATATCTCAAGTGAAACATTGCTCAGTGTTCTCCAGGCACTCATCCAACAAGCTAAGGTTGGCCTCCAGCCATGCAATGTTCCCACGGATGATCTCAATAGCTTGTCGGGTAGCCCGACTTCCTGAGCGTAAGTCTGGAAGCTCGTCGAAGAAGGTCTCCACCTGGAAAAGAAAGGAACAGCAGTCAAGGGATGCCCGAGAATGTCGACCCATTCGCACTACCAGTCTTCATTCTGCAGCTTTTCCACTGTAAACAAAACAACTGAAAAAGAGGAAGTAGACCTTGACCTCTGTTTAGAGACTGACTTCTCAACAGGATATTATGGTGCAATAACAGTGATGGCTAATTCATCGCACTGAGTAACACCACATACGTGTCCTGACCATCATGTGGAAAAGAGTTTAGATACATCACTTTAGTTAGTATAGGGATAAAGAGTTATGCTCGTGCAAAGGATATTACATAATATAATTATGAACCTCTTTCAGTTCCAATTCTGTGCTGAAGGCTGATGTGATTGTCCGGATTAACCGTGAAAAACTGAAGGAGCCTCCGCCATAACTGGGGGAAAAACAAAGATACTATTTTAATCTGATTGAGGTAGTCATGCCCTAGATCTACAACAATAATTGTAGCCTTGTTTCAAGTCTCCACTCCCAGCTTTTATCTTCACATGACTGTAGTACATGAGAAATACTTGTGGTATGCTTGAAGTGGAGTACATGTACAAAAAAAAATTGAGTGGAGCCGGAGACTGGGAATGAGGTTACATCATTGTAAAATCAGAGCACAGGTACGTATCAGTCAAAAATAGACCATACAAAATACAATTTGAGTACACACATGTGATCACTACAAGTACACAGGGAGGGAAGGCCACTAAAGTGACCTCATTCGGATGCTCTCTTCTCTAGAAAGTGAGTGCCTAAACAAGACTATCCTATGTACTTTCTCTCTCAATTTTCTTTCTAAGGAAGTAGGTAATACAACAGTTACTGAGCATCTCTCACGCATATCTTCAAGCATGCAGACGTACACGTTAAGTCTACTACCGTGTACACTGTATACACATGGATCTGTCTCATGCTCTGTATTGCACCTGAGGTGACTACTCACACTTCATTGAAGTAGTGCCAATTATTTCTGACAAAATTCCATGCTAGGCAGCGCCCAATCACATTCTCTGAAACCAGTTCCACCACGGTGAGTGTGTCCTGTGTCCGCACCTTTGTGATGGAGTAGTTCAGGTACCTGAGTAAGAGTCATTCAATTACAGGACACATTACCTTACGATATCGTGAAGCTATATAATGTTAAAGTCACAAAAAATATTTTATAAAAGTGAAGAAGCATGCAGAAAAAAGCAACCAAATAAGGGATATTAGAATTGTTCAGTAGAGTGTGGTTATTTTTTCAGAGCCAACTGACAACAGCAAGACTGCAGCAGAGTGATCCACCATCTCTTTAGCACACGCACATTCTGAATGGCAGCCTGTGTTTGTTACTCCATGCAGGTCCTGGTTGCATAGCTGCAGCCTGTAGCTAGCTATGTAGACTATTACTTCCATGAATTATAATTATGTACGTACGTAGCAGAACCTAATTGTGGAATATTTAATACACACCATTTTCATTTATAACTATTAATAACGTAACTGCAGTTCAACTAATACTGAGCGCTCGAGCGTGTGTTCATTGTTTGCGACGGCCGAGGCGTGAATCAGCTTTTGCCAGGACTTGGAGTGTACTTTATAATAGCAGTGAGTTGCCATCATATGAGTATAATAAATGTCGAAATACAACTGCTAGACCCGACTAACCTCGCTTTCTTTAGGTGCTGTATATTCCTACTACCTGCAATCTTTGCCCGTATTGCCTTGCAGTTGTCTGTGGGGCCCTTTGAACTATAACTGTCTCTACTATAGTTGTACATTTGTACTGTGTGGCTATCATCTATGTATGTAGCTGCAAGCCGCAGCCACAACGATCCATGGTTTTCTCCCCCCCCCCCCCTAAAAAGCAACAGAAACAAGTAACAAAAAAAAACACATTTAAAATGAAAGAACATATAGGGATGGAATGCCAAAAAAGCAACCAAACAAGATAGGAATGACATCACAATACTCTTACGGATTGTCATCCCTATATCTTTTGCCATTTTTCCAACCGCATGCACACACACACATACCAATCCCCGGTATGCTACACCAGGCATATACCCAGCCAATATAAAGTGGCAATTGCAGCACTTCACAATGCAACACACACGACCCCCTCACACTACAACTTATATCCTCCCGCAGCACAGCAATACACACTCTAGAGTACATACACATACCACTTACCCCACATCCTACACCACAATCCACACCTACGTACTTCTACAATGACACCTACACTCTTCCAACTGTAACAACAACCCTTTGACTTGGCCAACGGAATAATCTTTAGTACTTAGCTAACACATTTCGAATAAACAAACTCTCCATGTAGCTAGCTACCACCACAGCTATAACATCCTGTCATCCCATGTAGCTAACACTCACGTATAATTTATAAACTGAATAGTACATGCAAGATGGCCACTGAGATGTCTCGTGGATCCTTGGAATTCCCGGATGAGTTGTCTACCATTCTTGCTACTATTAATTGTCAGCAGCTCTGTAAGCCTGTGTGGACATTTTCTAGACATGCTAATGGCTATAGCCTCAAGTTGTTTTGGAGTTCTCAGCCTCAGTCTGCTCCAATTGATGCTCCACCCTGTTACTTTTGGTAGAAAATCTCGAAGTAAGAGAAGAATGGATGCGTTTCTTGCTAAGAAGAGATCAGTAGTACCTACTAATACCCAGACAACAGCTTGTGATCATGATACCCAGCCTACTGAGATTTCTGGAATTCCTGAACCTCGCCAAGTTGATCGCGTGTTTCAAGATCAAGTCTTCTGTTGTTGAAAATGCTAAACTTGGGTCCATCCCAGACAGGTCTGTTGCTGAATCAGCTCAGCACTTGTCTTGTGATCATGATACCCAGCCTACTGAGGTTTCTGGAATTCCTGAACCTCGCCAAGTTGATCGTGTGTCTCAGCTCCCTCCAAATCTACAGCTCCACAGCCACTGTATATTCCTTCAGATGCCCATCTTCTCGAGCCTGTATCCAGTCCAATTGCTAGTCGTACTAGAAACCGTCAAGCTGCAAAACATGTGCTTACTGGATCTGATGTTGCAGTCACTAACGCCACCAGTGATTCAGCTTATGAACACATACCAGCTCTCAAACTTCCGGAGCACCTCAAAGATATCACAAAGCATCATGAGGACTTTGTTCGATGTGAAGATGTTTCTACTGCTGATGCAGTGAAAGATGCTATGAAATTGCAGTGGAGTGATTTAATCTTTCCTGGTCAGAAGGTGAAGTTGAAAGTGAAGGAGGAAATTGTCTCTGCTGAGGTTGAGAAGTGTCACTTTGTTTCGAAGCTATCTTTTGACTGTTTGTACTATTACGCAACAGCAAAGGCTGATGTTAGAGTTCCTGGCTTTGGTTTGACAAAGGAGTACCAATTTAGAGACTTATTGCTGTATGTAATGTAGTGTGTCCCCCCCCCCCCTTCCTACTGCACCTCTTGTTGGTGTGTTCAATATATAATAATAATAATAATAATAATGAGACCTAGTTGGAAAAATGGCAAAAAATATAGGGATGACAATCCGTAAGAGTATTGTGGTGTCATTCCTATCTCGTTTGGCTGCTTTTTTGGCATTCCATCCCTATATGTTCTTTCATTTTTTAAATGTTTTTGTTACTTAGCAACTATAATTACCATACCTGCTTAGAATCCAGGGCTCCCTGGACGCGGCCAATGCCCTGAGGCAGAGTCTCTTCTCATATGGGTCGTCTGTTGTGTTATACCACTCCCACATGTAGTTCCAGTCTTCCTCAGAGCCATAGGCCACACCCACCTGATATACCACATCCTTCAGATTGGGGTCAATACTGGGAGGACAAAACAAGGTTACCGTAGTGAAGATAATATAATGCACCCCATTTGGCATCTGCATTATAATCGCTATATTTGATACCGCGATTAGTGAAGGAGTGGAGTTTCAGCGTACTATAGTGTAACTGCTCAGCTGAGCATCCTACGTCCCTAGTTTGCTTATGCGATATGTACACAGGAAACATGCAAAAAGGTATGTGCGGTAGCTTTGTCCCCTGGCTCTCTCTTTAAAAAGTAGGAGAGCCTGGTATCTTTTCTCATGTGTCACTGAGTGATAGTAGGATTTAATCGTGTGGGGAGGCATACATGTAGTTGGCCTAAGGGAAGGCAGCAATGTATACTCCATACAACGAATCTTTTGAGCCTGCTCATATGCCACAGACTGGATACTAAAACATGTATCTGGTAAAAGGTAGAGAAGTGCAGCCGTCTTTCGATTGGTCCCTACCCACTCATAATTAATATGCAAAGGCTCTCCCCCATTTTCAGGGAAGAGTCCAGGGATGAGGTTATACCTGTGGTATAGTACAGGTATAACATGGTGCTTTGTAAGAGTTACATTACATATTATTCTGTTTTAAGGCTTAGAGTGATTTGTAGCCTCATTCCCTTCTCTTACGTTCCGTTCTCTTTCCATTCCTGAAAGAGAGCTCTGGCAGTGGTGATGACCTCAAGGTGACCAAACTGCCAGGCAGTAGCAAGGAGGTTCGTCCGGAGAAAGCTGGGGGAGGAGCACCACCATTATCACAATCAGCAGTCTGATCCCCAATCACCCATACCACTAACACCACTAACAACCACGCTAGTTTCTGAGCATGAGACTACATGTATGAGACACTGAAGGACCGGCTAAAGTGGTATGGCCAGAATGGCATACAATTTTGAGAATTGCGTCACATCCACGTAGGTGTAATTTAGCCTCGTTGCCTGGCCCCCGCTTAAAGTGGGGGCCTGGGAACGAGGCTAGGTGTAATTAACACCAAGTTCTCTGCTCCTGGTCTCCATTCAAGATTATGCCAAATAAGACGCCCAACAACCTTCAAATTTAAAAACTAGCTGACATGGCAGTCCCGGGTAAAAAACAAATATTATTCTGTTGTGAGTTTGAATTGCGTCACTGCATTCAAAGCACTGTATCTCTGTACTTCCGTTTAGGGCGGGGCTCATACCTGCTGCATAGAAGCCTTACATATTGAGACTTCTATGCTGTGCATATGAGCCACACCCTTAACAGAAGTTCAGAGATACAGTGCTTTGAATGCAGTGATTTGATCAAAATATGCGATGGAATGTTCATTTTCTACCCAGGACTGCCACACAAGTATCATCTTACACAGACATTCGTAGGTGAGTGCCCAAAATTATGTTGAAATCTTATAAGATGCGCCCCTTAGGACCGTCATTGTTGGGGAAGAGTGTGGAAGGAGTGTGGAGGAAGTTATAGATATGCTGCATTGTACTATACTTGTGATGACAGCCTCATTGTCCATCCCGATGGAATCTTTTTTCACCCCCATCCAACCTATGTATCTATCCAGCAAGCACGGCTTGCCTTTCCCAATCAAATTTGTCACAGCCAACCAGGATTAAAATACATTCATAATCTTGCTCCCGGTGTTCGGGTGCCCAGCATTTTCTACACAGTGTAACAAATCGTCCAAGTTTATGCTGTACAAAAATACTGGATAGTGGATTTTAGGAAAGATCAAAACTTACGTCTGCAAGTGGGTGAGGTTCTGTCGATGGAAGCCAAACTCATTCACAGCCGATTGAGTAAGGTTTAGAACAAAACGCTGGAGGACAGATACAACAGATGTTTTCAACATCACTGCTTACATGTATCAGATTCTACTGCATTACATTGTATATGAGGGTTAATGGCCTAAACCAAGAACTAAACTTTCACAAGGTAGGTACATGTATTATCCCTTCCTCACAATAAACCTAGATATCTGTATATTACTAGTATAATTCAGGACATTGTGGGGAGCTGGAACTGGGCGTAACATGGATTACCACATCAAAGTGAACGTAAGAAAAAAATTTGAGGTGTTCCGAGAACACATACCCCGTGCTCCAGACTAAATACCAACAATGGCAGAAGAGGTTGGAACTGCACAACGGCATGATTTTTGTTGTGCAGCCTGGTTGTTTGGTGGTACAGTGCTCCAAAGTAAAAATGTCAACTTTCCATTTTGGTACACTCACTCTTACTGGTATTGTGAAGAACTATGAAAGTGAAAGTCAGTTTTTACCTGCCACATGTTGACATCTGATGTTATTGCAGCATCACACCTCATTAGCACCTCATTAGCTATCCATATAGGGCTTCACATATATGGCTTCTTCTGGCAACAAAAGTGAGCACAGCAACAAGACAATACAAGCTACTTGAAGTTGAGTTTTGGATATTATACATTTCTAATAAGCAAGAGGAATTTGAGCTCTTAACTAGTAGTAAATTTTGATTTCATCTCTAAACACTTTTGGCCCTCAAAATGCTCATTTTGATGTACCATCTCCACATCCTTCGGTGTTAGGCCTCCAAACCTGCACCATCGATGTATCCTTATGAGAAGAATGCTATATAGAAGTTTGGGCTCTTAACTAGTATCTATTCTTAAGTTTCTGTCTAAAAACTAAATTAGTACGGTACGAGAAGCCATACAGACACAAATTGGATAGCTAACAAGGTGATATTCTCAGTAAAGTCACAGAAGTAATGGAGATCAACATCTGCCTGGTCAAAACTGACTTCTGCTTTCAAACGTTTTCGTAACACTAGGAAAAGTACAAAAGTGAAAAGTTGACATCTTTACTTTGGAGCACTGTACACTTTTCGAAGTCTAAATCCCTTTTTCCTTTCAATCTCAGCATAAATGACATCTGCATAATCAACTGCTAAAAGCCTGCTAAGTACAACTGAGGACTACCTGGTAATTGCCAAAGAGTGGCGTGAGACTCAGCCGTTGGGCAAAGGTGAAGATCCAGTCGATGGCGGCCCTCCATGGAACGTACTCTCTCTCATTTCGTAGGTACCAGGAGAGCCTCAGAGCCATCACTGTATCCAGCAGACCAGCACTGAGGGAGGGACAGTGAAGGTTCAATTTGAACATGGACACACCCACTACCACTGCCACAGATATATACAAACAAGTGCTGCACATTGTCACTTCACTGACTGATATCACCAGAATGTGTACGATACAGTGAAGCCACACTCAAATGGAAGCCACGCCCCTAAACTAAGTCTTAATTCTCACCACTACAGCACAGAGAAGCTCACCTTGAATGTCACTCCAACACAAGAAAAGAGTATAAATTATACAAGAGAAGGCAGATGTACGTATAAAATTTGTCAAGAGACCATCCAGTAGGAGACCGCTCGCTCCCGTCACGTACTTGAAGGGTAAAGCTGGCAAACAGTATTAAATACACGATGTAGCCACTGCTCTAGCTGTCTTACAAGCCTTTGTGTGTGGTAGAAGCGCTCCTTTCGCTGTCTCTTTTGTATGCTGATACCTAGCTATATGTCATCCGTACATGATATTATTGGTAACTAGGCATTGCTATGCTAACTGAAACATACAGCCAATCAGTGACGCCCATTACTAACCGGGCAATAACTAACCGGGAAAATACGGCCAGGCTATGGAGCAATCAAATAATCAAATTGCTTATACACCAGTAGTCATATAGTTATTCCCATAAGTTCCAATGCAGGCTCCACTCTCCAGCTGTATGTAGATATACATACTCTAAGACATGCGACAGTTGGGAAGTGAAGCCTTCAAACAATTATTCTTGATAACACATTCAAAGCATGCCACTGCTTTGTATTAGTTATATCACCCTCATGAGGGATGTTGCTGGTTTATAATGACACCCGAGGGCGCGTAGCGCCGAGGGGGAGGGCTTATAAACCACAATATCCTGAGTGAAAGGGTGATATAACTGATTTATAGCCGGTTGCTAGGAGCAACATGCTTTTGACGTCATCGCGGTTTAACGCGGTCCGTATACTAGCTACGCGAATTTCCGCACTAGCAGCTAGCCACTAGCTGTATAGCATTATGGCGAAACGGAGAGCTGGATTCCAAGTTAAAACTGTATAAGCATGTCAAAGACAAGGATTTACAAGGTTAACCACTAACTACGGTCCGTTTGTTGCAGTTCGTGGTCAGTGCATGTCAATCCACGCTGTTATCATACCGTTTTGTGTGTCTGTGCGTGTCAAGCTATGCTTTTAGCCCCATTTTGTGCCATAGTGGCGCTAGCCACAGTTTCCATCATTGGTGCAAACAGTCCTTCACAGTCGCTGGGAGTGTTTTGCCACTTGTAGCTATTGTTTTGCGCCTCGGGGGTTTGTTGATGCTAGCTAGCTATTTTACCATACGATCAATGCCGAATAGCATGACCTTCGTGCTTCTAACAAGCTCCAGCTTGCTTTCTTTGATGCTTCTTGCAGAACTTGTAACTGTATTTGCTTTTTACCATACCAGATACGGCCCTTTTCACACCATTTGTCATAATGCAAGCTAGCTGTTTTACGGTATAATGCAAATACTACTTTCGAGCTTTCAGCTCAATTTCTAAACCTACAGTCCTTCCAACTATGTTTTACTGTTGAGATATAGCCCTCTTCACACCTGATATAAGCCACTCTTTACACCTGATATAGACACAGTTCACACCTGATATAGCTGTGTCAGCTCTTTCAGTGGTATGTTACCCATTTATATATAGGTCTACTATAATCTTAGCAACCACCTAGCAACGGGCTATAAGTCTAGCTACATACCTTGAGAGAGCAAAGGCATCGTCCAGGAGACCAGCTCGGTCCACTGGAGGGAGAAGCTGAAGGACAGGAAGTTATGAAGAGCCACATCACTAAATACATACATGTATGTATACATAAATGCAACACTCAAGAGCCCCTGCAATGACTGTAGCCCAGATTTACGATCACCATACTGCAGCCCTTACAAAAAAATATGACCATGTGATCAATGTAGACACTACATCAACGTAGTTCCTACATGTACCTATCAACATAGCCCCCACAAATCAATATAGCCCCTACAATCAATATAGCCCCTACAATCATTGTAGCCCCTGCAACCAATATAGCCCCTGTAATTAACATAGTTCCTACAATTAAACCAGGATAATCTACATAAAATGATGCGGAGACAAAGAAGGAGGACTGGATCAACAAGTTCCCAGGTGTAACAAAAAACTTGGGAGAATGTTTATTACATACAACATGCTTGTCAGCCAACTCTGAGGCAGCATGTACATCGAAAGCCATTAGTGTAACTGGCAGTAGTCATAGTCTAGTGAAGTCCTGGTATGGCTTAATCACATACACCATCATTGATGATTTTTTGTGTCGTGGTTTCATATATGTATAACAGTACTGTAATATGGAACTACCACAGAAACATTTTCACATGGGAGCTTCTCACTCGACTCCTCCTCCCACTTCTCCATGTCATTTACTAGGGATACATGCATGCCACTGACAGTCGCTATACAGGTAGTTGCTATACGGGTATCACAGGGGGTTAGGATTAGGGGGCGGGACTGAAGCTGGGCAGCGCAAGACTAGTAATATCTTCATGACCCGAACAACTAAATCTGGACCCGATACTGCTGGAGAAGCTATGAAAGACTGGCTTTCAAGAGATTGATGTCTCTTATCTGCTACATTTTTATATGGGAGAATGGAGAAATGGACTGTGCTGTTTGAAACTCATGTTCGTAACACTCGATCATGCCACCTATCTCCAGTGCTCATATCTCTACTTTAGAACAGGGGCAACACAAACTCTACTAACCTGGTAAGCCTTCCTTACATGTATGTTAATAGACTTGTCCAGATCGCTCACTCTTTGCATGCCACAAGCTTGAAGACGGCATCCATGTAACTGCCAGAGACGCCATTTTGAGCACATGCCTTGACCCCCAGGGATGGGGGAGTGTGACTAACATCCCAGAAATACAGAAATACTAGTTGAGATTCAGAACCCATATGTCACCCTCCTGCTCGGCAAGGAACTCCCAAGTTATTCTGATTGATCTCCATAGCTAGTCCCTGCAATCATCTTGTGTAAGTTTTGAAGTCTATACAATGTCCCCATTCTCTACAGCCAATTCAGTTAATCACCACAGCTAGTCCCCTACAATCGACCCTTATGTTCACTGACCGTTGAATCAGGATTGTCCATGAGGTGCTGAATGAGGGCTCTCCAGTTCTCAGTGTCATAGTTCACCCGGTAGACCCCAGTCTCACCGACGTCAGCCTTCACCCACTGCACTCCAGCAGGCCATGCTACCGTAGCTGGACAAGGGGAAGGAGGAGAAGGGGGAGGTGATGACCACACCGCTCAGTCTTCCTGCCATTACGTCATTATGGCCTCACGCCAGTATAGAACACAGCTCTATACACCCATCCACACCCACTTTGGACCATACATGTCACGATACATAAATTGCAGAAGTGTAACATTATGCTGGGATGAAGCCATACGAGCTTAAACATTAGCCGTGTATACGAATCTGTACATTACATAGTGTACGTGTACGTATATGCATATGTACATATACAATGTATATACACGTAATTGTGGCAGAGTGTGAGCGAGTGTGTGGAGCCTGTCCATCTATTTGTCCATTCATACTACATATCTAGGCATTTCCGAATACAACATGAACAAAAGTGTATCCAACACAAAATGTTGAAAATTACACAGAGCACGAAGCAATGAGAGCAGGGAACAGTGGTAAGCGCATGGCTACAGAGACCCAGGGAGAGCAGATAAGATATGAGCGCTGTGCTTTACCTACATCGTATTCCTCATCCCATGGGGAAAGGCTAGGAATGAGGTGGTGTGCATTCTGATTACACTAGCTTGCTCGCGCTCACCCCACAACGGCCTAGTTATACTGAGATATGTGGTGCATCTTGCCCGGGCAGTTTCAAAGAAAGCAACCATACCGAGATCTGCTGACAGCTACAACAAAGGAACTGGTGAACTGACCATAGTGCCGTGCTCTATTAACCATACATAGAGCCAAGCTGTTCTTTAGCAGTGATACCAACACAGAGTACAGCCTGATAGGTTGTAGGTATACGCATTGCACAGATGGCCTCGCGCAGAGGTATGACGTAAGTTACTTAGCACAAAACCACACCCACTAGAACGTTTGGGAGCTGCATCGCCCACACATCTTGCCGGAGAAGCTACTACTACACGAAAAAGCTACTACTACACGAATGGGCCTTCAGGAGTTGAATGTCTCTGTATACAACACAGTTCCAAGGACCAGTTATGGCTGCTACACGAGAGCAGAGTTGCTTGAAGCTCATGTTCGTATCGATCCGTGTACCGTCTGTCTCCAGTGGTCAGATCTCTGCTGAAACAGAGGCTACACTAACTCTAATCACGTTGGAGCTGTAGTAAAGCCTGCCTGGGTCAAAAGAAGTGATCGATTTATCCAGATCTCTGATCCTTGGTGCGCCAGAAGCACAAAGGCGGCATCCATATAACTGGTCAGGATGCCATCTTGAACACAAGCTTGCCCCCCAGGTGGTCCCGGATGTAGTAATAACACGTATACGGAACGTACAGACATAGTAATAACACGTATAAGGAACGTAACCTGAGATTTAATTGCATTCCTAAGCGTGATGGAAGTTACGCACACACACACACACACACACACACACACATATATATATATATATATACGCTAGCTGAGATTTCAGCCCACACTGCACAATTAGTTGCCTCGTGCTAAGGCGCTCGGCAATAATGTATGCACACTCTGCTCCATCAACTATAATCCGTGTATAATTAGGTGGTAACAGCCATCTCAGGAAACTACTGAATCTCCCTAGCTTCACACTTGTCTAGAAGTCTACAAACATGAACATACAACATATCCACTAACAATTCTGCCCTATTGTCACTATTATGTACCATCACAAGGCATGCACATAGCATGCCTCGTAGCATGCAATGCCACCTACTTTGATTCTCACTCAGTACAATTCCGTTTCCACTGCCCTGGTCAGTGGTGTAGCCAAATGGGATGATCCATGTGTAGCTGTAATCGAACACAAAGGACTAGTACACACATGTATGCATGTAATTCGATCAGTGACTCGACTGCCCAGCATACAGTACATGTGTATGACTGTATCAATATTTTACACTACTGCTCTTGCAACAGGCTGGGACATATGAGATAGAGACTATCAGTGCATCGTGTAACTGATAATGCCACAGTAATTAAAGTTATACAAGCCCACAATGCCTATTAGACCTATACATAAATCTAGCAGCAGCTTTGGGCATGAACTCCTAGACCTTTATCAATTATGATGCAATGGTAGTTAAAATTACTTGAAGCACAAGAAAGTACAAGGAAACAAGCACATTCTTATGTTTTCATGCAAGAAAATACATCGAAACACATGTTCTCTTGTAATTTCTCCATTTAGTGCCTACTTTTAGTCCCAATGGATAAAGGTCTATTGAGAACCTTTTTGGTACATGGATCTGAAAAATACAATCTGTAATAGCAATGTTACAGTACATGTATGTACTAGACATCCCTTATGAGCAACTGAAATAAACCACCTACATGTACGAGTCGTACACACAGAGCTTGATGTGCAGCAATACATGCACTCATAAATTCTCGATCATGCAAACTTAATCTAACTAATGGTACGTCACTCACTGGAATGGTGAGGGAGCGATGACGTCCGGTTTGCCGTTAACAAAGAACCTGGTCTGGGTGACTGTGTTGTCTTTCCTACTGAAGGTCACCACGGGGTAGCCCATCTGCTTGGTCCATGTGTCCATGATCATTGGCACAGTGAACTCCTTGGGCTAAAGGGAAACGGAGGGGATGGCTGAGCCACAGCTGGAATAAATAACCGACTCTCGCAATGCACCCACCATCAGTTGGTTAGACACACTGCCATTTGCCTGATGCATGCACTACCAAGTGTAAAGATTTTTAAAGTAACAAGGGCAAACTGCACTGCCTAGTGTTAAGCATGGCGGGCGAGCAGAGGTATAGATAAACATAATATATCATGACCTAGGCATAACTAAAATTATACGTGAAAACTATGACCGTGCACAAAACCAGAGGTTTACATGTTTGACCTCCAGGTAGGTACGTTTTCTCAGTACCTGAGAATGGGCAGACGAGCGAAGAGACAAGATGACCTGATCAAAACCAGCAAATCATGCCGCCTATCTGGCACTGTCCACTTGTCAATTTGCACATGCAATACACAGATACTACAATCTTCAAGCCTGTAGCAATCTAGAGAAATGTGTAGTGGGCTTGTTGAATCTGGCCATACTCTACTCCAACAGGTATCCAATGGAGGCCTTCAGTTTGCCAGTCCAAGGTCTGCCACTAGGCCACTGGGAAAAGTCTGGAATCTCATCTACACACTTTACGACAGGCTTTATACCACTGGAAACACACACACACACTATAAAGCTGGCCATAACTCCTCACAGAAATTGAATGAGAGGAGCTTCACATACGTTTTCTTAGTTTGTACTCAAGGCGAGCCTCTCTGATCCTGCCTTCATATGTTACACACACCCTTTTCCCTTAAAACTTTACACTTGTCAGTGTATCTACAATAGTATATGTACATACAGACCTCAGCCTTTTATGGCTTTGCAATCCTTGGCTCATAATTTTGAAGAAGTACATGTAGCTATTCGAACTCCTCGTACCACTCTCAAAGGGTTCTAAAGCTACTGCAAGGGGCAGTTACAGTCTGTGTTTGTATGTAAAACACTAGGTATAGCATGCACAGATGAACTAGGCCTCATGCAAGGGTGTGACGTACGTATGACAGTGCACAAAACCACACCAATTAGAATGCCTGGGAGCCACATCGCCCATGCAATTGCCGGTGAAGTTCCAACGACACAACTCGGCCTTCAGGAGACGGATTTCTATCTAGTGCTATCACCACGGCAACTCTCTGTCTGCTAGAGGCGGGGTTAGTCTGACAGTTCGAAGGACCAGCCATTGCTGCTATAGGAGGACACAGGGACCGAGCTTTGCTGCTTGAAACTCAAAGTGGTATCACTCGATCCGCGTACCGTCTATCTTCAGCATTCAGATCTCTGCTGAAACAGAGGCTACATAAACTCAAGCTCCTTTGCCACCTTTAGCGGCTCATGCACTCCTGGTAAAATGAAGTGATCGACTTGTCCAGATCTCTGATACATGTACTTCATACGCCCAATTAAAGTGCAAAGTCGGCATTCATGCAACTGGCAGGGACAGCATCTTGAATACATGCTGCACCCCCCCCCCCCCCCCTCCCCCTCCCCCTCCCAAGTGGCCCCCCGGGCTGAAAGTGTTACAGACATACGTACACATACATGTATATACACTAGCTCAGATTCGATCACCACACTGCAAGAATACTTGAGACGCTCGGTAATTATTATGCATAGTCAGTTGAAACTATTACACATACCGATTCTACTTTCTCCTGCAGTGCCTCCCAGAGCTGGTTAGTCTCGGCATTAGCAAACTTGTACTTGTTCAGGTAGTGCTGCAAGGAAAAGGAGTAGCAAACGGTGAGAGTGAGAGGTATCCAATCAACAGCACTGAATGAGTACTGTATATCCTCCTCCTCACTTTGATTCCATTCTGAAACACTGTCTCTGTAAGGTAGCTCTGGAGCATTCGAATGACACTGGATCCCTATACAATGAATGTGTGTGTGTATGTGTTGCATGTGTGTTTTCACATGTGTTAAATGTACATGTATGTACGTGTGTGTGTGTGCATGTGCAGGCATATATAGTGCACATGTGTATGCATGTTTATTGTGTATATAGTCCCAGCCAAACAATCCTTTGGTCATCCTTGTAGCTGCAACGTCCGTACACTTACATCTGCCATAAAAG
Source organism: Phakellia ventilabrum (assembly GCA_963921505.1). NCBI lineage: Eukaryota > Metazoa > Porifera > Demospongiae > Axinellida > Axinellidae > Phakellia > Phakellia ventilabrum. The sequence goes on along the minus strand of OY997400.1, from coordinate 3,969,181 downwards.
TTTCTTGGTAAAAAAAAACATAACCTCTAAACCAGCAGTCAGTTGCATGCACTAATGGCGTTGGTTCATTGGGCATGTGAGTGATGTACATGTACATGTATGGAAAATTGCTAATGCACAATTGCAGACAGCTGTTTCGGTTCTGTTGGACCTCATCAATGCTTGATATCCAATTAATACACTTTAGCTTCAAATGCTGATAAATACGATTACACAATTAATTTAACTCCCTACTGCAACAAATTCTACAATTAACCCCCTACTGTAACAAATTCCACAATTAATTAACCCCATACTGCAACAAATTCCACAATTAACCCCCTACTGCAACAAATTCCACAATTAACCCCATACTGCAACAAATTCCACAGGTGCAGACCTTGCTGTAGGAGATGGAGTCAAAGAGGGAGTTGATCTCATCAGGATTGGAGACAGTCTGTATGATAGGGTGGGACTCGTTCAGCCCATCCTCTGCCAGAGCTTCAGAGAGGTCACCAGTGTAGAACTGGTCCAGCTGTACGCATGTGTGTGTACGTGTGTATGTGTGTGTGTGCATGTGTGTGTATGCATGTGTGTGTGTGTGTGTGTGTGTGTACATGTATGTACATGATGTATGCCGGGAGGAGGGGGAGAAATACATGATTCCCAAGCCAGTCTAGGAATGAAGCTACATTTAAGGGGGAAATAGCAAATGGGTTTGAAATTGAAGCAACATGTCGTGGTCCCCAAATCATGCCCACCTTGTTGAATACAAATTTGGCCAAAAATTTTATGAAGATTTAAATTGCTTCCTCCAACCCTCCCCCCCCCTCCCCCCAGATAAACCTGCAACTCCGCAGTTGTTTTTTTTTTGGAATATACCGTTGCTAGTCCTCTCTCGGGAACCAGCCAGCTTGACCACAGTTTTATAGCTATTATGCAATTATAAGTATACCTTTCTAACTTAATTCTCGAGTAGCGCTTTGTAGGTGTGTTTTGAAGCAGCAGTATGTAGTGTAAATGTTAACTGTCCCAATGCAGCCATTTTAGTAGACTACTTCTGGTTGGCAATAATTAAGGAACATTTGAGTCTGGCTTTCACAACAGCTGTACTAATTCACTTTAGGGTTTCTGATTTGAATGCTAATTGAATGGCCACAGCAGCTGTGAATACAGCTGTAGGGAAATTCCCAGGAAGTAACATAAATAACAGGTGGAAGTGTACATGTACTGTTCAAAGGGCTCCTCCGAGAAAGCGCCCACGTCCAATTTTTCATGCGTGAATTGCAAGTGCCCATCGGTACTTGCTCGGGACAATACGATAGTAAAAAAATTGTGGATGCGGAGTGGAGACCGGGGACGAGGTCATTATAGTATAGCAAGGTAAATATGTACTGTTATGCTGGATGGCAGGTCTGGAAGGGAGCTAAAACAGCAGGCAAATGCCTGACATCATCACCTGTACCCCCGGCAGGCTCACCATGTGGAAATCCGGCTCTGCTTCGTTGGTGCCAATGTACTCGACAAAGGTAGCAAAGCCCTCGTTGAGCCACAGGCCATCCCACCACGCCATTGTCACCAGGTTGCCAAACCACTACAGAAGAAGAGAGGAGAGTCAGGCAATCACACTGACACACATGTCAGTGTATGGTGCATGTATGTACAGGGCATATGCAGTGTTTTATCCGAGAAAGACTTTCAGCTCCTGGACCCCTGATCGACCTTTATCACTAGGATATCCTAAACTCTTTCTTTGCATGTTTTGTGTATTTTATAGTGATGATGGAGATACAGATAATTATGTAGAATATATAGTATGATACGTATATGATTGTATTTATGTCAGTATATGCACTATGCAGAGAATCCAGAAAAAGTCAAAATAAGAGAAATTATATACAGTGATGATTGCAAGACTGACCACACTTTCTGTGCAGAATAGCCACAATATTAGAGTGAACGGGTAAGACCTTAGCTGTGCCCCATTAGAGGATTTATTGTCCCTGTGTTTCTGTTCAGCATTTTGATAACCTTCTTCCCAGGCCTTCGAGCAAGACAAAATCCGGGCATGGAAGACCTAGGGTGTGAGGCTACTGTTATTAACCCTCGGCATTCAAGCTTCCTCCCCATACCCTCTCACCTGATGTGCCAGCTCATGTGCTATCACCACGGCAACTCTCTGTCTGCTGGAGGCGGGGTTAGTCTGACTGTCATAGAGAAGGGCAGTCTCACGATAGGTGATGAGACCCCAGTTCTCCATCGCACCAGCAGCAAAGTCAGGGATTGCGAAGAGGTCTGCATGAAAACAGAGAGATCCTTCAGAAAATGCCACACACCCTCAGTACAATTTAGAATGTGTATACGGCTGCTACCAGTTGCTGCTTTAGACTATAGCTCCAGAAGTGTATAACCTGATGTGACTCAGAACACTGATTAGCAAATAACTGTAAACAAACAGAATAGCAGCTGCACGTACGTATCAGGAGCACATGAGCAGCAAAAGAGAACAACTTCATGCAGTTCCATCAAAAATGTATAATACTTTCCTTATTTTGCAAATAACAGACATCAATTAATGACAGAAAGTTTGCCTACCACTTCTGCTTCAGCTATATATACAGTAGCTTAATGAGCATAAGAGGATCAGCTCAGCTCAGCTCACTCAGAGGCCTGTTTTTTTAAAGTTTTATTTCCATTAATTTTGCCAGGATTCTAACTCACCCTGCTTTTCCAGAGGGTAAGGTACTCCATAGAAGGTCTCGTAGAAACCCAGCACAGTTGTGGCCACCTCTAGGGCATAGTGAGTCTTGTTAATCACCTCAGGGTTGGAGCACACTCGAACCTGGAAGGATAGCGAGGAAAGCTCTAGAGCGCATTCGCTAAAGCACAGGTACAACCACATATCAAGGTTTCATAGGCAGAGTAGCCTCGTTCCCAGTCTCCACTCCCAGCTTTTTTTCGCATGTTGGGCGAAAAAAAGCTGGGAGTGGAGACTGGGAACGAGGCTAAGGCAGAGTGGGATGGAGGAGGGGAGGGACAGACCAAATTCCCCCTCCGATCTTCTCCCCATAGAATTTTGGCAAAGGATCTTAGGGAACATTTTTTTACTTTGTAGCTGCCGAGAAAAGTCATCGCACTTGCTAAATTTAAGCATGGAATTCCTCACTGACATATGCAATATCCCGAGTCCTCGATCCAGGCTCACATGAAAGAGAAGAGGCTCTGGTCACAAGAGCATTTCTCATCAGGGTCACTTTGGGATGGAATGGGCCTACCATTAGCAGAGCGTCATACAGCAAACCAAGAGCGCATACAAAATTGTTCCCCGCCCCCAAGGGAGTAAGAGCATGTAACTTCCATACAGGCCTGTAGAACAGGCAAAATACTTGAGTGCTGCCAAAAATGGAACACCTGTCAGCTGTAGTGGTTGGTTGTCACAACTGAAGAGCTCAGCAGCAGGTCACTTGTTTACACGCTCTTACTCTCTTGGGGTGGGGGAGGGAACAGTTTTTATGCGCTCTTGAGCGAAGCAATTAAGTGGGATGCAGCTTTTCTTGATTGGTCCCTACCCATGAATATAAACAGTTAAATTACATGAAAAAAATGTACCAGGCTCCAGTGAAATATGCACAAGATCTTGGGGATAACAGGGTTGCATACCCCCAGATCCCCCCCCCCCCCCAAGCAAGAGTTTCCCCCCCAGAATTTTGATTTTATTAGTAGCTAATAGCCTTTCTGGGGTCCCAAAGGCCACTAGAAGCAGCCTCAGAGCATATATAATTTCAAATTCCTGGGGGAGCATACCCCCATAACCCCCTAGGGGTGTGTGGCTGTGGACACACCATTTTTCCCACCCCCGCGAAAACATCCTGTATGAACCCCTGGATAGGTTACATGTACATGCAGTACATGCACACAACTCTTATAGCTAGATAACAGCATTAACGTCTTACCATAACACCACTATCAGTGGAGCCACTAACACACTCAAAGTCGGACACAATAAACGCTACAAGATATGTGCTCATCTTTACGGAGGTCTTGAATCGTGTGGTCACCATAGTGTTATCGGAACTGAAGGGAGCACTGCTTTCTACTGGCATGTTGGATACAACTTGTTCGTACTGGGCATCATGAGTAATTTGTATGGTGAAATTAGCCTTGAGTCCTGGCTCATCGAAGCATGGGAATGCTCTTCTAGCATCCGTTGGCTCAAACTGGGTGGTGGCAAGCCAGCGTTTTTTCCCGGTTGACTGATTGATGTAGGAGCTCCTGTAAAAGCCAACCAGGTCGTCTCTAAGTGTGTAGTTGTAAGCCATGTGGATTTCCAATGACCCAGTCTGAAGACGAGTGGAGAGTTCTATGACATAGAAGTCGTTTTCGGTGAAGTTAAATTCCGACTTAATCCTGACGGGACTTCCACCTTGAGACACTCGGACACCGGTAATATTCATGTCTTTTGCATGAATGAGGACGTACGAAGTTTCTGATACGACTTGAGCACTTACAGTCACCTCTCCTGTCACGTCAAAACTCTCCAAGTTAACACTCAGACTGACTTCATACTCATCAGGTACGATGTTTGCGGGCAGTCGGACGTTCTTCCAGGGATCACCACCAGTGGTGCTGCCGGATTTGTGGTTTACAACTACAGCCACTATGATGAAGACTAGGACAACGACAGCAAGTACAATGCCTCCGATAATAACACACAGACGCTCATTCCTGGAAAGCTTTTTGGTGCAGAGGGACTGGCTTTCATTTGTGGAGACAGCATACTTCTTGGTTCTTCCCGAGGAAGATTCACTCAAGATCAGATCTGTATCATCTGAGGAATCTCCAGTGGTGTCTGTGGAGTTGTATGACCTGTCCGCTTTCTTCCTTCCCATGGCCTGCATACTATACAGTCAACAACAAAGCGACTGCATGTAAAAGGGTTAATATTTCTATCACATGATGTAATTAACAGTATATCTCGTGCCCTTGACGTCACGCACTCGGGGCGCGGCCGCGCCGACGTCTCAAGATGACGCATGCATGTAGAGCTGGGCCTACCATAGGCTAAATCTCCATGAGTTCTATCTCAGTAGTATACCAGTCGGCAACCCTCCGGTAGTTAATAATATTATTTGGGAAGCACTGGCCAATAAATTTGTAAACTCTTGGATGCACAGTATTCATAAAGTGGAGGCATCGGCATCAGTAAACGGGGGTAAACTTTCTATGTACAGGCAGTTTAAACACTGTCCTGATACTGAGCCTTATGTTAGGGCTAGTCTTCCAGTGGGTGTGAGGAGGGTGGTTGCCGGGCTGCGTGTCGGGTGTCTGCCCCTGCAGGTGGAACTTGGCAGGTACACCTCTCCAAAAACTCCTCTCTCCGGACATATTTGCAAACTATGTAATAATGGTGTCGAGGATCAGGAATACTTCTTGTTGTTATGTCCCAGTCTGATCGAACCAAGGGCTAAACTCTTTAGTCAGCTACATTTTGTCAACCGGCCCTAGCTTCCTATCATACACGCCCAAAGAAAGATGTCGCTATTTACTCCAACCATGCACAACAACACATCCACTGTATATATCACTTTTGGTTTGTATCACTGTATCTGTATCATCAGAACTTACATATATATAATATTTCTAGTTAATAAATGTTCATGTGCTGCACGGTGTTTTTTTTATATTTTTATATCCTATTACCGTCTCATAAGCTCTCATGAGCTGGCTGTAGCTACCTTTCTTACAGGTGACATTTAATTTTGATTGATTGATTGATTGTATGCTTCTGTTACCGATTTTATTTTGGAATCTTGCAGATCTAGAGCGTAAGAGAGATAGCTAAGAACAATGAGTAAATTGATTTTGGAATATAACATTTTAGCTTTTGTCGTCTTCAAGTTCATTTTAACAGACTGTGCTAGTTTATGCCACTACATAATATTATTTATATAATATCATGCCCTAGGTTGGTCAAGGGGTGGTTACTCCCGTAGTCCCAGCTAAGACCGGGGTCAAAAAGTGGTCAACAGGTCAAGAGGTGTTTTTGTCATTGGTCAAGCAATCAAGGGTAATTTTTTAACAGCCGGGCGCTTCGCGCGCGCCCGGCTAATAAAGGTAAACGCACAGCGCTAGGGTTGGATTGGGATCCCGAGACATCAGAATGTAAATAATGCAGGCTACGGTTTCTGGTACCAGACTGGCTGGCAATTTTCTGGCGGGCTTACATTCACTTTTCATTGGTCAGAACTGCAGATTTGAACAGCGTTTTACGCGCAAATTTCACGCGTACAAAACCAGGGACGAGCTGCATTTTACTTCAGTACTGAGTCTCTTGGCTGTGCGGAATGTGAGTATTTTGCTGATGCAGTTTCGAATTGTAACTTTGCATTGCGCGTGGCAACCAAGCTAGCATAGGTTGGAGCATGTATTCCGCAGAACTAGCCTCGCCGACTGCGTGGCCTGGGAACGAGGAGGCTGTGCAGAAACTAGAGCTGTAGCTAATAATGCTGTATCTCGTGTTAATTTATGTGTCTGGTTCTCTCACCCCCGTCCAGTCATTGCAAGACTGCAAAAATTCCCACGGTCGCCGCCCTACTGCCGGAGCACAGCTTATCCCAGCCACAAGCACAGCTCATCCCGCATCCCAGCCACAAGCACAGCTCATCCCACATCCCAGCCACAACCACAGCCACCATCCTACCAAGCATAGGTCAACACAACAGGAAAATGTGAGAGAATGTGCATGCATGTGTGTATAAAAGATTAAAATTTAATACAGGTGTACGGTGCCATGCGTGGCACGTGAGCAAACGAAAAACTGGTCAGCGCTAAGCAGCGAACGCAACGGTGTTAAACTCCTGCCAGGACACCTCAATCTATAGCTATTAATGGTGAGTTGTTGAAAATGTGATCTCTCTTCTAGGTATTGTAACAAGGTGGCTTTGCTTTGGTCTCAAAACGTACTGCGACAATCTTTAAAGCTTGGTATAGCTGAGCCTTAGGTTTGATTTGAACCCAGTAGCTACTACTGCGACAATCCTTAAAGCTTGGTGTTAGCTGAACCTTATGTTTGATTCAAGCCTGCAACATTTTTGGTACGGGAGTGCCCACCTCTTGTTGGTGTTCACAATTAAGAATAAGTATTACATAACACTATGGCTTGTGGTCAATACAATAATTATGATCGAGGAGAATATTTCTTCAGGTAAAAGTTCACAGGCTTTTATGCATGGCAGTATGATTCCTTACAATCATCATCATGGGATGACTAAAAAATTTCCTGCGAAGATAATTAACTGTATAATAGGAAATTTTCACACTTCCAAACTTCAGAAGTTGATTATTATTGCTTGTAGTCAATTGCAAAAATGTGCAAGAAGTGTTTCCTACAAAATTTCAGGAAACATGTTTAGTGACTGCACATGCAGAAATCTGTTTATGTCGGAGCTGATTAATGCTTGTACATGAGAGATGCCTCCTATTTCATGAGGTATTTAATTACACAGGCATGCTTGTCCTACGCCTCTTGGGGGTGAAACTTCCTTACCAATTAGAGACTATTGTACAACCCGCCGGGTCAGGCGATCACATACAATGCACGTATACAGGGCATGCAGTGCTATGTAGATCTAACTTCCTGACTTTTAGCCCACATTTCTAAATCTTTATGTGCATTTAGCAGCACTGACATTTAATACTGTATGTATTTGTTTCAGTATTAACATAAATGGCCGCAACACTCAAAAGAACTTAACGTTCTATACTCCAATGAATGATAAGAATACCAGTAGGTACAGGACCGGACACGGGGAGTGCATGGACTAATTTACATGACTGATGTTCACTTGCATGTAAAATTGTAAATGCAATGGACAAACTATACGTGCACAAACCACATTATGCATAATATCATGGCACAATTTGGTGGAACGGTTGTGCAGCAGTGTACAACCTACTGAGCTTCAGAACCTAATGCCAAGGATATACCTGTACACGTAATGACTGCAGAAAATTCCCACGGTAGTTCTGTTACATTATTTTATGGGCATGCATGTAATAAGAGCCAATAATTAGCAGCTAAATGAACTTTCGCTTGCCTCCCTGGTACACTCTGTTACGCGATCTATCTGATTAAGCCTATTGAATTTTTCTTCCAGACATAGTACTGCTCCAAATGTTTTATTCAATATGGGTGTGGAATCAGTTAAGGAATGCACAACTGACTTTAATTTCACCAAGCCCTTGTTTGTATGAGTTTGAGCATTTAGAATTTTAGATATGATGTTGCCACTGGCATACAACATGGATCGTGTGGAATGCACACAATGAAACTGAGATGAAATGCATATCAATAAGCCTGTAGCTACAACCTTTACAAACACCACCACTACATGTACATGTATAATAATGGTAGCCACATATGCAGACAAGACCTACATGTAGCCTCATCTGCAGTTCTTAAACAATGAAGGAAGACAGCAATCTATAGCCTTGTTCCCAGTTTCTCCCTCCAGCTTGTTCGTCGCTTTTCGAAAAGCTGGAGGGAGAGACAGAGAACGAGGACTATAGATTGTTGTCTTCCTTCATTGTTTAAGAACTGCAGATGCCCTTAGCCATGCAAATATTCACCCTTTTAATACCGCCCTGCATGTGAGAAATTGTCCATGAAGAGTTCTATAACTAATGTAGAACTCATCATACATGTATTTGGTGAAGTCAAATGCTGCCAGCGGAATTTCCACTTTGAGACACTTGGACACCAATAACATTCCTTTGCCTGGATGAGGTTTCCAACATGACTTCAGCATTTACCCCAGAACACCAAAACTCATGTTAACACACCAAACGCGCTGTCACCCTTTTTCCTACAACCACAGCCACTATAATGAAGACCACAACGCATGGCTACTCAGTAGCTCATGTAGGTAGCCGTACCCATGCCTTCATCCCTAGATTTTATCCCGCAGCCGTAGAGAAACCACAGCTGCGAGATAAATCTCTGGGCGTATCTGGCAGCCGCACAGCAGCAGGATAACGCAGGTGCAGGAACCTCCAGACCTCGGCTCCTCCCTGCTCCCTGGGCTCCCGTTAAATCGTCACGAAAAGGTTAACATTTCTATCACGCGATGTAAACAACATTACACGTGACTGCAGACGCTTTACAAACCACAGGAATGTTCATGACATGCTTCAGGAGATAGACCTAAATTGGGCAGGTCTCTGTGGGCAAACCCGCGAGGAGGCAACCTTTGTAGTTGTAGGTTCTCTCAAGAGATTACGTACAGTTAATCTAATTTACAAAGAATTCTGTTGACTTCAGTATATCTACATATAGTGACGTGCGGTCATGTACACATGATGTAGTGAATTATGACGACCATTGTGTACACAGAAGAAGTAACGACGACTCAGTCCCCGAATTCTAGCCCCAGAAACGTCCAGAAATTCACCGTGAAGATTATGGATGGCGGCAAAGGCAGTGAAGGACGTAACGGTCAAAGAGCGGGTTCACCCAAGCCTGAGAAGAAGTTTAGCGTCCGCCACACCAGAAAACAACTGAAGTCAAAGTCACACAGCTTTGATGTGCAGAGCCACTTTCCTTCGGGCTACAACCCGCACATGTTCACCATCACCGCCTATCTTCCTTATGATGGCGGGAGAAGACTGAAAGTAAGAAAACCCTTAGCTAGGAAATTGAAAAGAGACTAGTTCACGATCACAGAGGCGTGTTTCTGTGAGCTGTGGTCGGTATATTAGTGGTTTGTGTGTAGAATAGGAGAGAATTTTTCTTCAGGTATAAAGTGCAGATGTAATTCTATATATATGGCAACCTAGCAATCACATGCATGGAGTGCTAAGTTGATACTAGTAATGTCTGCTGATGTCGAAACATTACTGTGTTCTGTAGCTTGGGGATATAATGAGCATGTTTCTGTGTAAGATAAGAGCCTCCAGTTCTGTCTCTTTGAAATCTGCTTGTACCTTGCTGGTTTGGTTGGTGTAGGCACACAAATTATATAGTTTCGAATATTGAGTGTCAAGCACTTTGTTGGCCATGAATTGTGGCCACATAGCTAGTTATTACCATAATGGACCTCCAGTTTTCTCTGCATGCATTTCATTTGCAACTGACTGGGAGACTGATCAAGGTAGTGTACATAGATCGGCAAAACAGTGGTGTTTCAAAGTGCATGACACTTTACACTTTGCATGTTTAGATCACATTTCAAATAGTCATCTTCACAGATATTCATTGCAAAATATTATCTCAGTGGGGTCTCTATGAATTTCTCTGGGCTGTGGGGGTTTGGCACTCATTACTATTTCTGACCAAAAAAAGTAATATGGGTTCCTTGTAACACTTAAGCTCTATATCCCAACTTTTTTTGCAGCTGCTACCTGGTCTTCTGAGGCAATAGAATATGGCACTTACTCTCATACACCCAGCCCGCTCTTTGCAGTTTTTGTAGCCATTGAAAGATTTTTAGACGGCTGAAAAAAACTGCCAGGGAAGATAGTGATGTTAGAGCTTTTTTCCAACTGTGATAAATACCTGGCTGAAGTGCTAATAGCTGATCTTTGTAGTGCTAATTGAATGAACTGACCTCACGGCAATAAAGAACAGTGCTTGAAAGGCTATTGGTTAGCTAATACCATAGAGTCGCTGTGGAAATGGTTAGGGGGCAGTGTCAGTTTGGTATCCATGGCGTTGAAGTCATTGCGCATTCTGTTATCATGGACTTAAAATGTAGGATGTCCTTGGCTCCACAGTGTAATGCTAAGAAGGTTACCTCAAGTATCACTGGAGCCTTACTATGTGATTTACTGGGTTTCTGTTTGTGGAGGTAGCAAGAGCAGTGTGATCACTGTTTCTCTGGCATAGTAGTATGTGAGAAGGGGAGGGAGGAGGCCTGCTGTTCGCTTTTAAACTCTAGAACTGCTCGCACTTTTGCACACTGTAAAGTCTAGCCTTGTTCCAAAGCTTCACTCCCAGCCTTTCTTTCCCCGTGTAGCAAGGGGAGTGGCCTGGGAACGAGGCTAGTGAAGTTTGCTTTATGAATGAGATACTTGCATCAGTTACATGTAGCATTCTGCGCTAATTTCCCTTATAATTGTGTCAATGTACGTGCTGTTTATGTAGTGGGAATGTGCTTTTGACATTAGTGCAGTCTCTTGAAGGGCAGGCATAGCCTTGCAGCCGACCTCCACTCTCATTTGTAGAATTTTTTTGCAGTATGGTTTCCTGCGGTGCGATTTTCTTTGCATACACAGTGTGGGAACAAAGCTGGGACAGACTGCTGGCCTTGTGATTAGTCCAGTCTGCCAAAATGGGTACAGAGGGGCTAGCTCAATCCTCACTCGCTAGCTACTGTGATCAATGAGGTGTGTTGTCTTTGGGGTGAGCTGTTGTGGCTCCCATAAGGTCACTGTGTGTTCTCTCGGGTGTGTTTGTGTCAGCAGGGCCTGACTGTGTCGGTGGCATAATGTCCTTTTGTTTGTCCAAGCCTTCCTTTCCCCCCCACTCCCCAAAGTCATTCTGTTTTCAAACCAACAGCTCGGCTGTTTTTATGGGTAGGACTTGTCTACTGCAGTAGTGCAGTGTTGTGTATGGTTAGCTGTGTCTCTGACTGTGCCCGTGTGGTTTCCATGTTTCCAAATTCCCTTTCCTTAGTACTATTATTATGGCAAGCAAGGCATCAGCAGCACTACAAACCCACAATAGCATGTCATGACAGTAAACTCTTGTATGGTTTTAAGTCTAATGATTCCTCTCTCTTGAGGCATATACCACCCAAGACAGTTCTCGTACCCAGACCTCTACCCGCTTGCCGCCGAAGAACAGTCTAGTGACATACATGTAGGGCACACTGCCTGGCGCATAACCAAATGATGTAGTGCAATAATTGCAAACAACCTCCTTTAACTATAATAATTGTGGTTTTACTGTAACAGAGGTTATGTACTGCTTCTATATACAACCAATCCAATTGAAAATGCAAGTTTCAGTCGCTACGAGCACTTGTTAGCATCAGCCGTGTATTATGCTACCGCACATTATGGTACTATGTGAAGTAATTGTTTTTCTAGCTTTTCTCTGATTGGTCATCCCACATACCAGACATCTACGTCATAGGACCGAGCAGCATGTTCTATTGTCCCCAGACCGTGCTTCAGCGGCAGACAAGTATAGAGGTCTGGGTATGAGACTCTCCCAAGACCTGCTGTGGGGCTCACTGAAATAGAAGACCTGTAGCTCTACATTTTGTTACACAGCACCGGTGTTTTATATAGTAACTGCATGTGCAGGTACCCTTGTGTGTGTATCAGATTACACTACCCAACCTCTTTATGTTTGACTCTCTCTTTGCATCTACACATGCCTTTATTTTATGCAAGCCACGAGCATCGTCTTTGATTACTATATAACGGTGTGTAGCACAGTAGAGCAGCAGTACTAACGTGGATACTTGGGTGATTAATCATTGTCACATGCTTCCTTACCTACACTTTAAATACCCTGAAAACTGCCTGGAATTCCTTATATGGTAAAGGGAACAAGGATGCATAGTGGGAAGGAAGATTATAGTGCATATATGTGTAATTAAAAAATGGGGGGGGGGGTACATATGATTTACATATACATGACATGTATGCTAATTTAGCCACCATGCAGCTATATATACAAGTGTGAGTGACATACACACATATGGCGTTCACCATCTTCTGTATCACTCGATCGTGCAATGATTACTCATTTTTCTGACAGAAGTTCTAACAAGGCTATTGATTTGATTCCTCTGTTTCCTAATCCTCTCCCCCCTCCCGCACACACATACAGCTCCAGTGCACCCCTGGGATGACAGTCCAGCAGGTGATCGAGACAGAGATTCCAGATATCTCTCGGACTGGCTACCAGGTGTACCAGTTCCCGTCCCGAGCGCTGCTCAACCCAGAGAAAGACGCCAGTGTTCTACAGGACCAAGAGATATCCATCGAGCCCATGAGGTTGCAGAGCCCAGGTGGGTACCTCAGAGGAGTAGCCCTCGTCTGGCTGGTCGAGGTGTGGGCTGGTCTCTCTCTGCGTGTCCTTGTCAAATTGCCCTGTAGGTTGAAGTATAGCACAAGGTAGTAGGGTGTGTTTTCAGACTAATGTCCTTCTGAAGATATTTCATGAGTACTCATAACACCATTCTACAAATAAACGTATAACCCTTTTATCTGTAGATAGTAAAATCTGAAAATGTCACAAAACTTTTAGAAATGCCATGAAAACCTAATTAACTAAGTCAAATCGCAAGGGCACAGGAATCAAAGAACCACCCAGCCCAGAACTACACCAAAATGTAACTACTTGTCTAGTAGAGCAATGTATTATACATGTAGTAAAAATAGTACAGCAGTAGGATAGTGTTGTCGAAAAAGGCAAAGTGTACATGTAATAGTATTGGCTAGCTGCAGGTGCTTGATAAAGGCAAAAGCAATACAGTAAACAGTTTCCTAGTTTGCAGCAGTTGTATGTGCATTCTTTCTGTCTACCATATATGTAGCTCACTGGCTGTCTTCATTCCTCCAAGGCCTATCCTTGAAAGTGTTAGGCATTGCATTCTTTAAGCCCATAGTGGAAGGTCCTTGTGTATCCAGACCCTTGTGTCAGTAAAATTCCAGGAATGTAGCTACATATGGCACATGTATAAACCCTGAGGCATGCTTTACTTAGAACAGAAAGTCAACATTGCATGACATTGTCGAGAGCCATTGGTCTGCCAGGCCGTGGGTATGATGAGGCGGCACTGGGGGCGGTAGCTCACATGTAGCTTCTTGAGCAGTGTATGGTAGATGACCTCGTTCCTGCAGAGACAGGGAGGAAGCTGCTGTTTAGAAGCAGTGATCTGATCTGGTGGGCAATGTGACACAGGAGGGGGCAGGTTCAGTCTAACTGTACAGGAAGCACACGTAGTTTAATTTTATCCATACCAGCATCAGAAAAAATATGCATGTACAGTGTGTACATGAGAGATTTGAGATGCTCCTTGATCCCTTTTGTCTGGTATTGTTTCAATTGCAGACTTTCATCTTGCTTTTAGAAGGTCTAAGAAGCAGGCCAGTTTATGCCTCATTCAATTTGTGCGTATTGGTTGTGGAGGTAATGAAACTTTTCAAAGCCATTGTGTGAGACATTGCAGCCTTAAGCAGCTGCGTTTTGGGGATACAGTGTAGTCATTGCATGATAGTAGCACCATATGTGACACAGGTTTAAATTTCAGTAACCCTAGAACTGTGTCATGGGGGATTCATTTACACCCTGGAGACAAGGCCAAGGTTGCTGATTGGATTTTCTGTTGGCAGACTTTAGTCGGGCAATATTCCAACCTGCAGTGCTCGAGTGATGGGGGAGTTGGGTGGTCTCGCCCTTTGAAGCCTTCTACCTTGTAAGGATTCTCGTGGAATCCAGTTGCCTTCTCAGTTTGCTCACTGAGGCCATAATAAACATGAGCTCAGGACCGTAAAATAGCGTTACCAGCACTCTGCTAGTCATTACGAAGACCACCACCTTCCCACGCTGTCTAACTGAATAGTCTATCGTTTTCACCACCCACTGCATAATGGAGTCTAGCTCCCCCTATCAGATTAGCTTACTACATTCTATACAATTACATTCATCATAGTACATGAGCAAAACGACAGTACCCTGAATCCAAATCCTTCCTAACTATATACATATACATGCATGTACATGCACTGCAACTGCTGTATGTGTAACTTACAATACCTGTTTAGATGGTTTAGTGGTGTTGTGTGTGGTCCTAGCAATAGCAAGTCGTCTGCACAGACACAGACTGAGAAATTCACCAAGGCGAGGGGATTCACAGAGCCTCTTGTGCACCTGGGTCTGAGGCTATGTTTTACCCAGACTCATCCATACTCCATGGTGTTTGTTACAAGTGTCTAACGAGATCATCTCACCACCCTAACCGTGTTATGGCCACTTCCACCCTAAACCACCCTGGCGTCCAGAATTAGTAGATTAGCAGTGGTCTGCATGTGATATGGTTTCTGTACATCTTTCTCTGACCCTCGGGGGGGGGGGGGGGGGGGACTTATCACCCCCTTCCCTCCCTAAATCAATCAGTTATAGGTTGAGCTTTGTAGCTTTTCTAGATTGTTCCTGCTCTGCTTGTCCAGCGTACTCCCGTCTGTTTGGTGTGCCCCTTGGCACTCGTTTTTCACAGATGTTTGCCTGTGGCAAGTTGAGAAATTGGGGTTGTACCGCTGGCATCTTGGAATTTATAGTACTTCGATGAAAGCATGCAATATTTTGGAGTCATTATGTCTGTGACGGGTGATGTAAATGGCACCTCCTTCACCTGTGTACAATTTTCGAGGGCGTTTATGATTTGCAGGCTTTCTGTACTTTCATTTGTCTTGTGAAGGAAGAAGGCTTGGAGGAAATTGATTCATGCATAGTTAATTGAGGTGTGAGGTAATTACACCAGGCCTGCTGTAGAGCTGGGCCCTAGGTAGGGTTCCAAAGCCATAACAATCTAGATTATTTGGCGGGTTCGCTGAAGCCAACTTTAGGCGTTGGTCAATTAAGCTCCCTCTCCTGAATGCTTCACATTCTCAAAGGCCTGGTCCCTTAGACATACATGGTATTTCCCAGGGGGAGGAAATTGGAAGCACAGCAAGAGACGGCAATGTTTGCATTTTCTGTGCCTCTTCTACAGCAGATTGCAAGAGTCTTGCAACTAGAGGAGTCTGCTATGCAAAAACCACAACTGAGTACTTCCTATACAAATATCATTTTCACACCAGTACCTCTATAGCTAATTACTCAATTGTGGTTTTGCATAATCAGCTTTCCTGTTGCAAGACTTTTGCAATCTGCTGTAGCAACCCTTATACAACAGTCTGTGGTGTATGTCTTCGGTGGTTTCTTGGGACTTGCTTGGCTCTGTGTGTAGTTTGGTTTTCTGAAAGCTGGCATTCTTGGGTCTCTTTGTAGTGGCAGACGGCTTGTAATCACTGCAGGTATAATTTCCTACACAGTTCGATAATATCCCATTGCACTTTTTCATTAGAGAGATGCAATATCTCTTAGGCTGTTGATGTAGCGTGGTGGAGATTGATGTGTTCTTTCTGGGAGATGGCCATTAGTCTTCTAAGAGGTGCTTCTCACTTCACATAGACTGGAGGATCCCAAAATTATGCAAGGGCTTCTGTGATACCACCTAAACAATAAAGGGTTGTGTTTTACTGGTGTTGGGGAATTTTGAGGGCTCACTCATGCCAGACTGTTGACCTCAGCAACATTGGTCATAGGAGGGGCTCTCGACAAATACTTTCTGTTCCCTACTAGGCCAGTACTGACGTTTGTGCCCCTTATTTGGGAGGTACTGTCTCTGTGATCTCACCAATGAAGCAGCCAGTGCATGTGCATATATTTTGTTAACTAACTTACTTACTTAGTGAGCTGCTATTCTGCATACGTGTGTACACACTCTACCCCATGAATGTGGTTAGAGTAATGCTGCGGGCCTTATTATTGGCAGATGGTGGCAGGGTTCATG
The DNA here is from genome assembly GCA_963921505.1 of Phakellia ventilabrum. Taxonomy (NCBI): domain Eukaryota; kingdom Metazoa; phylum Porifera; class Demospongiae; order Axinellida; family Axinellidae; genus Phakellia; species Phakellia ventilabrum. The sequence continues at coordinate 3,952,634 of OY997400.1, read as the reverse complement.
ACTTACAAGATTAATTCCTTGCTAATCACTTGTTATCTGAAGCTAACGGATTGATAGTCAGTAAACAACCGATGGTAGCCACGTGTCTCAGGCGTGTTAGCGGAAATTTTCGATGTTGCGGAAAGCTATTCAAGTTACTACAAGTAGAATAGCACAGTGTATATTGTGTTACTAGGCTACATACATATAGTACGTTCACACACACACACTATTTGTGTATGTTTTGATTTAGCCAGCACTTTGCTTTCAGCTAACACAGCTGTCAAGGCATATAGCATTCCAAGGAGTTCTTACAGCTTAATCATGTCATTTGAGAACAAAGATGAGCAAAGGGGCATCAAACGCAGTCCTATGTCATCTGTTTCTGTGGAGCCTAATAATGCAAATATGTAATGGCAGTCAGCCTTGTCTTCACAGTTTGCCCAACATTCAATGTGCTAAGGCTCTGTGGTTGGCTCATAGACTGGATATCACACAGATTTTTTTGTAGATTTGGTTAGTACATGTATGTGTCACATTTCTCTTCGATTGGAATATTCCACATTGGTCCTTCTTTCCCCAGTGGCCAGAAAGCCGCAGTTTTAAATTCAGTAAACAAACTCACCCGCATGATGAAGTCTCTAATCTTCCTTTTAAAATTTGCACCCACTAAAGATTCTTGTCTAGTCATTTTATGTGTACATGTCTTGCAATGCAAAATTAAGGGTTATCCTTAAATTTGCATAATGGGTATAGGCTTGTTAACTATTGCATTACGTCATCTGTGTCCCACAGATGAGGTTGAGGATGAGAGGCTGGGCATTGTAAAGGAGCTACTGAGAACAGAAGATGCTTACCTCGAGAACCTCAGAAACATCTTTGACATCTACATGGAGCCCCTGAGGTAATTGCTAATTTACTAGCGTGCACTACTTTGGAAACATGGTGCCGTAAATTTCTGATTACTAATTGTGGTGTAGCTCCTGTTAGTGTGGTGTAGCCTCAGTCAGGGTGGTGTAGCCTCGGTCAGTGTGGTGTAGCCTCGGTCAGTGTGGTGTAGCCTCAGTCAGGGTGGTGTAGTACCTGGGGTCGACCAGCAACTATTGGACTACATTAGGCAGTACTGCATGGAGGGGCCTAACTCTCTTTTTATCACAACCTCCCTTAAAATAACTTTGCGGACTAGGTGGCTTTTGGTTATTTCCTGGTCCTGGGTTCTCTTAGCTGTGTTATACCGTATGGTTAAGGGAAATAGAATAAGGGATTAAGAAGGGGTGAGCTTTATTTAGGCCTAGGACTAAATGATTGTGTTGATATAACAAGCTTGATATTTCTAGCTTGGACTGACATTCTATTTATGTGAAGACTTATATCAAAGTACCCGGCTGGTTTTTAGATATGAATTACAACCGTGGAACGGATCAGGTTGTCTCATGAAGTCTTCTCTCGCCCAGCTTCCAGCAAAAGTACTGACTAGGCATTTTCATAGTGCACTTCCATTTGGCTGCAAGAACTTGCCAAGTATCATCAATACCTACCACTTTTCGCCGTCTATGGCAATGCAATACTAAGCTATCTTGATGTATCTCGGCCTATTCGGCCAGCAAATAACCTGTAGCTTCCTGTGACATAGTAATGTAATGACGTAATTTGGTGCACATGAGAAGTGCAGACGGACAGAAAAGTGTTTTTCTCAGTCATAGATCATCTCCTGGTGCTACACAGACATGATTTAACTTAACAATGTGACATTCACTTTTTGTATCTCACACTAGTTAAAGACTCACACGAGTCTATATGCAGCAGCATTCCATTGATGCCATGTCCTCCGTTTCAGGCATACATGTACATGTGCTTTTCAAATGTGATGACCAGTAGACTACTGAACAATTGTCTGTTAGCCACAGCGGCTATCACATCGTATTTGTGAACCAAGGTAGTCCTGGAGAGCATGTGCAAATAGCTGGAATGAACAACAGTGATTAGGGGGAGTGTGGTGGTCACTGGTCAAATGACCATGTGATGGTCTTAACGTACCCCCTTCCAAGATATTGTTTATGTATACAATACTGTGTGTGTGTGTGTGTGTGTGTTGTGTGCGTACATGCGTGTAGGGTGTGTGTGTGCGTGTGCGTGTGTGGTTGTGTGTGTGTGTGCATGCGCACGTACGGGTGTGTACGTGTATGAGGATTGTGTGTGCTGACAATGATGTCTACTGGTATTATACTGACAGTGGCTATGTGGTTGAAAACAGGAAACAGAAGGGTGTATCAGTAATTGTTTTTGCGGAGGGTCTTATTAAACTAGGATATAACTACTTGTATAGTGCAGGATGCGTAGGACTGGGCCATGTAACATACACGTTCAAGGATTGCATATGCACACTTCAGCTTTAGAAGGTTAACTTATGTGTGCCAATGGGCTGTTGTCATTACAGGCTAGGGAAGTGTAGCCTCATCTCCTAGGTCTCCCCTTGAAAATAGAAAATGGGAGAGAGCCTGGTGTCTTTGCTCACATGATTTAATTACACCGGGCCGGGACCAATTGGAAGACTGTTGCATTCCTCTACCTTTTGCCATGGACGTTGCTTTAGCTCTCAGTCTGTGGCACCAACAGGCCCTAAAGATTAGCTACAAGAAGTCTAGATTTTATGCCTTTATCAAATGTACAACTGTACTCACCGACATATGCACAATTACATAATTATGTCCTTTTTACCCTGAACACCACTCACATGAGAAAGGTACCAGGCTCTCCCTAAATTTCAGTTTGCAAGGCAAAGTGCCTGAAGACGAGGTTATGGTCAGAGGTGGTGACCTAAGAGTCAGTCTGGACTGAGTACTGTAAATCTTAGGGATGTCCGGTTCCTTTCTGCACTGCAATAATCTGTGAAAGAACCACAGGAAGTTGATTCTGTGCATGTTGCGCAGTCATCACATGTTTACCATTACCGTTGGCCAGATGGTTACTAGCTGTAAAGGTGTGGGCTGCTGCAGGTGCCCAGGGCAGTATTCATACTTCAGCATATGCCAGCAGGGGAGCGCAGTGACACATGGCGTACCCCATATCCTGTCTGGAGCATTGGTTGCCCCTGACAACTCATTCCAGTGCCATGAATACTGGCACAACAGTGGGATGTATGCAATTTATGCTCCTTTGCAGTAGTTTTTGAATATCTCCCTGCAACTCCTACGGACAGGGGTACGTTACCCATGTAGAACGGAATGTTAAGGACCCACACTGATTGGTGGTCTTGATGCTTCCAAAGCACTTTCCCAGACTCACTGGTTCTGCTGTCCATCGTGTCGTAATTCCATGGCATGCCTATTGCACTTACAACTATATTGCATCATAGCTAGTGCTGTTTAATATTACATATATACATGTACATCGTAGTATTCCTTAGTGTAGTGTTACGTCATGCCTTAATTAGTTAATTATCGTGAGAAAAGGGGGTATCTGGAAGTTGTGTACTGGTTGTGTACTCTTGTCAGTAATCAACTCTTGTCAGTAATCAGCCCCAGGTATGACGTCGACCTAACAGCGCGTGCCTTGTCTAGTGTCTCTGACTAGTCCCTGATCTTGACCTCTTTGATACCATCCTTGTTTGTTTTTGTTGTACATCAGCAGTAAGTTCTACAGTGAGTGTAGAATTGAGGGCGGCTTGGAACGTATGTGCTCTTAGTATACGAGATGTTGGTATCCAAGTTACTCTGGGCAAGTTTACCGAATCTATATTTCCCTATAGCTTGGAAGACATCGACCTCATAAATTGTTACACTTGCCACTCAAAGTGGCAGTTGCTGCGTACACAGTATCCATGGGCTTAAAAATTGTGACATCAATTATGAGATCTACAGTGAGCTCAGATAGCTGATTACATCTCCTCAAAGAGTAACAGTACCCCTATGCTGTTTACACTGTTTAGGTGACCTCATGCACGGTAGTATACTTATATCCTGTACATGCAATGCTGCTGGCATGTACACCCAGTGCCATCCCTTGGGTTGTGTGGCTGTTGCTTGTGTATTGGGTGTTGCCATGTCACATGATAGCTCTGTGAACTGCTATTTATTTCTCTCCTTTCACAGGAAGTGGGGGCTGCCTCAAGCAGACATGAACACTCTCTTCAGATCACTTAGTCGGCTCTGTGACCTCCTCATGAACTTCTTCTCTGAGGTATGTACATGTATATAGGAGCGGCTTACTTGTTTGTTTATTCAATGGTTTCTTTGTTTACACTCTTTTGTTGTTTGCTGGGGGGCTCTCCCTGATGCAGTCATCACATGTGGGCCACATGTGTCAATATAGTACATTACATCATAGATAGTAGTCTACTATCTATGATTACATTGTACATATATAACAGTTATACTATCTCTGCATGTACATGTACATGTACATGTAGAAGTGACCTCTTGTCATAGTGACCAGAACAGCTAACCAAATATGGAACTGGCTCTTTTCTTCAGGTTGTTTGAGCTTTAGCCAAGTAGGTGTGAATCACACATTGACAGAACTGTTTCTGTTTCGATCATGAGTTTAGAGCTTCAGATCCAGGTTGTATATTAACCACATTATACAGTCAATAAATGATCAGAGCTGGGGCTGTGTCCCGGCATGACTGGCTTGTCTGGGGGTGTTGACCCACCCTGCACATTTTAGGGGCCTATATGTACACATAGCTCTGAGTAAAAAGGTAAAGTTATAGGGCTACCTCAAGGAGGGATGAAAACCGCATTAGCCAAAACATCCACACACATTTATAATAAGGGCTTACCCATGTTTGAGGGTTTAAGGGTTCTGTTGTTAATCAAATAGCCATTGGCAGCTGTGAATGTCCGCCCCTTTCCACTGTACCCTCAGGGCATCACTTAACACCTCGCCCAATGCCTCATTAATGCCTGACTATTTTATTAATCCGCTAATTAAGTCCCAGCATGTGTTGATGTTGTGGCGTTTCCTTCTACAGCTTGAACTCGCTGTACAGTACTGGAACACCACAAGCACACAGATCGGTAAGTACTCTATGAGGTGGCTTACTCACCCCTCCTCCCTCCTCCCATGCATGATGTGTATTCACTACTACATGTACATTTAATGGTGTAGACACATACCGTACTGGTATACATGTACTAGACACTCACGTAGTGATTACAATGTTGGGTCAACCATACAGTTTGCAGTACTTAGGTACTTTATAATATGAAGTCGTTAGGGTTACATACAACACACTATGTGTAGCAGCGTATACTTACTACTTTGATCAGTGTTTGCACCATGCAACACTGCAGTATTCATAATGTGGGCATGGCTCTCAGCTGAATGCCTCCCACCTATCCTGAGCACATTCATGCTACCACTGGGAGAATGGAGCCCACATCTGCATGTGCACATGGTTCAGATTCATACTGCAGTGCGTTAAATGGATCTCACTACTACGGCTGTTTAATGTCTCACTACTAACTATATCATTGTCCTTTCTCTCTCGAGCAATACATGTGGGTATGTCTTCGTTAGTGAAATGCCCTCTACGCCATGGAGTCCTGATTAGGAGCCACTGCAAGTGATATCTTTACTCTCTGCCATGCAGTGGGAGAATAGCTATACCAACAGTTATCATTATACATTGTGCGTGTATACAAACAGAAGCTATAGATACATACGCCATCCAAACTTGATTTACTGCAGTTCCTTTGAACACTTTCACAAACTATGGCTAGAATTTTATCTTGTGGTCGTCTCTAGGTTCCGATGATGCTTGCAACTGTAAACAGTGTGTGATGAACATAATGGAGAAATTAGCTTCAACTCTGCAAAGTTTGCGGATTTGGGTGGTTGGGTGTAATGCTCTAATGTCACGCTTGGGGGTCGATTCCTTGCTTTTTGATTACTTAAACTGATTACATATGTGCCACAGAACTGCGAAGAATGCACAAATTGTGCCAAATGTTGTGGTGACAAAGCATAGCTTGGAGATGTCATGCGTTTTTGGCGTGCGCATCCAGTTAGCACAGCCACAGTTCATAAACAAACAGTCGCTGTGCAAGTATTGCCTCTTATGGTCTGAAAGCGATTGTTATATGAAGTGTAAAGTGTATCAAACTGCTTCTTCACATGATATGTGGCAGTCTCAGGTAGCAAACGAACATTATTTTGTCGCATATTTTAACTGCTTCACTGCATTCAAAGTACTGTATCTCTGAACTTCCTTTACAGGCAAGGCTCATAATTATATGCTGCGTAAAAGTGTCAATATGTGAGGCTTCCGTGCAGTGCATATGAGCTCCACCCTTAACAGAAATTCAGAGATACAGCACTTTGAATGCAGTGATGCGATCGAAATATGTAACGGAATAATGGATGTTTTCTACCCAGGACTGCCACATTGGTTCATGCTATATATTTTGCTTCCAATATTATTGGTAGAGGTCCCATTCTGAATCCACTAAGCTGCAATATCCTATTGAACAGCTGATGAGTGGACTGGGAATGAGATCACACCAGTAGTTAGAGCATCATAGTGTGTATTTTACGTGTATGTTTAGCTGCTTCTGCCTCTCCCGTCCCCCGGCAGGTGGGCTGTTCAAGCAGTACGCCTCCTTCTGGGAAATGTATGAGGAGTATGCTCAGAGCTACGCCAAGGCCTGCAAGTAAGAGTCTGTGACCAGGCTACTCAGACCTGCCACACTCAGCCAAGGTTTTAGTAGTTCTTTAGAGGTTGACTGTATTGGAATTGATACAGTCATGTCCAATCAGAGTTTTTGATGAGAGGATACATGTAGCAGCAGTCCTTGGAGTAGATTTCTAGGAAGACTACTGCAGTGAACTCTTTGCTAGCAAGTGCAGATGTGTACTCTGCAGTAAGCTTGATGTGTGGGGGGATCTCTCCTGGAATCATGAGCAAAAACATCCTCCAGAAGCTTCCTGCCATTGGAAGAGTATGGCAGTTTTAGTAAAGGGTGCAGGTGTGTGCCGTTTCATTATAAGAATCCGTCGAATTATACCACACTCCTGAAGCCATTAAATGAAACTCTAGAGAGCCCACAAGTATGTATGTATCCAGCTGGGCCCTGACGTTTTTGGGGGTGAGTGGGTATGTAACGTACGTGTGGTGGGCTCTCTAGAGTGACTTCAAGATTATTGTATAATTGGGCTGTTTGAACCTGACCACACATGTACCCTTTACTCAAACTGCCATACTCTTCCTATGGCAGGAAGGATGTTGTTGCTCATGATTCCAGGAGAAATCTCCCCACACATCTAGCTTGTGACCTAGTTCTAGGGAGTACACTTCTGCACTTGCAAGCAAAGAGTGCATTTGCAGTAGTCTTCCTGGAAATTTACTCCAAGGAATGAACTCTGATTGGACATAACTCTAATAGGGCCAACCTCTAACAAAGTCTTGGCTGAGTATGCCAGGTCATGTAGGCGTGAGTAACTTGCAGGTAAATTTGTGGGGGGCTATTGCACACAAAGCTCATGGAGATGGTGAGAGTAAGAACCCTGGGCCCTGTTTTTTTTTTGGGGGGGGGGACACAGGTCCCACAGATTTACCTGCAAGTTACTCACATCTACATCCACTACATACTTGCATTTCACACTCACAAAACTGATTGTATACATGTTTATGATATATACGAACCCAGGACCCTTCTGACTTTATGTACTAAATCATAAACACATAATATAGCTTTGTGCGTAATATGTAATCAGGGTGGATTCTATTTCCCTCTTCCTCCATAGGTTGCTAAAGGGAAAGAGAATGATGGATGAGTCCTTTAACAGATTTCTGGAGATGAAGAGAGGGGCAGCCATGCACACCCTGGAGTCACTGATGCTACTCCCCGTAAGTGTGTGCAGTAATTAACAAGTCAATTACTGTATTTCAGAAACTGTTGAAATTTTGGTCATATACCCATAGAGTGTGTTTTTACTTTATTTTTTGTGCAATTCATATTATTTTCAGCACTTGTTTTCAGTACTTGATTTTGGGTCAACGCTGGGCTATTAGGTGTACCAGCTACTAGCATGATGTCATTCACTACTAACTATAGTCTAACCCCAGGAATGGCTTATACTTGGAAAGTACATGTTTAGGAAGTGTTCTTCCATTGTGCCTGCCTAGTCCTTGTCTGACCTTACAGCTGTTTTAGTTTCCAGGTAGGGTTTGTGTGCAGACCTGTATTCATGCTTGGAAGAAGTGGCAACCCACAAGTCACAATAATTGTTTAAGTACATGTACAATGTACATGCATGTAGTAATTAAAAGTAATGAGCGTGTATATTCACACACGCACACACACACACACACACACACACACACATACATGTAGGTACAGCGAATCTACAACTACCACCGTCTGCTGGTGCAGCTCTACAGTATCACTCCCAAAGACCACTTGGACTACCATGACCTCAGGTTCACTGTTGCCTGCGTCAGCAAGGTGGGTGACCTAGGGTTAGAGGTACCTCATTTTCCCTATGTACTGATTCTTTATCAAGTGGGTGCATGTGGCTGTGGCCATGTTCACATTCATACCAGGTATATACTGGTACGGACCTGTTTTGCTGCTCTTGCAATACAGACATACATACGTATACATGTATATGTACATACATACATACATACATACAGACAGACAGATAGATATATGTACATACCTACATACATAAATTATCCTATCATGAATTACGTATTATGAACGTATGCAAGTTGCGCTCAGTCTTGTACAATAATTACTGTGTATTTTCGTACGTTCTCGCAAAATTACGCGGAACAGCAGCACAGAACTGCATCAAACAGCAGCACAGAACTGCATCAGCAGCACAGAACTGCATCAAACAGCAGCACAGAACTGCATCAAACAGCAACATGGAATACAGTCATAACTATAGCATTCACTGTCCAGAATGTTTTGGAGGCTGAGTGCATAGAATCTCATGTCTTTTTAATATTTGCCAAAGCCTTTCATGGAGCTATGCAATTCACCATGTCAGTATGTGAAGAGGCATGATTGTACGCAATCCTGTAAATCTGTGCAAGAATGGTATGACGCACATAACCTACAAAAAGTAATTTCAGTCAAGATGTATGTACATGTACACTCTCAGTCAAAGGATGCTTTAGGCAGTAGTACACCCATACAGTCCTGTTTCTAACCTGAAAGACAGATTCAACATGTGCATTGAAGGTTTCTACTACAACCCATACCCTAAAGTGCTTAAGCTATAGTCTCCTGTAGGTCACAGTCAGCATGTGTTGGCTAGTAGCATGTTCCCTCCTTCCTGCCTCTTCCTCAGATGGTGCAGGCTAGGGAGCGGCAGCTGAACCAGTTCCAGAATGAGACCAAGCTGGAACAAGTACAGCTGAGATTTTCCACGGACAGCCTTCACCTTAGCCACGGCCTGGATGTCATGGAGGTAAGCAGACACACAAACAGACATGCATGTACAGGACCAGTGGAAGCATGTTGTACATGTACATAATAAACCTTCCTGTATTTGCTCATAGCATCACCAAGTATATACAAAGCAACGGATATTCTCATATTAGTACATTGCCCACCACTGAGATACATGTAGGTATACTGTGTAGTCTGCATGTAACAATTTCCCCCAGGTGTCATGTGAAGCCCCGTGGGTAGATGAGATCCACAGGATATTTATGCACAATCTGTGGACATGTATTTACTATTGCGTCAGTGGAGGGGTCTCACTTCTGGCCCTTTTAGAGCCAATGAGGAAACTGCTGCTACAGGTGTATGTATTCAGTTTGGGTTGTTCACTTCCCATTGGATTGCGATTGTAGAGTGGCCACAGCCAGTCAGTCAGTCTGCTGGAGGGGAGGCTGGCCAATGAGCCGTGGGCCTCAGAGTGGCTGGTGGTTGACCTCCATGGGAACGTTAGACTTGTGCTGAGATCAAAACATGAAGCTTGCCCGATAGAGCGTGTTGGCCAATTTACCAGCTGATTGAGCAATGTTCCGCAGTGCTTTTACCATCTCAGCTACTTCTCTAGGAAGTGCCCGTCTCTACAGTTGCACCTGTACACAATGACACGTGTAGATCTTATGCCAGAGTAAGGGTTGAAGTGTTGCCTAAAACAATACCTTTTACAGAGTGACTTGATATACATGTAGCAACACTCCCTAGTAGTGTAGAGTGGGGCTTATCAGAGGAAGATAGTTACGCTACCCTCTAGCTGGTTTATGCCTACAGAGATACAGTCCCTTTCTAGACTACCCTACTGTGTGATACGCTTTAAGGTTGCTTATCCACTGTCCTCACATACGTTGAGGTAGGCCTCTGTTCATTATTGAAGGTGCCCATACTGAACAATTTCCAACATTGATGCATGACAATCGCTATGTAATCTTGTGTTCATATTCACAGTTTACAATTTTGTTGAAACTTAACTGTTTGGAGTATAAGACCACACCCACCTGCTGTTAATAGACACTGGGAGGTGGAAGAACTCTGTCAGTGTTGACAGTCACATTGAAAGTGTGCCACTAAGAGGTTGATGTGGCATCCTTTACGTTGTGTGTCCTTCCCCTCCAGGCGTCACCCAGGAGATCCAACAAGAACGCCGGCAACCCAGCACTGCCGAGAACACCCTCTCACCTCAAGAAACACAGGTGAGCCCAATGCTACCACATGATATTGTGATACATGTGGCAGTCAATTGTGTCACTGCGTTCAAAGCACTGTATCTCTGAACTTCTGTTAAGAGTGGGCTCATACGCACTATGCAGATGCGTCAGTTTATGAGACCCTCTAAGCAGCACATCCTTTAATGGAAGTTCAGAGGTACAGCATGTTGAACGCAGTGACCGGATCAAAATACACGACACTATGCATGCAAGGGAAAATTACCTACACTCGGCACTGTCAGTTCGTATGTGAGATTTCTTCCGTGCTGAGCTATAGCAAAAGGTTTGTTTTTTTCTTGTGTTATTAAACTGAAGTGCCAGCTTAATTCTTTTACTGATTCTGGCATGGGACTTAATTGCCAATTAACCTAGCTGCCATATAACTGCAGTCTTAAGCAGTGTGCACATGTGTGTGTGTGTAGCCTCGTTCCCAGGCTCTCCCCCGCACAGAAAAGGAAAGGGGGGGCCAGATAGAACTCAGCGCGTGAATATATTGTAAGTGGACAGACGGGAGGCAGTGACCAGTAAATAAGTCTTGCAGATTTCATGCATGGTACTCTAGGGCAGTGTCTGTCATCGTCCGAAAGTCATCTGTGCTGTAGCAGTTTGCTCACAACTCCCTAGTTTCTTCTGATTATACCACTCACTGCTTATATCGGGCACCGCCCACCGTGTGTCCGCCTTTTATCACGTGATTGAAATCATATCACATGATGAGTTTTACAAGGCCTGCCCTGCTTTTTGTGCTGCAAGCGACAAAAGCTGAGGTGAATTATAAGGCCTGGGAACGAGGCTGTGTGTGAGTGTGTGTGTGTGTGAGTATGTGTGTGAGTGTGTGTGTGTGTGCGTGTGTGCTTGCACCAGTTGGCCCTGTTCTGAGGCTCCACCCACCCTCACACCCACCCTCACCACCTCCCTCCCCTCCAGCACTGGTGTGGACTTTCCTGATGGCCTAGAGATGGAGAGGAGGAGTGCCAGGGTCTACCTTCAGGAGGGCCCCGTCAAGATCATCACAGTGAGTGCATACTGCCATGCTGTTCCTGCATCTCCAGACCATTCCTACTGCCATTGGAATGGTTTGGGGATAAGATTTCCATTGAAGAAGCTACTCTTGTAGGCTATATGTATGTGGCAGTCTCGTGTAGAAATCGAATATTATTCCGTTGTGTATTTTGATAGCATTGCTGTGTTCAAAGTGCTGTATCTCTGAACTTTTGTTAAGGGTGGGGCTCATACGCACTGTATAAATGCATCAATATCTGATCCATCTACGCTGCATAGATGCACATATGAGCCCTACCCTTAACAGAAATTCAGAGATACATGTATAGCACTGTGAACGCAGTGACACGTTCAAAATTTGTGACGGACGATTTCTACACGGGACTGCCACATACATGTACATGTACATGTTGCATTGGCATGTCAACTTCGGAGTTAGCATATACCATATCTTGTTGAAAGAAGTCGCTTTAGTTGCAGTACTGGTCCTGGATGTCCCATATGCGTGGGAGTGTGGTGGAGCTATTATTAGGGGGCTATTTGATCGTAATGGAAAGACAACATTCTAGAATTGTCGATATGTTGTTACGAGCTGAAACTTGAAACCCCAAGGCCTGCTAGGATTACTATTCCATTACAGAATGGAATCTATATACAGCCTCCCATTGCTCCCTCCCTGGGTATGGCCAGTTGTGTACTAGCAACATGTAGTTGTATAAGAGTCACCAGAAGTCCCTGTCCTTCAGTAGATCAACATGTCAGTTTATTCTGGTCATTTGTTGGCCTTGTTATTGCTTTATTAAGATTTAGGAAGAGGGGGCTTCTCAGTTGGCTCTTACATAACAAAGAAAGCCTCTTTGGATACCAACTTGAATTCAGAAAGAAACTTTGCCAGCGTTTTAACTAGATGCTGTAGTCTTCCTCAGGACGAAGAAGACTAGAGCATCTAGTCGAAACATCAGCAAAATTTCTTTCCGAATTCAAGTTGGTCCTCAGAGAGCCTTTCTTTGCCATTCGTAATGAATGTGAATTACATGTATGTCCATAATTAGCCATAGGGCCACACCAAAATAATTTCCTGCTTCTCATTCCTGCCCGCGTACAGTTCCTAGAAATGTTAATTACTGAAACACGCACACAGGCACTCTGGTGTATAAACAGTCACGTACCGTTGCAGATCAAAGCCAGCGGCAAAAGCAGAGAGAGATCCAGTTGATTTATCGTTTCTGACTATAACTCGGTACTTATATCAAGAACGTTTGCACTTACACTCTAGTATACATGTTGTGCATATCTTCTGGTAGGCAATGCTCAAGAATTGAGTATTCATAAGTCACGGTCTGTGTTTTCTTGCATGTGTTTGTTATATTTGCGCCTGCCCGCATACATTTTTGAGTTCAAGGAGGATGAGAAACAGGAAATTAACTTGCCAGTGGTTTGCATTAATTAGCATTTTTCAATCCCAGTGTATTAGCCGCATGTATTGTGTGGACAATTATGATGTGGTGATAGAGTAATGAAGGTGAATACAATCACATTCCATTCCCATGTCTGATGATCAGATTCTCTAGCTTAGGAATGGTGTGGGAGCGTACCGAGTAACAGCATACCTCTATCTGGTAATTAAATAACTTGGGGTGAGTCATGTTATACACAGCATAAGTTTTAGTTTGTTATGGGATGCTCTCAAACTGTTAGCATTCATACATGCATCCATGTACAATGTACATGACAGATGTATAGAATTATGCCCACCATACGTTATAAAAATACCACGTCCACCTACATCTATTTCACATACACACGTACAACATCGTACATGCACACACACACACACATACACACACACACATGCATCACACACATACACACACACACACACACACAATCACAGGGACTACAACCCCGTGAGCGCTTCCTGTTCTTGTTTGATGATCTACTGCTGATAGCCAAGCCGACCGGCAAGCAGAGGTGAGTATAGACCTGGAGTGTGCGCCCTTCTGACACACTAGCTACCGGTATTGCTTTATGGCCCCCCTCCCCGTGAACTTACTGTTTCACATATTCTGTGCTACCACACAGTCATTTATCCTTTAAGATTTTTGCTGTTGTCTTTTGGAGTGTGTATGCTCTCTGAACATTACCAGGATGTGCACCTCAGATTTCTTGTTGTGTAAATATTAGCGTATAGTGTTACCAGCAATGGCTGCTTTGAGTGGGAAGAGGGCAGGAGCTCCTGACACAGAACTCCTACAACTAAGGGCCACCAGTACAACACTGCCAGTGTTGTAAAGGGAGAGTTTAGGCCCACTGCCAAGTTAAGGAGTGTGGGAGTACTCAGGGCGTTCTGCAGGCTAGCCTCTTTGACTCTACTCCTTATGTTAGCACCTAGCTGCATTTGCTGTAAGTGGTTGTGGAGTTATGTGAAGTTAATTAATTGAGTTACTCCAGGGGAAATGCTTTGGTTTACAGATGAATGGCATTAAAATTACTTTCCCGTAGCCGAAAAACAATCGTTAGCAGAAGTGTGTACAACTGGTCCAGGAGATATGCAATAGCTGCCGGTCAGGGGGACTCCATTCATGATTTTATGGCTGTGTTAGCGTTTGAGGTGTGTAGTCGGACCACACATGTAACCGGTATTGGCAGAGTCTCTCGTGATGTCCCATCCTGTACTGCATCCGTTTGTAGCGTTACAGCATTTCTGAGAGGTGTAGCAAGCGTATCAATTTCCACTCCAGCGCCACACGTACTGCTTCTAAGAACATTGTATCACCAGCTAGCATATACATGTATCTGTATACCATATATGGGGATATATTCGTGGGATAAATACTTCTTGGTTGGCCAGAAATATAAATCCACAATATATACATGTATAGTGATTATGTATATACAATACTAGCCTCGTTCCCAGGCTCTAGTGAAGGGGAGTCTTTACTCCGCCAACGGAAGAGCCTGGGAACGAGGCTAATACAATACATATGCCTATATTGTTCACATAAAAATTTACGGTTTCCAAATTTCATAGTCAACAAAACATTTGGTATGTACATGTACATGTATGTACGTATGAATGTCAAGTACAACACCCTAACTACTACATGTAGTGTCCCATTCGTTACATTGCCTTGTTTCCACACCCTTGTGTGTACGGAGACTGTACACTGGAATGCTCCCCTTCCACACAAACTGACTTACAAGTACATGAACTGTTCCCAGCTCCAGTGTGCTCCTGACTGTACTGGGTTTGTGTCCCCCTCCTCAGGTCTCAGCACAGGTCCTACAAGCTGAAGCACCGGCTGCGGCTCTCGGAGATGTGGGTGACGGACTGCATGGACGAGGTCCTGGGTGCCACACTGCCACCCGACACCTGCTTCGTTATCGGCTGGCCCATCATCAACTGCGTGGCTGCCTTCAGCTCCCCTGGAGAGAAGAACCTCTGGCATGGGCTGCTGTCCAAGTAAGCTACTGTGTGTCACTCTCTAGAACTCTCTTGTGTACCTCAAGTGCTCGGTTTTACATGTATTTTGACGTACAGTACATCTTTCAACCACCTCTATTATCCCTTAATAATATATATATTACTAACCTGCTGGGTGCCTGACCTTAGGAATGAGAAATGCAATTTGTGTGTGTATGTGTTCATGTACACTGGAAGTATATAGTCTACATGTAAATGTATCTCTAGCCTACTATACTATGTGTATGTGTGTATACTTGTGTGTATGTAGTTTATGTGTACATGTAGGTGTTTTCTGTCTGTCTGTCTGTGTGTATGTGTATCTGCATGTGTGTGTGTATATACATGGATGCATAACCAATGATGTGTACTGCAAGTCATTCTCTTCATGTTTTGTGTTCCAAGCAACAAGACCTAAAACAAAGCAAGGTTGTTGTGATCATGTTCATGAAGGTTAATTGTGTGTGTGTGTGTACAGTAATGTATGGACTAGCGGTCTGGTAGTCTGTGTGGCTCTCACACCATCCAGTCTAAATAACTACCACCATATATACTGCTGCTTCTCTGCTCAGGCACATCAACAACCAGAGGCAAGCGGTGCAGCCGGATTCAGTGTCCGTTCGAATCGTCAACCTCACCAAGTCTTCAGTAAGTCCTACCTCCTTCCTACATTATAAGCCCTAGATCTATTGGCCTACTGAGCCGTATCTTTTTGACTGTTAATGGAAGCAGGGTGGTTTGCTTGCCTCTTTTGAAGGGTAGAGAACCCTTCTAGGAACCCTTCCTCAAGCCTTAAGTTACTCCAGGGACCCTTTTCGATCTTGACCATTGTTTGTTGAGGTGAAATTAGTGATGTTAAAGTGACTCTGTGCATATACGTGTACTAGTGACCAATACTTAGTCTAGTAACTTGCAACATTATTCTCTGCTATCAAATAAACATTTGTAAGCCTCAGTACTCAATTGAAGGATCTGTGTGTCGTGAGTTCAAGTCCAGAGAGTAGACTCCATTTTTTAAGCTTTTCGAGCGTTACAAATTTTCGCGTGCACACATTTATTCCATTCTTGACTTAAATTCTGGCGACCACACTGGATGGAGGCGTACTGTGTAGCATTCGTCGGTCAGGGAAAATTGTAAACACAACCATTAGTGTAGTTCTTGGGTGGCTCTGATTGGATTGAGTGGTTAGAGTTCTCATATTACCACCCACCGACCAGACAAACCAAGAGGTACCTTTCGTCCCTTATTTCTAATGTGGTTGGACTCATCAGTTGGCAACCACAACTCTGCCAGGTAACAGGCTACCGTAGTAGTCCCTCTTAGGGTGGTCTATGCTACTCAGTTCGATCTCAACACTGGCAGTACATACACCTGCATGATACTTCTGCTGAACAGAATTCTAAGACACAAACAATTAAAAAAAATCACGTCTTGAACCCTGGCCAAAATGGTAATCAAAGCTCACTTGCAGGCGCATTACATGAGTGTGCGTACCATTAGTGTTAAAGAGTTGATTGACCACCCCCCGCCACCACCATCTCCCCCTCAGAACAACCTACCGTTGTGGATGCAGGTTCACTCCAGTGAGAAGGCCAGGGATGTCCTCTCCAGAGCACTGGACCAGTTTGCCATTGCCGTGAGTTCCCATTTATTCACTGTTTGTGTTGGTTGCTGGTTTTCGTGCAGATGTGTGAAGATACTATTCGAAAGAGTATCTCCAAATCTGTACACTGTGCACGGTTTAAACGTGGCCAGTGTGGGGATAGTCACTGCCTGGGGGGTGGGGACTCCACATGCAGCCTTTTTCCCACCCCCAGCAAAAAGAATCTTGTATGAAATCCTGCCACTTGCCTTTGATAGCAAACTACATGTATATGGAGCCTCTAGTTAATATATCTGTACAGCTGTATATGTGCATGTGAACGTTGGACCAACAACAGCTCCTAGAGTTACACATTAGTGTCACATTTATACACATACACACACACACACACACACACACACACAGGTTTCAGAGAGCAACTGCCAGATTTGGGTGAAGTTCTCCAAGGAAGAGCCGCCCGCCCCTCTCATTGGTGAGTAAGAATCCACTATTTTGTAGGTATGACACTTTAAAATTCACCAGCCCAGAGCCTGGAACCAGGGCCAGTGTAAGTGTACTTCCTCTGCTGTAATAGAACACCCCAAAGACCACCTGTACATCATTACTTAGTTGATGTGTGTGCAGCTGCCAGTTGATGTGTGTGCAGCTGCCAGTGATACAACTGCCCACTCAATCAGGGGTAATTGCCCGTGGTTTACCCAGTACATGTAGTTCACTGTCATGTGCTGTTTGTGTACAGCACCTTCAGTCGTTCACCCTGTAATGAAGTGCATCCTGTAATGAAGTGCGTAACAGAGTCCTCTTCATATTGATAATAACTAAAGCAGGAGCTGTCACAAATGCAGAGTTGGAACAAAGTAACGAAACTTGAGGGGAAAAAGTCAGCCCAGCTGGGGATTGAACCCATGACCTTCTGATTACCAGTCAAGCTTTAGATAGCTACTAAACCCGCTAGTAACACTTGCCTGTAGGACCCAGCCAATTCCAACTGTAATTACTGTCTCTACTTGTATGTGCACCTCCCCACGTGTTCCAGCATGAACATGTATATGTATTTCAGCAGTCCATAGGAGTGAACGTAGAAACGAGCTGTCCATTGCAGCTGCAGGAAAGTACTCTTCTAGACATTTCCTATCACAAATGGTCCAGAAGGTTGCAGAGGGTATAGGCTGGTCTTCTACTGCCTAGCCAACCACCATTACTCTTTGTATTAGTACTGGAAGACGCCAAGAGAGATAATGTTTATGCATCACCTCTCTCTCTCTCTCTCTCTCTCTCTCTCTCACCGTTTTCTCCCCTCCAGGGCACGAGAGCCCGTTCTCGATCCAGATGCACCATAACCGTCACCAGATGGACATAGCTGGAGACGCCAAGCCCTCCCAGCTCCAGTTTATCATCAAGAGGAAATCAGCCATCGCCACTGGTCAGTTGCCCACAGCTGTGATGAGGAAGAATGGTGTTATGTAAACAAAGCATCCATAAGGAAGGACGCGCAAATTGATTACTGTATGTGGCAGTCCCAGGCAGAAATGACTGTTG
This sequence comes from Phakellia ventilabrum, assembly GCA_963921505.1. Classification (NCBI taxonomy): domain Eukaryota; kingdom Metazoa; phylum Porifera; class Demospongiae; order Axinellida; family Axinellidae; genus Phakellia; species Phakellia ventilabrum. The sequence goes on along the minus strand of OY997400.1, from coordinate 3,934,393 downwards.
TGTGTTGATCACATCACTTCATTCAAAGTGCTGTATCTCTGGACTTTTGTTAAGGGTGGGGCTCATATGTGCTGCGTAGCACGTAGGAGCCCTGCCCTTAATGGAAGTCGAGAGATACAGCACTTTGAATGTAGTGACAAAATCGAAATACGCAACAGAGTAATGTTTGTTTTCTATCCAGGACTGCCACATATACAATGTAGTTCCCGAGCCTCTCTACAGATGAAGCTGTGTATTGAATTTTACTTCAAAATCTGATGGTAGTTGCCTTTGTCCTTAGTTGTGATGGTGCCTTGGGTCTTGAGGGGATGCCTTGACACACTATTGTCTGCACTCACTTCTGTCTGTCCAGTGCATGTCCATATGTACTACTACATACTACTGTTGCTCTATTGCATGGTCAGTTGCAAGGTCTGAAGTAACATCACAATTAACCCCATCTCTGTCTACAGACACCCCGAGCGTGCCCCAGCAGCCCCGCCTCCGCAAGCCCTTTAAGACACCGAGCTTCATGGCTTGGTACAAGGGACGGCGGCATGGCAGGGAGGCTGTGTCGTCGAGGCAGAAGAACAAACTTCGCTTGTTTGCTGCTCCCTTAGACACAGTAATTATCAACGAACAGCTACCAGAAATATTACAGGTTTGTTTTTCAAAAAGTCCGTCCCTACACATTAATCGGTTTATGGTGTTACTCTAGAAAGCATGATTATTAGATACACGCCCAAAATCTGATGACAGCTGCTTAATGTATTGTCATTATAGGCTGTAACCACACAATAGTGTCAAGAGCGCATAACAAATGTTTCCCGCTCCCAAGGGAGTGAGAGCATGCAGGCCGGTAGTACGGGCAGAAAACTTGAGTGCTGCTAAAACTAGAGCACCTCGTAGACTTGGAGGATTCTTCTGCCCGACTGCAGTAGTTACACGCTCTTACTCCCTTGGGGGCGGGGAGCATTTTTATGCACTCTTGTAGCATATGGCATATGCATTATTGTGATACTTTCTGAGAATATGGGCTACATGCATTGAATGTCTCGGAAAGCTGAAATGAGCGTATGATACCATTGTGAGTCCGATAGCCCTGACTGGTAGCCGCCTGTACCTGTATCATAAATGTAGTACATGTAGGTCTCGTATCCCCACACGGCACATATTACCTTCACGGGTTGTTGCACTCGGCAGGTGAACCACTCATGGTATTGCATTCCAGTGCACGCCTGTGGATGCCAGTGCCATTGTTTGCACCCTCCTCCTGATTCCTGGCTGCTTTAATTGAGAGTTAAACAAATTGGTATTCCTGAGGAGGAAAGCATTCTTCATTCTTACGTCTTGGGTATAGAGGTTCTCATACGTACGCTTACGTGATATACCGGTACATGTAGATGCGTCATTAGAAAGGTGTAACAGTGCAGCAGATGTCACCAATAACTATGGTAACCTTTATATGGCCATCTTATCTGTGTGTAGCTGCTTGTGAAGTACTGGTATACACATTATTTTGTGGCCAAAAACATGTCTACAGATGTCTTTACCAATGTACAGATTGTACATTAGGAAGAAGCTAATTGTAGGCTCCAGGCTTCAGACTCTAGGCTCCAGGCTCTAGGCTTCAGGCTTCAGGCTCCAGGCTCCAGGCTCCAGGCTCTAGGCTCCAGGCTCCAGGCTCTAGGCTCCAGGCTCTGCTCCAGGCTCCAGGCTCTAGGCTCCAGGCTCCAGTACAGAAAAGCTGTAGGCACACAGCTTCCTGTATGAGATGTTTTTTTATAAACAGAAGCCACAAGACTTTACTATAGCCCTCACTGAAACACAGGTGTACAACTTATCTTATGACAACATGTTGTATCACTGTATCACTGCAGGAGATGTTGATCCGGCTGTACACAGAAGGCCCCACCACCCTGGGCATCTTCAGGCAGTCGGCCAACCACAGGAAGGTGAAGGAGATCAGGGAGGCCATCAACAACAGTGAGTACACCCCTAACATCTATTGTACAGTAGTACATGTCTGTGTCAGTGATTAGCCCTGTACTCCCTAACCAAAATCAGAAAAGGAAAAAAAAGTAGAAATTTCCCAAACTCGCGAACTCTTGTTCTGTACGCAAGGATTTAACTGACCTTTATGCAGTACATTGAGACTTGCAATTGGGTGTAAAGGGTTAATTAAATAATGTGAAATTTGTGCATTCTTGAATGGGTAATATAAAAGCCTCAAGGTTGAATAACAACATTCCCACCTGCTATCAGAGACGCAGGGTGGAGTTTGTGATGTCATCATTACGCCTGTGGGTAGAAACTTTCCCATGTAGATTTACATAACTTTTCTGGGGGAGAGCATGTAGTCTATTAGCACATGGGGACAATGATTTGTGTGCATAATAAACATGAATCGAATACCGTGAGTGTTTTGACATTCTTAGCTGTATCTGTCTCAACATTCACAAGTCGTACTGACCATAATAGAGTAAAGGCTCACTGCTATGTTGTATCAACAGTAGTTGGAAGGTTAATAGAGCATTGTTAACATAGCAAATTCATAGGACGTTTCGATTCGAGGATCTTCTTTCAGCTGTGATATAAATACAAGTACTAGTGCTAGCTTGTTACGTGCTAAAGTACACTCTAAATGGGACCGTGATTTACATGTATGTGTATGACAGTGTTTGTGAATGACTCCTTTTGCTATTGAGGGCTAGCTATTAACTCCACTCTTACCTTTCGGGCTCATGAAGTGTACACAGCCATGGTCTAACCCATTATTTATATTTCAATATCCAGCTTTATTGATGTTTCATTATCCCTCAGGAGAGCAAGTGGATTTGTCTGATATCTCTATCCATGTGGTCGGTGCACTCTTGAAGGTAAATACTACATGCATTAAAAGTACACCTTCTGTCATATCCATTTGTAAATTTGTCTGTACATCGACTTCTATGAATCTTCCCACACCCAAGTACTCCTGTGGAAAGCCTAGCACTTTATTTTTCGAATGAGTAGGTCTACTGCCTGAGAACTACAGTCACCCTGGCCCTGCTGATGCTTAATGATCACCCTTACCTTGGCATCACTAAAGTACCAGGAAGCATAGCTTACATGAGGGCCTTTGGGGAACAGGCTAGCTATATCTATTCCAGTGAGATTTATGTCTGAATTTTTTTACCATGTATAGGAGATACTCCGAAATGTCCCTGGAGGTATCCTTGTCTCCAGTCGGTACACAGAGTTTGTGGCTACCAATGACATCAAGGACGTCACATTAAGAGTGCAGCACATTCAAAGGTTGGTTGGCACGATATGAATGCTCTATTATCAGGGGTTCATTTGGGGGAGGATGGGGGAATTCGTCCCTCCTCCCCTTGGAACTTAGGTGCCAATTTTGTAAACCAACACAGTGCAACACTGTTCAACCTAAACAGCTATTCTTCTATACTTTCTGCTCCAAATATCTTCTGCCTTTCAATTTTTCTGGAGACTCAATATGAAGCGTGAAAGGCTAATTCATAGGCGTTTTTTTTATTATCAGCAAATCACACCTTGTTGTACATCGTCCCCCCAAAGTTGTCAACACTGCCCTTTTACCCCTCCTTGACAGTTTTTCTAAATTAACCCCTGATGTTATACATGTACATGTGCATGTACATACATGTATGGACTGTCAGTACAAGTGGGTGACATTCTATGGGGGAAAATATTACCATTGACATTTGTACTGCACAATGTATGTGACTGAATTTGCAAAAAAAAGAAACGGACTTCCTGCAAAATTTCCGATTTTTGCCAATTTTCAAGCTGTCACAACCATTAGCACGTCATGAGTGATCTTGGTACGCAACCTTTAACTAAATGACTTCCACGTTAAAAATCTGTAGCTCTTTACATTTCTGTGATACGTGCCTGAGTAGCAACGACATTTTTGGAAAATCACCGCACAATCAAATGTTCCGTGAACTCGGCTCCGTATCTTCCTTGCGGTATGGCTGAAAGGTTTTATTTCTGGGTTATTACTGCACAATGCTTCCTGTATAAACCACCCACATTTGAGATACGTATCCTTTGAAGTATGCATGTGCATTTAAACATGCGGGAAGTACCAGGTTCACCCAAATCCAATCATATACATATGTACATGTATTCATCTCAGTAGCTATGCAGCCTTTCATTTAAGGGCTCCCCTCTTTGCTCATGACTCATGATCAGTAAAGACTTGATAATACTGGTTGAGCCTGAGGTCTCTAGTACATGTACACGTATTAGCTCAGTTCTTGGTTACACTAGTAACCCTGCTAGTCTGTAATTTTGGTATGCTCAACTACGTACGTATACATTTGTCAAATGTTACTATAATGACCTACTTCCACAACTCCTCTCCACTGTAGGATCCTGACCCGGCTGCCGATAGAGAACCAAATCTTCCTCCAATACCTGATGCCCCTGCTGCACTACATCTCCACCAGAGAGGAGATCAACTGCATGAACTCCATCAACCTTGCCATCTGCTTCGCTCCGAGCATACTGTGGCCAGACTCGGGATTGGATGTCATCAAGAACGAAGTTCCTCCCCTCGTACAGTTCATGGTTGAGCACACTCCCAAGATCTTCGGAAGCGAGCTCCCGGAGCTATACAAGCAGGCTAAGCTGCCGACCAGTGCAGTGGTGGAGAGTATGGAGTACACGCTTGATCCACAGAAGCACTACGTTCCAACAAAGGTTGAGGATGGATCACACAAATATTTTCACCAACGAACCAGCAGCATGGACACGGCCTCGACCAGCGACGAATCAGCTGCAGAGGACGAGCCAGTGTCGAATTTGAGAAAGGCTCACAATAGTGGTCTCACTGTTAGCGATTCTCAGCTCTCCCAAATCTCACAGTACGAGGACTATGAGTATCACGGTAGAACTGGGGCAGTGGAGCTCAGTGGTAAACATATACTATCAAGACAGGCAAAATCTACAGCCAGTGCTGTGACTCAGGCATTCCCTACTCCCAAGAGGATAAAAAGGTCTCGTCCTGAGAGGTCCCATTCCTACCGCGGTCCGAACGAAAGATCACCCCAGCAGAGACACAAGTACAGCGGTGGAGTAATGGTAACTAACAGCAGACGGAAGTCGATTGCATCCCACACCCAACCACAGCAGAAGCTTTTGATCCACCACCCAGAGTTTCTCCCATCTTCAAATTCGTCTCCTGCCTCTGTACATGCGTTTTCATCCGTGAGAGAAGAGAGCCTCGATGAGGATTCAGAGGACACACTTTACCAGGGCCAGGGCAAGTTGCTCCACAAACGCCCGTCACTGAAGAGGAAAGCCCCTCAGCACTCTCACTCCTTTTCAAAGTCTTCCGAAAACAAGCCACCCAAACCCGCTCTTCCCACCTCTGTCTCTACTTCGTTTTATGACAAACTTCTTCCGTTGAACCATGAAGCCAGGGCTAGATGCCGCTCACTCAATGCTGCTAACATTGCCGCCATAAGGAATGGTCTTCAGACGACGGAAGAGGATGAACCGGTTGCCAATATGACCTGGCCCGCTGATCAGATGCCCAGTAGCATCATGAGCAGTCAGATGCCGTCACCTGCTGTGGGCTCTGGTGTAGTTCCACCCCATCCCCATGCCAGCAGCCAGTCGATTACTAGTAGCCGATCCGCAAGTAGCACTGGTAGTCAAACTCGCATGCAGCAATTGCCACCGTACTACGCTCAGAAGAGACCGAGCAATCTTTCTCTCACCTCAAGTGGCTATTCTGGTGGCTCTGGTGAGATCTTCGCTACTGGCTCACCTGACATGCTTGCAGAGCTTGAGCAGACTCCACTGCACAAACTCGACCGAGAGTTTATCAAGGTTGCTATTAGCAAGCGCTTTGGAATTTCCTCCACGGACTGGCCAAAATCTACTCCCCAGGAAATCCATGGCCCATTTGGCCATGTCAGCTCCTTCACCACGTCAACCCCGTATGGCTACGGCAATCATGAGTCTGAGCATACTACTCCAGTGAAGGACGGAAAGACTGAACCCCATGATGAAGTTTCCATTGACACCATTCAGAAGAAGTTGCAAGAGAGAAAACGACTTGACACCCGTACCTCCGAATCAGCTTTCAGCAAAAGCAAATCCTATCGTGGTTTTTCTGCAGCAAAGAAGAACGGTCATAATATGGATACCCTAAACTTCGATGATAGACCTGAGGCTGATCAGCACCAAAATAGCCTTCCCCGCCCCCCTATGGCAGAGTTCACCAAGCCGCAACAATACCTGCAGCCGGAGATGGTCCTGGTGCCATCATTTGCAGAGGAGCACGATCCCACCAGACTCTATCCCGGCTACAACTCGGACACCGAGTCTTCACCGAGTCGAACTCTGAGTAGACCAGAAAAGTTGAAGGAGGTCACTTCGCCTGGTATCACTTCACCCACCAAGAGCAGTGTGCCACATCGGTACAGGACCCCTGGCACCTACCCTTACTATACACCCTACTCAACTGCAGATGCAAGGAAGTTTCAATCGTATGAGAAGAGCAAGAGAATTCAAAATGGAGCTGGAAAGAGTCAATCACAAACAGAAAAGCAGGCTACTCTCACTGCTGAGCCCAGAAGCACTTTCACTACAGGACCGAAGACTGCTCCCACTACTACTGAGTCCCCTAGTGCTGAACCCAAGAGCACTTCCAGTGCTGACTCCAAGAACACCTCCAGTGTTGAGTCCCAGCAACCTCCCAAGTCACTTGAAGCACAGCCTCAGTTATTGGAGCGCAGAGAAGCTAGCCAGCCCATGCAGAAAGAAGAAAGAGCTGCATCAATTTTAAAGCAGTTATCTTCATCGAAAGCCTCCAGTGTTGACCAGAAGAAAACGGAGAGGAACGAACAAGTGAAGAGTGAAAGATCGCCAAAAACAACATCTAAGTATTCTGATCCCCTCAAGCGTAAAGAAATGTTTGCGAAAGAAAGAACGCTATCAAATGTTGAAGATGCAAAGATGAAACTTGGATTGTTGCCTCCAAGGCAGCGATCAAAGAGTACGTCAGAAAGTGAAGCAATGAGAATAATTCATAAGGTGCTGGAGGAAGAGGAGGAGCAACAGAGCAGTCCTGGAATGACGTCTGCAGCAGATGAAGAGAGGGCTGAAAAGCACAAAGAGTGGCTGTCATATGCTCCAACTTCAACAGAAAGAAAAAAGGCATGGGAGCATCTTTCCAAGAGCATCCCTAAACTTCAGACCCGAGACGTTAGATCCAGATCACTCAAACAGGGCAGTCCTGTTCTGCCTCGTAAGAACGTTCTCCTGCAACAGTCATCACCAAAATCTGAACAACTACAGCGTAAGAGTTCCACTATGCCGGAGTACCTTGCTGCAGGCAGAAATGGCAATCGGCGACTTGGTACTGGACTTGTAAGAACTGTCAAAGTTACCGCATATGAAATCCCCGAACCTCAGAGAATAAGGCGTATCAACTTGAGGACTTACCACTGACTGTAGTGAGTGTATTTTGTGTGCGTCTCCAGTATCTGTTTTACAACCATCCTTCCTTAATAATTTTCATGTACAGTATTCTCTATTTAAAATTCTACAACACCTGTAGAGTATTCAGTACTATGTGTCTTTACCTGATGTGATACTGTACACTCTGCAACTGTTTGCTGCTTTATTGTCTATGGGATATTTTATATCCATCCTAATAATATTTTAGTTTGTATTACGTTATTGTGAAGATCATGTTGTATGTGTTGAATGCACTTGCACATCTTAACTCTCCGGATTTAAGATTGTTGGTACCAAGATTGGGAGCGCATGAAGGATTCATGGTCAACTAAAGGATTAACCCATGCATATCACTGTGTATAATTATGTGCTAGCATAGATGATGCTATAGATCATAGATAATATAAAGGTCTCAGAACCAGAGTGGTCTAACCCACAGATATTGAGCTTGCCCCCACCCTCCCCCAGAGAGAAAATGAAGGAAAAAAAGGGCAACCCTCTTCTCCCAGCGGAACCCTAGGCCATGTGACACTGCCACGTTAGGGGTGAACGGGCAAGTCGTTCCGGCTGACCGAGCCTTCAGCCTTTCGGGCGCCTGTCCGCTATGGTACAGGGATCGTCATCGGGTCTGTTTAGTGTGCCAGGCTTTGGGAATCAAGGGAGGAACACGGACGGATCCTAGGCCGTACTGTCCGAGACCACCGTGGCAGTTGCCAAACCACGTTACCCTCTACCTGAACACACATGGTCACAGCCCGGAGCTAACTGCTCCACCCACTATACATATGTTAGCATATTTATTAGGTTTGAAAAAAAGTCACGTTTTGCTTATGGGTTTAATTAACGTACACAGAAATCAATTACATGACGTCACGCACAATTAGCACGAAACTAGCGCCGCCTAACCTCGAGACTACAGTTCTGAAAGATATTTTATCAAGTGTTGTGGATTAGAGCACTCTGGTTCTGAGCCCTTCACATATACCTCCTTATCCATGATGGTATGCATATAGTCATTGAGTATCAGCTGCAGGGTTCTATATAATTATAATATGGATTAGAGTTTTGGGGGCTTGATGCAAAAATACTAAAACAGTGTTGGGTGCCAGTACCAAGCTCTAGGGGAGTCTGGTGAAATTTTGAGATTTTAGGTCGGATCAGAGGTGCTAATTTCAGAGCCTTTTGAGGTTGTTTGGTACACATGCAGTATGAGTCTCGCGGGCCAGCCTCACTCGCACACTAGTGAGGCTGGCCCGTGAGACTAATGCAGTATAATTTTCAGTAGAAATGTATGATACTCTGGTAGCTACACTACAGTTATGTCATTATACCAATGAAATACTGGACAATCACATCAAAAAAATTTAAGTTATTAATTACAGGTTGTTGTTGTAGGTGGCTCATAAATCAACCACTTTTGAAGGTTTTGCAAACTTTAATGTAATAATAATATACTCATGTTGCTGCCGTAGCGCTTACGCCATTGACCATGTAATTGGCTAAAACTTTGAGGGGGGAGGGGGATGTTTGGGAGGGAAACATGCAGGTGCACATGTGCCAGGCTTTAGTCAAGGGACAAATTGGTATCTATGACAGAGCTGCATGCAAACCTTTAATGAGACTGTGTAATTAGTAGGGAATCCCCTTAGGAGTAGGACATCATGCATGGCTGCACAGGCCTGGAGCCTTCTTTGGTGCTCAGGGCTTGGTGATCTTTGGGCATGCATAATATTATTATGGAGCCGTGCATTAATATTCAGCTCTAAGAACCCTATTGAAGTTCAGTTCATGGTAGTCCATGCACACGTACCCATTGAGATTCAGTACTGAAGGTCACGTGCATGGTATTAGTACTGCAGTTCATTATTGCTTACATGGTTCCAGCTATATCAATTGCATCATACACACTACGCATTGCACACTGGAGTGGCATGTTATCTCCTACTCCACAGACAGCCAGCCATGCTATTATACACAGCTTTGACAAGATTGTAGCCAGTGAAAACATGCAGCTGATGCATAATTATTGTCAACAATGCAGCATTACAACCTTTCTGGAAGCAGTGAGGTAGTGACAAGGTCATACATGTCACGCCATGGCATGTATGAGTGGACTATTATAGCCGATACATTAGCAATAACTATACTAAAAACGACTAAAAACGAACCAACTTCTCTGTAAATGGTGATAAGCCTGTGTTGTAAAAACTGTTCACTTTTGGTCTGTGATGGTGGTTACGGAGTCCAGTACAGTGAAGGTGAAACACCTCCACAAGGGAACATGGATTCAAAGTGTGATAGCCTAGCATCTGAAAAACCCATATCAAGACATTTTCCATTCCAGAACTTGGTATGGTGTAATTTAAGAACTCCAAAGCATTTTCCGGTACCGCCTTAGCTAAGTGAAATAGGAAGGCATCATGTGATCCAACATACTTGCTTTCAATACACATGTCTCTCACCCCACACCTTTCTTCTTCTGTAACTCGTCTAGTTAGAGCATACATGATCTTTTGTTGACGCATCACCAGAGGATCGATACTATCAAATCCACCTCCGAGATATATATCAGCATTGAGGAACATTACATCCTTGCCAACTAAATTCTCTGAGATGTAGTCAAAAACATCTCTCATGTGATCTATGCATTTTACCTCAGAAATCAGCAGCTTTTTGCTATTGGGTAGTATAAATTTATCCAAATGTTGCAGAGTCTCTTCAGTGTTAGTTGTGAGAACATGGATAAGACTGACAAGATGATGATCTAGATTTCTTTGCAGGACCGTCATGTACTCCTTCTCTCGCTCTAAAACAGCTGTCTTAGTTGCGTTATACCGAAAATAGGGAACAATCACCAAGTTAATATTCAGTGAACTTGCGGCTTCCTCGGAATTATCATCTATTGATTTAGCAGTTTTAGCGCTAGCAAGTGTTTCACTGTTCGCTGCCAGTAAAATAGAGCTTTTGTTTTGCTTCAAGTCATCAATTTCAACATCAGAGCTGATGTGTTGACTGCCGCGAGCAGACCTAGGTAGTAATGGAATACTGTGATACAAATACCATCCTCCAAGCAAAAATGCGCCAGCAGTCACAAAGACTACAGCGGCAAACCTTGGACTGTGCATGACAGCTATTCTAATACGTCATAATAGTAAAGCAATACGGTTGCTGCGCTCTGCATGCTGCGTGCGCGTATGGGTATAGTCTCGTGCAATCTTCCCCCCCCTCCCCCCCCCCCCCCGTTCAGCGGGGGCGAACATTGGTCTGGGCACGAGACTCCACGGGGGTGAGTCTCTCACCCTACGCCCAGCAGAGCGCCTAAAGCGTTCCAGCGAAAATTTTAAGTACCTACGCATGCGCAGTGGTAACGTCTTAGGGTTGCATTTTGGCTGTTACGCATATTACTAAGAGATTATAAGTGCTGACATAATAAAGTATAGAGAAGACTTAGCTCTCTTGGAAATGGTAGAAAGAGTAGGTGTTCAGAATTACCTCCTTGTACAAAATTTCTGCTTAGAACACAAACAGTGCAGTGTCATAGTGCTGTCAAAAGAGCGTGCAGGAACTACTAAACAGAAGGGCCAGATGTAGCTAGTGTCTAGGGGATGGCAAGAGTTGTGGAGGCTAGGAGGTCAAGGCCCAGAGGACTGAGGGCAGCTGCAAGGATGTATGGGTTTGATATAGAGTGAGCTGGCGTTGATCTGCATTTAAATTTCATGTACACCCAGAAAATTATAGCCATCTTTTGCAAAAGGTAAGTTATATTTTATGATAATAACCTAGCTACACTATTAGCAGGAAATCGTGCTGGCTTTCATCCCACTTCTACTTGATCACATAGGTGTTCCAGATTACCCTCAGCTGTTCCAACTCAGTGGTCGCATAAATTACTACTCAATCATGAATGTGCAACGCTTCATCAATGATATTAGTGCACTAGCTCTGGTTTATGGTACGTCTTAGGGTTGCATTTTGGCTGTTACGCGTGTTACTAAGAGCTGACATAATAAAATTATAGAGAAGACTTAGCTCTCTTGGAAGTGGCAGAAAGAGTAGGTGTTCACAATTACCGTCCCTGTCACTGCTTAGAACGCAAACAGTGCAGTGTCATAGTACTGTCAAAAGAGCGTGCAGGAACTACTAAACGGCAGGGCCAGATGTAGTGTCCAGGGGATGGCAAGAGTTGTGGAGGCTAGGAGGTCAAGTGCTAGAGGACTGAGGGCAGCTGCAAGGATGTATGGGTTTGATATAGAGTGTGCTGGCATTGATCTGCATTTAAATTTCATGTACACCCAGAAAATCATAGCCATCTTTGCAAAAGGTAAGTTATCTTTTATGATAATAACCTAGCTACACTATCAGCGGGAAATCATGCTGGCTTCCATCCCACTTGTACATGCTCACATAGGTGTTCCAGATTACCCTCAGCTGTTCCAACTTACCCGCAATAGGGTCGCATAAATTACTACTTAATCGTGAATGTGCAACGCTTCATCAATGATATTAGTGCACTAGTTCTGGTTTATGTACCGTTTGTAACCTGTATCCAAGAGTTAGTTTGTCATTGCTAGAATTTAAGAGGCTTAGGTGTTCCATAATACCCCCATTTCGAATTCCTTCGTATTTTTATGCTGCTGTTGATGGGACAGTCTGTTGTCATGTGCTTTACGAGGACTACCATACTCTTCTTCTCAAGCTGGAAAAGGCAATAGCTGCCCAAAATCGATACAGAATTTCACCCACAGCAAGGTTCACGATAATATCGTTACTTCCAATCCCCTTAACTGCACAAATACAAACACAGTGCAAGAGAAGAGTTATGTTCAGCATGATGTGGGATTCCAGTTGCTCTTTACATTCCCCAATATTCTCTTTGACACTTACTTTCAAAAGTGATGGGTTTGAATACATCAGCAGTAATGTCATACCTTGGTACAACGTTTGAATCATCCTCAATACGAGTGGGTATATTTGCAATGATTGAACCAAAAACTAAACGCAGCTGTCCACTGGTTGTATATGAAGGAGGCTAGTCTTGGAGTGTAAGTAACCGATGCTCCAGTAAGAAGGATAGCCAAGATCGGCATGGGCCTTAAGTCAACTGGTGCATTAGCCTCCTCCTCGATAAAAGCAGAAAAGCTGCTGAAATCGATACAGAATTTCACCCACAGCAAGGTTCACGATAATATCGTTACTTCCAATCCCCTTAACTGCACAAATACAAACACAGTGCAAGAGAAGAGTTATGTTCAGCATGATGTGGGATTCCAGTTGCTCTTTACATTCCCCAATATTCTCTTTGACACTCACTTTCAAAAGTGATGGGTTTGAGTACATCAGCAGTAATGTCATACCTTGGTACAACGTTTGAATCATCCTCAATACGAGTGGGTATATTTGCAATGATTGAACCAAAAACGTAAACGCAGCTGTCCACTGGTTGTATATGAAGGAGGCTAGTCTTGGAGTGTAAGTAACCGATGCTCCAGTAAGAAGGATAGCCAAGATCGGCATGGGCCTTAACAACTGGTGATTAGCCTCCCCCGATAAAATGCAGAAAAGCTGCTGAAATGGCATAAGAGTCCTGCCCAGAAGCCGATTTAAGCCCATAATGGACCTCAAACACAAAACTGGAAAAAGAACCCATATGGCAACGACCACAGTATCATTCAACTTTATGAAGAAGTACTTCTGGAGAACAGGAAAGATGTTAGGATCGTAGCTCGGTTGAACTGTCAGCCATGCACGCAGTACACAGAGAAGCGTCAGAAGGTAATAGAACCGAAACTGGTAGAAGTGGCATATTTCAGTGAAAATTAATAATACCAGCTCGGCAAAGTAGAACATCGCAACCCACAACAACTGCACTCCAGACCTCCCATACAGGGCAACAGACCTGGTAATTATCAAAACAATAGATGCATGTACGTCATAATATTGCATAATCATAGAATAATTCGTCAGTTTTATTTCCTAATAGGGATGAGGCGACCACAGATCAGCTTTATGAATATTAAATTTAATAGAATATTAACTGCACACATTAAAGTTTACAATCATTCATTAAGAGGGCATCTCCAAACTATTTTAACGTCATTGTAATGTTATTGTAAAGGGGGGAGGAGTAAAATTTAATGGAATATTAACCGCCCACAGTTTAACCTTAAGAAGTCCTCTCCAACGTCACTGTAGGACCGTGACATTATGATTAGCTGAAATCTAAATGTACCATGCTACAAATTACCCTGCTTGGCACCCTAGGCCTTTTAGGCTGCAAGGAAAGTTATCTATACAATAATTGCTGAAGTGGATATGAGTATGTAGCTACTACATCATTGATATGCACCCCTGGTACAACGTTATGAAGGGGGTGGAGGGGTATTAAAACCTATGACATTATTTGGACCAAAATAGTTTGGAGACATTAAGTGCACATTAAGTGCATTGGAATTTTTTTAATTATGTGAAGGGGTACAGTGTACATACAGCTATTGTAATATTCAGTACACTACGTTGTTTCATCAATCGGGGATGATCCTACTATAATATCATGCAGCTAGAGTACTATTAGTTGCGGGGGCAATTATGGTAAGCAGTTTTGGCCACTGAACCTCAATAAAGTTATTGTCAAGCCTCTATAATTGAAGGCTTCAGAACCACAGTGCATGGGCAAACTCAAGTCCAAGGACTGGAAATTGAATTGAAAACATGCACCCCCAATGAACAAATTCTAAATTTTTTCAGCAGCTCCTGAACTTGAGTTGGTGGGGGGCAATCATCCGTTGCCCTTCAAGTACAGTAATAACAAAATACTTAAGCTTGAGCTTATAATTTTGCATTATCCTACCTAGTATATAGAGCCAGCACACGTGCACATTTTGCCCACCTTAGCGTTAGTAGCGCCATGACCGATCTATCTTGTACATTGATTGTCGAAGAATGGCAACAACTCGCGTATTGTTTACATCATTATAAATTCATAGCTGAGTAAATCCCTTATAGTTATCTTCATAATAAGAAACAAAAATACATTTTTAGGCAAATAAAAGAGAACTGCTGTATACTAACAGTCAGACTCAAAATTCTGCTCAGTTAATTCATCATCAAAAACTGGTAAGTTTGAAATGCCGGAATCAATTAAGTTCCTTGCCTCACCAAGATCTCCTTTTCGTCGTGGCGAACTTCTGCGAGGCACTACGACGATACCACCACTGGGTTCACCACCACTTGCAACGTGGTTCACTTCTTCAACACTGTTCGACTGTGGCGATTTGGCTGTGTCAGATACGAAATCACTGTCCGTTGAAATGGAAGGTCGCATGACTGCGGTATCTAAATCTGTCTGCACAATAACCCCATTTAACTGCGGAACGCTGGGTTGAGATACTTCCTCCTTGCCGGGATCAGCTCGGCGATCAAACTGATCAGTTTCACTCTCAGTATCAGAGTCACCACTCTCAGAGTCCGAGCTCTCCGACTGATTGAGAGTTCTGTTGAGGAACTCGATCATGTTGTCCCTGCTACCCATCTTTTTGAGAACGTGTGGTGTATTGCTACTGCTGCTTCGAGCCATAACTAGAGGGGTGGAGTGGGTACTCTTGGCGGCAGCAATCCTGCGTAGTCGGTGGGCCGCAGGTGAAGTTGGGGTAGAAGTAGCGAGAGCGACAGGAGCACCACGTGGTAACACAGGGATTCTGTCATCATCTTGCTTCTTTTCTGTTAACGACTGAGAGCTTTTAGAGACGGATGTTCTGTCTTCATCTTGCTTGTTCGGTCTCTCTGTAGAAGGCTGTGGACTTTTAGAAACGAGAGTTCTGTCATCAACTTGTTTCTTTAGCTTATTTGCTGGAGACGACTGTGTGGTTCTACCGGTAGTAGACTCAAACATGCTCACTGCAGCTTTCACCTTTGAGACTGCGGCCAGCTCTTCTGGCTCTGGCGGAGTCGGTTGCGGCTCTGTCTCTGTGTCTTGCAACTCGGCCGCTGTTTCTTTGATCGGTGGGGAATAGAACGGAGGAGGGAAGTCGGATGGATCGGCCTCAGGTATCACAGTTCGAACACTACTTATCCAGTGATCACGTACTTCCGGAATGTTGAAGAATCTCTGTACTATCTCCAAATACTTTTCACTATATTGGGGATCCACTGGAGGAACAAACTCGGGAATATCTTCCTCTCCCTGCACTTGTTTTTTGTTCCTCACCTTGGTCAGATAGTCTTCGTCTATCACTTCGTAAATGTTGCTTCCGCTGCTGGCCTTTTTTGATAAAGTCTCATTTGTCCGCAGTATTTTGGTGGGAGAGGGAGGCAGAGGACGGTGAGGATCGATCTGTGAGAACCTCTTGGGCGTCGACTGCAAATATGTAGAGCTTACTGCATCGGATAAAGAGCTCTCATCTGACTCGTGTATGGAGGTTTCCCTAAGAAACCTTTTCCACTTCCCAATGAGGGTCTTGGCTCGATCACGCCCCGCATGCATGACTGGAGCTGAGGCATGGTGACCAAAGGGATAGGGATGAGTCATCGTCACTGAACGCTCTCTCCTGCCGTCGGCATCGTCATGAGACGGAGAGTGTTGGGGTGGGAAAGTAGCTCCCCTGTTCAGAGGGAGAGTGGCTGACGCAGCTGGGGCCATCGGTAGATAGTGCTGGAACTCGTCAATCTTGGCATACTGATTGTTGAGATCATCGCTCCTGTCTTCGGAAATGGAGAGAGCTAAGCTTTGAGACTTGCTAACAATGGAAACGTCCGAAGGGCTGCCAGCTCTTTCAGATTCATCCTCGATGTTTCTGGTTGGTTCATCAATTTCCTCAAATGGCCCACTTATATCGGATGCATTATCGTCATTGTCTTCACCATCCCTTCCGATTGAAACCCGTTTCTGTGGTGTAAACGGCGCTTGAGGAAAACTCCTCGGCAGAGTGCCATCACGATAATCGAGGGAAGACTCAATCGGACTTGTGATTTCCATTTGATGTACGTCAGTGTACACACAAGGGGGCGGGGTTTTGCTCATTCTGTGTTTCGGAGTGTCACGAGGAGGAACAGGAGGGGGAATGTCTGAGGTTCTCGGAGGGACTGGTGGGACGGGAGGTGACATCACGTCGATGCTACTCTCTAGAATCCAGGGATTTGAGTGGCTCCGCCGATGTCCTCTGGCTTTCAAAGAGTTGGTCCTGCTGACGAGAGATTGGTCGACTTGGGAAGATTCTGGACGAGGAAGTGGTGGTCTCTGTGACAGCTTTGGTAGCCGCATGGACCTGAAGAGGGAAGCATTAGACTCTCGCTTCTCAGGAGTGGGGGGCAGGACGGGAATGGGTGGGAGGGCACCCATTTGGGCAACCATAACTTGCTGCACTTCAAACGGCTGAAGGTACGGCTCTGCATTCAGATCACCGACAGTTTTTACCGTGGCACTTTTGTCGTCTTTCGGTACCAACAAGGGGTCCATTGAATTTGACAATCTGCGTGCCTCTCCTTCTTTCTGCAGCAGTATCTCTGGACTGGAAAAATCCAGAAAGGACTGGGATTTTGTAGTGCCGTCATCTTTTCTTAGGGATTCACTCATTGGAGAAGCTTGTCCACGATAAGGTAGGGGTGGGGGTTCAGCTTCGCCATGGTAACTGAAGTGCTTTGTAGATACTAACAACTGATCGGCAGAAGCATTCTTACTGGCCGATATGGGAAGAGTTGAGCTGTCATAGGAACTGCTTCCATCATCAGGTATGTGAAGGACATTATGGGAGTGAGTAGCAGATCGTGGCCTGGGGGGAGGGAGAAGCGAGTATCTGCCAGATGGAGGGGCGGAGTACGGAGTAGGGGAAATCCCCATGCAGTCAGGGGTCGTTCGGCTGCTGGAGTATGTGGTCGGGGTGGAGGGTTCGGTGTACTCGCTGCTGCTTTCATTGCCTAAACTGCTGCCAAAACCGTCTCCAGCCAGTGATGCTCCAGGGGAGTAGACATAGTCGTAGAGGGACTCAGTCCTATGGGATGCGTGTGTGTGTGGAGGGGGAAAGAGGGGGGATGAAATCAATCAACAAGGAAGATTACTTTCCTTTGTAAATTTGCCATTCACTCACAAGTACCGCAAATTTCTACATGTCTACCCCTGCATAAATGTGAAGTACAAGAACATCATACCCTTCAAGAAACCACAACCTGCAGCAGCTTTCAAAAATCAGTAACACATGGGGTTTTCTTGGAGATGTTTAAATGAGTGTGGTTTCATGTTCCTAGCACAACATGTGGTTACCAGTTACAGATCAAGGTCTTTACCACAATAGTGACACCAGACATGTGTAGATCCAATAAAGTGTCTCAAAAACACAAAACATGTACCAGACCATTAATTAAAGGCGGTAGACAAGTCAGAATCAGGCACCATGCCACATTTCAAATGGCAGCCGGTTTACTACCTGAAGTTATTGGTAATTAATGCTACCAGCAGTTAGATAATTCAAACTAATTAGCCCTTTAGCACCCATACTAAAATTCTTCACATGTTTACACAGTTTTGAGGCTCTGATCTCACACAAAAACTGAGGAACAATCATGGAAAGATCAATGACCAATTAGTGGCTAGAAGTGAGAGTAATTCATGAGCCTATACAAAGTGACTAGTGCAAGGTTTTAGAAAAGATACTAACTGTTATCTAAACTATACAATAAGTTTAGATAACATCTAGGCCTATTTACCTGCCATTCTGTTGTGGTAAACAATTACCCCGCACCACATATGCAGAGGGAGGGGGGGGGGGGGGGTTAAGCAATTGTTTTTGTCAGTGTGTCCATCCAAAAAACTTTTGAAATATCTCTTTCATAGGTGATAGAGGGACTTAGTAACGATGAAAATCTCCATATCTTGGTTAAATAGACCTGATTGGCTCACAAGCGGCTCTGTTCTCGACATTTTCAGTTCTTTCTTATTGTCGGTGTCATCTACATTTTAATACGGCAATGGTTACACCCACACAATCGCAATGCAGCTCACCATCAAGTTTTGAAGCAGAGCTAACCTTATTGCCAAAGAAAGTGGCTACAGATACTTCTACCGAAGTTTTCGAAAAGTCGGAATGGCTATAAATTCATTCACAGTGGTTGGAGGAGACCCGAGGCCTTCGCTACTAGGAGCCAGGGTAAGCCAAAAATGGCAGTAAAAATTGTCAGCAGAAGTGATGTGTGCTTGATTGGCTGTAGCTCCATAACAAAATACGCTAGATTTACAGAACTTGCTTTGAAAGGCTAAAAGTTACTGATTCTAGCCATTCCGAGTGACACGCCCACAAAGGTTGGAGCTATGGGCCTCTGAAGCTTGGCATTATTTGGACATACAGTGGAACCTCTGGGCCAACATTTTATGGCTGTAATATAGAGGGTGGCTGTATTATAGAGGTCCATAATACATTAGCAATATGTACATTGGGACACAACAAGGTGGCCTTACTAGAGAGGTTGGCTGCTATAGAGTGACCACATTATAGAGGTTCCACTGTACATGTATTACTGAGTTTAACCAAGTATCATGCAAGGGAGCATAAAGCCAGTATGTATAACACATGAAAGCACTGCACCTGCTTCTAAAAATGTACCTCACAGCCATTCCGACTCTTCACAAACTGTGGCTCTTTGCAGAGCCATGACATCGTAACTTAAATGTACATAGACGGAAGTCTGTGTACCTTCGCATGCAGTTCCAACCGCCTATGCCATTGCTGCTATACTATCTCAAGCGTGGGGTATGTGTTCTTGGAACACCTCTAGTCACTTCAGTCAGTCCCCCGTGAATACAGTAAGGAATCCTTATAGAGTCACAGTGGCCTAGTGACAGTATTGATTTTTGGAGCTCAAAAAATATGGCAATAGGACCCGCAGTTGCTAAGATATCTACTGCTATTCTAGATACCTTAAGCCACAGAGAACAACTACATACAAGCAGTGCAACTTGATATGATACATTTATGATGCAACCGTAGGACGTCACTTGCAACTGTCACAAGTAGAGAAAGCAATTTCTCCAGGAAGAGAGCCCCCACAGATAATACATCGATCACCTCTTCGAGAAGTTGCCTCACTTGGTAAGCAATGCTCTCCACCATTCATTCAAGGAAATCTACCCTACCGATGGTGAGGGGCTCACTACCCTACCCATGGTGAGGGGCTCACTACCCTACCGATGGTGAGGGGCTCACTACCCTACCCATGGTGAGGGGCTCACTACCCTAGGGGCTTACTACCCTACCCATGGTGAGGGGCTCACTACCCTACACGCACTTATTTTTTTGCAAGAGGCTATATTCACAATTGAATGTACAACCAAAAAATTTAAATTACGGAGGTACATAATACACACACTATGTAGCACATGACCATAAACCGCAAATTTTAAATTCTGTAAACCTTTTGCATTTAAATACAATTTTGGTTCCGCAAAATAAGTACGTACTACGGCAACGTTTACTCTTCAAATTCAGTCTGGTCTTAACTCCACAAATATGTAGTGTCTCTTCAAAAGTAAGTCCTTTGACACTAAAGCCCGAGAAACTTGTACACATGAAAAAAGGATGATGAAATTCATAATATAGAAACACTTCCTATGTACTGTCTATCAATACCATCTGTCTCCCACCCTATGAGCTGCCATTTCAATAGAACCCTAACAATTTGCAGGGTAAGGGTAACTTCCGAATTGAAGCTGGGAAACCACAGCTGATAAGCCAGTCCATATACTACTCTATACTGGATCCAACCACAGACATGCAGCTCTCCATAGCAACACAACCACTGGCCTCATGGCAAACCAAATGTGTTGATCATCATATACACAGCAGACAACAGCTGGTGCCCTTGAAATTATTCATGACATCACCACACTGCCATGTAGGTGCATATATTATACAACACACACTTAACATGTACATACACACACACACACACACACACACACACACTAGCTGAGACTGAAATTTGAGGCTTAATTAGCTTTAGCAGTAGCTATGCAGCCTTGTAACTGTGGTTGCAATTACGTGACTCACCCCAGCAGGTGAATGATTCACTGTGTCCTTACACTATGCTGGAAGGGATGGTATGAATAACAGAGAGGAGCTGAAGACCTACTTCTAAGAGAACCAAGCTCTTTGTTCAATATGATCCAAACCACTTATTAAAATGCTATTACAGTCCCATCAATAATCACTGCTGCACTGAAACAGGAATTTTATAACTTAATGATTCACAAAGTTAAAACAGACTCCAGTGATTGGGAGGTTGAACCCCAGAACGTCTGAATACTGGTCATATCATACCACCTGGAGAGAAAGTCAAGGCTTCTGATGGGGTGAAGTGTATAGCACCACACCTTGATCAAAGACTGATACTGCGTTACTTCCATACTCTAAGACTCCTCAATGAATGATACGTACATGTATGTATGCGGCATTATACACAATATCAACATGGTTTCCAAACTCCACTGAGCAGAGCTGGAAGCAGAGGAGGTAGATGTAAACGGCATGTGCTACCGTCAAATACATATAGCCATGACCATCAGAGTACAGTGAGCAAAGAGGCTCTCTACGTACATAGATCACACATTGTCTTTCAAGGTTCCCTAACAGCAGGAGCCAATGCTGACAGTAAGCATCGTGCATTACAATGCCCTTTATCGCTACTCAAAGAAAAATCCACGAGGGGCTTGATCACCTTTGAAGCACAGCCTGCCCCTCCAAGCCTCTCCAGATTATCAAGGAACTAGACGTTCTTCCCACTAACTACAGTTGTACAATACTGCATGATGTAATCCGTAATTCATTACTGACACGTCTTCTCTATGTATACTGTTACGTGTGCAGTGAGGGTGGTCTCCTCTAACTACACACCCACACGGGAGGGGAGGGCACACAAACAATGGCAGACATACTCAGCACAATGAATGTGCTATCTGAGCGTGAATACACTACATGCAAGGATATTGCTATAAGAAAAGCAATGAGCAGGTTACCAGAGACACAAAGTGGTGTAAGGTGTTACTCAGGAATGAAATAACAGGTGTTCTAGAGTAGAATAGGAGGATAGGTAGGAAACGGTATTCCCAGATGACAAATACGGTATTAGTAACTGCATTTTTCAAATTTCTTGTTGTGATATGAAAATGGAGGAGCTATAGTTGGTAGGTCAGGTGAGGTCCCTCCATTGTTACTGACATTTTGTACCAGCCGGACGAGGGGGAAGTGCGCAACCAGCTTATATTAAGATTGTTTTACTTTTTTTATACGTATATATAAGTGTCCGCATGTATATCGTGCGCAAAGACTGCATCACAACCGTTACCATGCAACAATACTCTACGAAGTTTGCAGACCAACTTACATCAAAAACTTAGTTTTGTATTACCTAGATGGCAAAGAGCTGTAGGTAGTGATGAATACACTGTCTTTCAGTGTTATGACTGCTAACTGGAGACGCTACGAAACTGCTATATCAGCACTATCGCTGTAAGTCTTGGGGGAGAGCCTGGGAACTGGTCTAGCTACTTACAGCTACTTTGTTAACGTACTCCACAGCTGTGCTGCAGAGCATTACGTTGGAGAGTGTCATAGAAACGGTCCCGGCTGGTTTTACATATATCAAACTTGTTACATACCAACTCACACTACAGGGTTAATGATGAATGGAAGGAGGCCTGGGGCTATATTCATCACTGCACTGATGATGTCAAAAATCGTTTTATCCTCTTAAGACACACAAAGTTTAGCTAAACATTCCACAGTGGATGACGTCCGATACAGCTGTCTTTACCCACCCAAGAACCATATGTGTATGCCTGTATGTACATGTACAAACACCTCCATTAGCCTGGTTAGGAAGATTGGCACATGACTGAACCCACCCAGCTAATGGGATAGGGACATTTATGTACGTGGAATTTCTGGTCAAGTAAAAGTTTTGTTCCGGCCACTTAGAGGCTGCACTCTGCAAGAGCAAACACAACAGGTTTTCACACTGTACCCATCCATCAGCTGGGGCCATCGTTTCCAAGCCAACCTGGAACTACCCACGGTTTGCAACACATGCACACAGTAACAAAATTGTAACATACGTGCCCTAGCTGTCCGAAATGTGATCATTTAGTCTTTCTTCTCACCGACACAGCCATCACAAACATAATCGTCTAAAAGCTAAACATTGTAATGTACTTAACTAATTGGCGAGCGCGAGTGAGCCCCTTAGTGTAGTCAGTCGCCAATTTTGTCATGACAGACGGACCGGGCTGCCTCAATACCGCAAATACTCAGTTGTGTACCTATTTTAACTGCATGCGTGCACCAGAGACAGACAGTATGATCGAGCGGCCCCGCAAAGTCCTGCATTCACTAGTAGATTCTCGCAACTGTCTGGCTCGCGATATGAAACATTTAATAAACTGCTATACGGGTCTGTCTGCCCCCACCCCTCAAGAGAAACCTTCTTTGTAGCACCTGTACCCCACTACCTGATTCTGACATCCATGCAACCCAGCGTTTCTATTATAAACTCTTGATGCCTCCTTAAGATATGAGGTTGCTTGATAGGTATGGAGCCGGAGTGGAGACACACATAGCTACACAATGCTCTAACCTGCAGTACATGTGGTCTGCAGTGCAATTTTTACCTCTCCTCATGATGTTAGGGATACACAAACACACGCTCACTCTCGCCCCGCAAAGTCCTGCATTCACTAGTACGGCATTCAATCGGATCCCCGGGACCAATCGGTACAAATCTCGGAGGAATGAGTGCAACGGTTTTTACTAGAGAGAGTGACTAGGAAGGATATGCTAGTACAGGATGCTGTGACATCATCACCGGTTTGGTGACACCTGCATCCTGGCAACAATGCCCACAATGAAGTGTATACTATTTCATGTAGAAGTCAAAGGTCACCACCACACATACACTCAGCCTCATTCCAGGCATACACACGTGCTACTTGTGGGCGTGGTATACTTTTCCGTGCGCTTGATGTGTAGGGATTGAAGGATGAAATTGAGCATGGGTGAGGACAGCTGCAGTTCTCAGGAAACAGAGAAAGGCCGTGAATCCACATTTCTTGTAGCTACTCTTTGGAGCCCATTTGAAACAATGACCTCAGGGAAAGGTGGAAATGTACGGCATTCAATCGGATCCCCGGGACCAATCGGTACAAATCTAAAGATAGCTATAGTTCTACTGCTGGAGGTGATACAAACGGAGTAGCTATAAGAAGTGTGCATTTGCTACACTCTTTGCAGTCAAAGAACTGCAGCTGTCTTTGTCCACACAAACCGTCCCCCTTCTACTGACCCAGACCTTCCAACCACCCTGATAGAGAAATTTGTTCAAAAAAAACAACCACTCCTCTTGAAAAAGTAGTCAGGGTTTTGGTAGTAGCTGCTTGCACAGCTGCCACAAGATATTGCCACTCCTCCTCTCTGCAATTCACTTACACCAACACCATGTTTACAATGGGAAGGTGGGAAGGAGTTAATTTAATTAAAGAGCACTGGTTAATTAAAGACACTAGAGGAGGAGAGGACAGTACATACACACACATATACTCATATACACATGGCTGCAGCTATGGATACAGCCTCACAAGGAATTGGGAGAACAGTGCCATAATTCTGGGAACACAGACTAAACTACATACTTCATTATGAAAGTAGAATTGGAATCAAATTGCTACAAAGGAGAGTACATATACATTTAAGTGAAGCAATATAGGCTTGTTTGCCAGTCTGATTCCCAGATCCTCAGGAACCAGGATCTGGGAGTGAGACAACAGTACTCTGCTACACAGACACCAGCAATAACCTTAACACACACAGCAGGACTGAACTCAAATTAACCAAGTGAGTGTTACAGTAGCCAAACATCAACAAAACAAGGACATCCTATTTCTGCAGCAAGGAATGCATAACTGTAGCCAGTGATGCATCACTGTTTGCAGATGGTGTGAAGCTTCATGCATGTCTATCACAGGCAACTAAGCGGATGTGTACTGCCACAACATTGGAATGAATGTCATAAAACACGATCTACAGCAACGAATCAACACTCAGTAGCCATAACTGCATGAAAAGAATGTAGGAAACTATATATGGGCCCAAGGTGCTAGTCCATAAGTGTGCATACATAATGCATGTGTGTGTAGGGTTGACCCAATGGTTGTCAGTGACGGTCGCCCTGACTAGTTCTGTCGCCAGCACTTATATCTCCAATCAGGTCTAAGCTTAAGCGTATTACATGCACAAGCGATCGATGCCGCACTCCAAAGAGCCTGGATTTGTCACATCCGCTATATGTACTTTGGACCGCTATAGTAGATGGTAGCTTCCCCCAAATGAGATAGTGAGGCGGACTCCCGTATGTGGTGAGCAAGAAGCACCTGAGGTCAGCTGTGCACCTGCTGGGATGAGCAGACTAGCTGGCTAGCAGCTAGCCACCTATTTTCTGTATACATTCCATAGATACTTGTACTGCTTGAATCTGTGCAGCGTGCCTATACGGTGGAAGTTGGTTTCCATAGCAACACAACCATCTTAATTCTCTAAAACTGTGTCCATTGTAGACACATAATTAAGCCTACTCAGGAGCCAAAAATGGTCAAAATTGAGGATGGGCCTCACTATATACGTCACACTCATTAGTACAGACTGTTGGTTTGTGCAGTAGCATGAAGAAGGGAGCTGCCAAATCGTCAACCCTACCGGGTCTTCACATAAATTCGTACACGATGCTTCGAAAAAGACCAAGTGGGTTACTTGATGTAGACCCAGCAGGGTTCAGGGTCCAAACATTGTGTATGATTTTTTCACGAGAGATAAATTTCACTACATTTGTGATTGAATCCCTGACCACAAAATTTAATACTCGTGAATTACGGCGTTATGAATGTACACTATGTAGGGCATGACCCTGAACCAGAAATTTAAAATTCCATGATACGCTAGGCTGCGTGCATCAAACAGGGCTTCACAAAAATTTAATTCCACAAAGAAAGTATGCCTATGGCATTAACTTTCTCTTTACAAACAGTGCACATGATCATGAGTGAGTGTAAAGGCCTTAGTTTTCTCAGTAGTAGCTCAGTAGCAGTCTCTAGAGTTCGGACAGCGAGCAACAATGCGTTTCACAAACCAGCTCGAGGCAGTAGCCAGACTGCGCCCGCTTAACGGCGAGCTTTGTAGGCATCCTCATTTCAGTTTTATCAAACATTTTCCGGGCTAATACAGTTACACGATGAATTACATTCGGTGGGCTTGGCCAGGAGGTGGAGTTCATTAAGCCTTTGCAACTTGTCCAAAGACTACTTTACAATTAAGCCATTTGCTGGTGAGGTCAGAGCAGCATAATGAGGAGATATCTTGAGCACATATTTAGCACATTAAATTTTGAACAGCTAGAAAGCATTATCGTCAAGAGATGGCAAATTTTTTAACATCCATACTTGACACACTCAGCTTATCGTCAGCTGTATCACAACACTTATCCATTTGAGCGTACATCAGGTGAATGATCAGTAAAAAACAACTCTCCCCCAAAGGCAGTCTTGTCCCCAGGCCCTCCACCCACGCCCTCAATCAACAGGGAAAAGGTCCATCAGGGTGCACACGGATAAAGGATGTGAGCACAAAAACCTCCATCTGGTCTTAGGACACCTCTGGCCTTGTGTGGTTTCCTGCATTTACATTGCTCTTCTACACCAGGAAATCAGTCCATGGGGTTCCTGCTAAATACAATAAAAGAATCCTGAAAGATATCTTCATGCTATCAGGACTAAAGGCCTTTAACTTTGTATGCATGTATATATGGGTTCAAAAATGAGGAAGAAATAATATGAGACAGATGGAGTCATGTGAGTAAACGTAATCAAATATATACACTACTTTTCATTTGAAAACTAAAAACCAATTGATCTTAACAGTCACTGGCATGGGAACGTGTGACCACTACAGAGGGTGAAATTCAAACATGGCGGCTGGATTACTAATTTTAGTAGACCACCAAATATGGACTTGTGCCTGTGCATGCTTACTGAGAATGTCAGTAAGCTGAAGCGATTACGAATCCTAATATCTTCCTAGAGCAACTATTGTGAGAGTTGGAGAAGTACAGCACTACTATACTTATACATAGTTACATGCTCTCCCTAGTGATGTGCCCCTGTAATGACACGTATATATATATGAGATTTAGAGTATATCAGTCTACAGCTCAATCTACGCAAATGTACATGTAATCATGGAGTACAGGGGTATAACCAGATTTGGGCTAATGCGAAAGGATGAAACTTGGTATGTACCCAGTTTTTTCCCTGCATTTTAGACTTCACGAAATGCGCTTTGTCAGCAGCCATTCATGTCCATGGTACAATGTCTGTGGTGCCATGGTGTCATAGATGGTGTCATGGGTGTCATGTCTGTGGTGTTCATCGTGTCATAGGTGTCCTTGGTGGTGGGGGTGTTGGTTAACATGTCATAGTGTCCATGGTGATGTCATAGGTGTCAGTGGTTTAGTACTAAGTGCTTGAATTGTCATTGAAAAAGTTCACTGATGTAACTTGGCTTTAAAGTGTAGCTTAATTATGCATGAGCCAAGGGAGTCTACACTCCCTGTAGTTGGTCTTTTGTGCCTGTTCGTGCCACAGACAGAACGCTGGAACAGTGTCTCCAGTAACAGATAGAGAAGTCTACCTGTATACATGTCATGATTCTACTTCATGAAATTCTCTACAGCAACAACTATGAATTAACTTGTACCACACCCAGAATCCCTAGCAAAATTCCATTACTTAGTACATACTTGGAATGTGCTGAGCAAACAGGGACATGTACAGGCAGGGTACTCTAATTATGTGTCGCCCAAATGCAGTAATATTAGAAACTCCTAGCAGAAGTGATATAATACATGTCCTGGTAAAGTGCACAAGGCACCTGCTGTGTTTTTACAGCCACAAAACCGTGTAAGATAGCTGCAAATTTGATAGAGCAAGAGTCTAGACTAGCTGGCCTATCTCAGTGTTAATGTGCAAGGAAGCCAGACATCAAAGCCAGGTACCACATTGAGTACTCATGTGTGTGTGTGTGTGTGTGTGTGTGTGTGTGTGTGTGTGTGTGTGTGTGTGTGTGTGCGTGTGCGTGAGTGCTTGCATGGGAGAGGCGTACAACTCACCTGTGCATTCAAGTTGCTCGTGAGCTCTACTGTACTAGAGCCCTGCATTCATAACCCTATTGCCAGCAGAGCTGTCCTAGCACTTGTCTAGAGCACTAGTACCTTTACACAGCTCGGCAAGTAGTCTCAACTCTACAGTAGGGGTCAATGCCAAACTAGCCTTGCACCCCCCCCCCCCCCCACGAAAGAGTGGCCTGGTATCCACCATTTGCGCATGGACGAAGAAAATTTGTGGAACAGGGTCAGTAAATGTATCCGTGAACAGTCTTAGTCACATGGCCAATAGTAGTATACGAATATAGTAAGTGGCAGAACTAAAAACCAGACTTTCTATAACTGAAATGGCTTTCTAACTAGTAAAAGAACCTGCAATTTTCTATCCGCTACAATTATGGTGGCTATGGTACCATAAACATCGAAAGTGCCTCCCTCCTGGTAATAACCGTGAGCTACTCGATTTGCAATTGCAAATGTGGCTTTTCAGTGGCAAACAGGATCAAAGCTTCGAACTATCGATCACTTTTTGGCATATACCTGGTGAAAAACTACCACTGAAGGCCATAAAGTCTGCTATCTTCATTTCACACTTTCATGATACGAAAACGTTAACGGATTTGTAACTGAACATGACATCATTATATGCGGATATAACACGACAGTCCACTGTGCAAACAGTGGATACCAGGCCACTCTTTCATGGGCGTGTGTGGCCTGGGAACCAGGCTAATGCCAAACAATCTAAAGTAGAGATTAGCACTTGCTCTTATAGAGGAGCATGGGAATGTACAGTACATATAGATTATAACTAAAATACTGAACCAGCCAACAAGTCAGAATTGAGCAATACATGTACATGCAATATACAAGATACACATGATCTATGACAGAATGGCCTTCCTAATATGTTAGTGTATAGCTCTTGGAGGATTCAATGTACATGTAAGAGTTCAGGTCATTATCCCACAGTACAGAGTTTAAACTCAATTCTCAAACTGTCTCTGACATTTCCTGAAAAAAATATTTAGGAAGGATGTCCTTTAGTATAGTGTCCTTGACACCAATACTTCCTCCTAATGGAGCGGAGATGTTTGTGGGCTAGAAGAGCACTAAAGCAAACACTTGGGCACTTACTTTTTTGCTTTTGCAACAAAACTATTTCCTGCTCTAGTTTATACTGAGAAACGTAGGCTGCTCTTTAAACAGTCAGTGGTTAGGAGGCAAAACAAGGTTGATATTTCTTACCAAAAAACCAGCCGGGTGTTTTTTACATAAATCATTCAACTGAAGGTTGTGCTCAGCAACAGGTCAGCCTAGGCTAAATGCAGCTGTGGAATGGATCAGCTTGGCTTCATTGTGTACAGCTTCCAGCGAAAGTGCTGACACAGCAATTTCATAGTGCACTTCCAGTTAGAGATCAGAACTCGCCAAAACAGAATTATTATCGTTACCTACCACTCTTTCGCCGTCTAGGCAACACAAAACTAACCTAGCTTGACATACCTTGGCCTATTCAGCCTGCAAACTTCCAGCAGCTTCCACTGCGCTCGTGGCTATAGTAGCATAGTAACGGAATGACGTAACTTAGCGCACGTGATAATTGCGAACGAACACACACACACACACACACAAACTCACAGACACGGAAACGTAAAGCAATCTTAGTACCAGCCATCTTAGTACCAGCCGGGTGTGCGCTTCAGCTGGTAAAAACAAGCCTGAACTTGCTGCATGCCTAAATTGGTTAGCATGATCTCAACAGAGGAAGTGCATTATCATCCAATCTAGTATGAACACATGAAATAATCTACCAGCAAGTGTCCCTAGAAACCCTGTCGTGTCTAGCCCCAGACAGGGCACATGTACAAGGTCATCACTGTGGTTACCAACAGCCTAACATCACCTTTTGAAGTGTGACTCATTTCTACTACAGTGTACACATCAAAGGGGGCTGGATAGGAACTGTGGGTACTGCAGCTGGTATAGTTACAAGTTAGTCTCACACACCCCATTAGGCAATTAGTCTGCCTTCTTTTCTCAATGGCAGGTGCACTCTGTGGCATTTCTCAAGTGTCTTAAGTCACATAATAGCCACTGTACAGTGGAAGATGTATAGGCAACAGTAGGAAGACAAGAAGGTTGTGGATACCAACACCTGCTTAAAAAAACAATCTTTAAAGCCATACGATCCTATGACGGATCATATAAAGGAATCCGAAGTATGCACCCAAATTAATACTCTGTAGCACCCATATTGCTCTGTACCATCCACTGCATTACTCTGTAAACAGCCAAGCAATGTTACGAATGTGGCAAAGTTGCTTCTGTTGGTAGATAGATCATCAGCACCGAGACACTTATACAGTTTTCACCAATTGCAGTGAAAAAATTGCCCATCCCATGATAGCCTAAAAGCATTCACCCCACATACATGAATATAGCTTTGGAGGACCGCCACTCTTAAGTATAATCCTCTAAATTGATAAACACAATAGGCCATCTACTTATTCTGAGAAGCAGGTGGATCCAGCCACTTGAGGGCAAATTCCTCTAACCATTTCCACTTGACTGGCTCACCACAGGGTTCAGACTGGCAGTCTAATTCCCACCAAAATCCCCTTTCATCTCTTGGGTCTGCCTAGCCCTACAGGCATGTAGCTATCAACACTAGGGGCACATGACTGTTAGAAAGAGCCTGCAAAGTGCTTTACAAAAAATGGTAGTTATACCATACACATAAATAGTTTTCAGTACAGTTTTTATTAGGGAATACAGTGCCTCTCACGAGTAACTTAGCCCGTTCACACATATACAGTTGCATGCATATTAGAATATGGGTGTCCCGTGCGGACTGTGCAGTCAGCTTGGCTCAGGTTTGATTTCCTTACTGTAGTGTGTATGTTGCGAGCACATATGTACATGTGTACTTGTTTGAGTACATGTGTACGTGTGTTCAAGTGCTCGGGCCATGGAAGCTTTTGCAGGACTACATCAATTTAGCACAGTATCAATTACACAGGTATATAGCAAAAAAACAAACATTCCATCACTAAATGGCCTTTGCAGTACTAGCTGTCAGTGAGTATTTACACATGCTATCCAAACCCATTTCCCCCCCTGAGGGCGTATCATCACAATCACTGTCGCCAGGGATAAGAATAGTAACAAGTCGGCTAGAGTTACTCACAGAATGTGTAGGAGGTGCATGGCTGGGCTACAGGTGGGAGGAGAGAGAGTTCTGGGGAGGAGCTGGGCTGGTTCCACAACATGGTATTATAATTAGTAACTACGAAATAAAGTCATCACTTGAATGCAGCAGCCCATAATGCTGCTTCACAGCGCTCTTACGCTCCAAATGCAGGTACGCCAACTTAAGATATTACTAATTCAGGTTGTTAAATGTACCAAAACACAAACATTGTGTCTCCAGCAGTGGTCTTCAGGCCACCCCACCCTTCACCTAACCCTGGAGGTCAGAGACCTGAACTCAAAAATCACTGAAGCATACTCCTAGGAATGCAAGCTCATCAGCACCCCACGAAGACACCCAACCAGCCCTATAATTACTCAAGCTGTACCAAGATACATGTGGTTCTGAGTGCAGCTCAGAAATATGCATATCCATTACAGATCCAGCTAGGATAGCTACACATACCTGAAGCATGAATAAAATACACACTCTACAACCATGAATGCTGTTGGACCAATCTGTCAAAAGGGACTGATCCAGTTACTAAATATAGTAACATGCATTCCCTGTGAGTTTGTTTATTCCACAACTACGCATACATGTACCAGAGCATCACACATACTGTACAGGAGAGCTCCCAACATGAGACACATGTAGCAAGTACAAATGACACTCACCCCAGGTCTGGGTGTCCCTTGAAGGCCTCCGAGAGGTAGACCTGGTGAGAGCGGGACTGGTCCTTGTCCAGCTTCTTCCTTGCAGAGGAGAACCCGAAACGTTTGCTGGCCTCCATCAACTTGATCTCGATCAGCCGGAGACAGAACATCTTCTTCACGATCTCCTTTCCCTCCTTGCCGCCGAGCTGGAGCACCAGAGAGAACTCCTGCTCTCTCTCCAGAGCGGGAAACACTTCACTCCACACGCAAGAGAAGTCCGTCACTTTCCGCTGCAGCAGTCTGCGGTAGGCATCTCGAGCACGATTGAGGTCATGCTTCCTCAGTGAGACGATCTCTCTGTAGGTGAGGTACCCAGTTGACGATCGTTTGCTGCTTTTGGGGGCTCTGCGCTTTTTCGGCGGACAGATGATGGAGAAAAAAGCTTCGTCGACATTTACACCTTCCCTAGCCGATACTTCAAGGAAGGGTATCGGCTTCTTCTGAGAAATAGCCAGGTTCGAGGCATGTCTGATCTTCGTCTCGTCCACAGCATCACATTTCACACAGGCCAATACCACCTTCCTCTTCTTCTTCCCCAGTTCATGAAGCAGCTCAGCAAGGTAGTCCAACTGTCTTTTCATCTCCTCTCCTTCCAGACTCGGGTCGAAGACGCAGACGAATCCGTAGACCCCGTGTCCTGACTTGCTGGAGAAATCCTCACTTGGGAACAGCTGGGTGGCTCTAATGAGTCTGCCATTTCTTCCTCCCAGCTCTGCCTGCAGTTTGTAGGCGACCTTGCCTCCAGACTGCGAACTGAAGCGCAGAGCTAAAGCGCGGGAAATGTAATTCTCCTTAGCTTGGTGTGCACGTAGCTTCTCCGTCGTTCCGCTGTCGTAGAACTCGGTCTGCTCCACGATTTGAAACCGCACCTTGCTCCCATCCTGCAAGTGTTTTGTGGCGGCTCCCCAGTACACAAAGTGGTCTCTGTTAAAGACAGGAAGTTCTGACCAGTTGGCTTCGCTAAGCAACGATCGATGCGACTCTGAGTAAGCCTCCGGTCGGACAAAACGGTTGCAGAGACACGATTTCCCGACACCGTCAAACGACGTATCTTCAGTAATGACTGCCCTTGGGCAACCTACTACAGCAACTCTGTACACGCGGATAGCCATGCCTCCAGAAGGTAGTATCTGTGTTTACATCTGATTGAGTTGTTTCTCACAACTCATTATAATACTACACGCTTTACAAATCTGGTAATTAAAAATTGACCGGAAATTTATGTAAGGCCCGTAACACAGCTGATGGGTTTATTTACAAAACGCCCCCGGGGCCTCCCCTCTGGTGCATACCGGAGTTGACCCGCTCTATAGTCTCGTGCTCAGGCGAATAGAGGTCTGGGCACGAGACTACCTGCTCTATAGCTAGCCAGGTAACATCCCCCTTGCTCCCAGAAGACTGGGGACAGCACTATGTGTACATGCCTCCCCAGTTATTACTAAAGGCACTAACAATGATATACCTATTACGATAGCATACAACATCAAGGATACTATTTAGTATCCTCTAAGTAATTTAATTTTTAATTCGATGTCACCCTACAATAGTTTGTCTTTGTGCATATTACTCGATACATTGAGTGTAAAGAAAACTCGTGCGAAGAGTAAAATTTTGAGGCTACTGCCCAAAAGACAGTGTAGAAGAGACACATTTTAAACACAATACACACCACCTTTACTACTGAACAGAGATTCTAGTCATCTCCTGCTGGGACAGCATCCTCTAATTTTCTGATGAACTTTATTCTGATCTCTGTGGTGTCGTCTCCCTTCAGTGTGTCCTGGATGAACCGCACCTCCACTTCCAGTTGGACCTGCATCAATTGTGTAGGGAGGGGCAGAAGAGGTTGGACAGCACTCAAGCATGTAATTAATGAAGGAATGAAAACATTCTCCCCGTTCTCTTGGCTACGGCAGGAGCACACACAAAGAGAAGAGTAGGAGTGGGAAACGGTGGCAACCACCTTCGAAATTCGAAAGCGATTACATGGTGGATTCTGTGCTGAAACTAGAAGGCGTGTTCATTATCACTTCCGCAATTACATACAGACATACACTCTAAACATCCAAAAGCATTTAGGATGCACAGTTTACTATCTGGCAAGAGTCCAGGAGTCTTGGTTGCTGATACGAGTGGACAGCCCCACAGAAATCAAATATCATTTCAGCATCGCTCAAGAAAGCACTACAACACAGTACAGTGATACTTCATACGTATGCTGTTAAACTGCCCATAGATCATGAAGGCTAGCGTAAACTTCACAATCTAGCTGACTTTCTATGCATGTGGCTAATCGTGGAACAGTAGCGGAAGTGATGTTTTTAGACTCTGTTTATAGCACAAAGTCTACTGTGGGATCGCTTTCAAACTTCAATTGTGGTTGCCACCATTTCCCGCTCTTAGGCTTTATTTATTATGCACTCCTGGCTATGGTCAGAGTTTCTTGTACGTTATACAATAATTGTACTACCTCTGGGTGCAATAAATCATCCCTGGCTCCTCTACCAACATTTCTTCCTTCAGTATGCTAATGTGCTCCAGCATCAGATTAGAGAGCACGTGTAGTATAGGTAACATAATGTGGGGGATGGGGTTCGGGGGTGGTGTAGTAGAGTTTTACAACATACGGAGTGAGAATGTCCTATTATTCAAGGTATCATTAGCCTTGCAATCTGGCATAAAGGATGCAGCTGCCCACAAACCTTACTGTACTCCCTCCATTGGACGTAGCCTCGTACCCAGGCCACGCCTGGGTACGAGGCTACATCGACCCTGCCTTTACATTAATAACTGACGACCAACGTTCAACTGCAGATTGAACGTACTGTGTATTGCTCTCAAATTCCATTTTATAGTTATGAAAATGCTATGTCATCGTGGACCTTCACGTTGAAACGAGTGGTTTTTTTTGGTACTAAAACCACGGTGGTTGCTTGTACCAAATACGAGTTAGCCTCACTAAAGAGGAAGAACAACAACAACAACAAGATTAATTAGCTATCTTCCGCTTTTCCAGTTTAGCTATGCTTTTTGGCAACTTTGGGAGTCTTGTTGGTTATAGAAACACCCGGTTAGGTGCCTGTAAAAGCTTATATGTTATTTTTAGCAGAGATTTGGAGGCTTTTGTTTTGTATTACGTAATGGGCGTGTCGGTGCCATCCCTATAGCCTGGTTCTTCAGCTCCTCTCTTAATGTGCACAGAAGAGTGCTATGGGCACTTACAAGTCAGCTTTAAGGTGCAGAAAGTACGTATACCAGCCTTGCCCTGTATCTATTCAAGCCCTCAGTATGAGTACATAAGTATGGTCAGTAATTCATTCCCAGGCTAAACAGGTAGGTCTCTGGGTATCTTATCAGGGAGAGAATATACACCTACATACACCAAGTGATTAATCCTCTGGAACTTCAATGAGACAATAGCACACAGGCAACTGATCTTGTGTAGTGCCGTCCTAGCAAGTGGACAGCAGTCAGCCAACCTAGCCCCATGGAGTCGGCTTTGAAATCTCAATGAGGCCAATCAGATTGCAGTAAAGCAAGATACTGCTGATAATGGACATAGATATTTAATTTGCACCAAATACTCTGCAGCTATATAGAAAAAAATCGTCTCCTTGGCAACAAAAAAATTAACATGATATCAGATCACATGAGTCCTGACATATTATGGTATCATAGATGATTATCAGTGATTCCTTATTTTGATGAATGATAACATCCTGGTGCATTTCCTGTTCAGCTCTACTTGAGGCAGTACTAATTAGGCCTAGCCAAATGATGCTCACAATCCCCACCATTATGCTATTCAAGCAATTATGCTCTCAACCAATGTCCATTATGGTCATTACACCTGGTGACATCATACACTAACACACAAATATTCTTGGTGGCAGTGGTAGTTAAAAAGGACATTCAACATTTTGACCTCTTTCTAAATTTCCACAATTGGCGCTCACGAGTTGAAAATAATTGCAGATGCAGAGGCTAACTGCAGAGAATACTTAATGCCATATATGAACTAAATATGTAGTGGTGAAATATTACGCTCTTATGCCAAGGTGTACTTGAAATTATGCTGCATAACTGGGCTAGGCCTAGTACTAATGCAGTCCTACACCACATGAAAACATATTAGCCCATTTCCAGTGTCCACTCCACTCCTGGCAGCCCTGGATACCCAGTGTCCACTCCACTCCTGGCAGCCCTGGATACCCAGTGTCCACTCCACTCCTGGCAGCCCTGGATACCCAGAAACAAGTATGTAATAAAATTTGAAAGGCAAAAAAAAGTGATCCAAGAAGTGGACTGTCCTTAATTACATTGCCAATGAAACAATGCTGTGAGCAGCTGTCCGATCGATAGTAGCTAATTCTAGGTGAAGGCAGAGCATTGTGGGGCAAGCGTGAGCGAGGTAACCGGCAGCTCTAGCCCTCTTCCCTCTCCTGCCGCAGTGTGGCTCCCCCCTGTTGGCGTCATTCCCGCCTCATTCACGCCGCAAATTTGAAGACAGCAAAGAGGTAACTCTAAATAACTCTAAATTGACACCATTGTTGGAAGCGAGATAAAAGAACTGCAGTACGTTTAATTAGGTGATTATACACTATGTGGAACGTTAGTGAGATAAATTGGATTAAATTAAAATACGCAGAACAACGTACATACAGTGATGATAATACAGAGAAAATGCAGCATGCACATCACTAGTGTGGAGCTCGCTCATGCCTGCCGCAATGAAGTTCCATACGAATGTGAAACATAGCTGTACTTTCTGTACCCCAGTCACATGTACACATATCATTTGCACCTCCTCATGCCAGCAATTTATTACAAGTGCACTAGAAACACATGGTACCCATAAGACATAAGTCTCATTACATCAGAGCTATACCCGTAAGCCCCACAGCTATGGAAGGCAAAACGACCCTCTCATACGTACTCCTGTGAGAAAGAGATGTGTGCAGACTACCCTTCAATCCATGTGTATTACATACTTAGCAGTAAGTCCATCATGTGAGATTTATGCCGAGTTCATTCAAAACCAAGTAGGGAACCTTCTACTTCTTAAATCTAGATTCCCCCGGGGTAAGCAGGAGATCCAGAATAGTGAGCTGGGGACATCTTGGCCCAATTCTGCGAACCACAAAGCAGCTACAGAACACCTCTGAGGGCATGCCTAGCCTCATACCTGCCCTCTCAAGTTAGAGGTACAAGACAAACTACAAGGGGAGGCCTGAGTACGAGTGTATAGGGCAAGCTCCCAGACTGCCCGCTCTTTTTACTACCAGTTTCTGCACCAGTTTCTGCACCTACCCTCACTACCACGCACTTGAGACAAGAATGAGGAAGAGATGGTTATCAGCATGCTAAGTACAAACATACCGTCACTACATCCCCCACACTACATCCTCTGTGATACACCAAGACTTCCTGCAGAATACAATTGTCCACTCCATCAATGAAAACATGTATTAATCCACCACAGAGTGGGGTCAAAAGTACAGTGCAGCTTTCCTGGTTTGTCCAGCAGGTCCAAGAGAGAAGGCCATTGCAGGGATGCCCTAAAAGTCACTCCTGAGGCCAAACCAGGAGAGTGATCTCATACATGCAGCAGCATGTCACCAATGAAGCTGGGAGCTTCAGTGTCC
Source organism: Phakellia ventilabrum (assembly GCA_963921505.1). Taxonomy (NCBI): domain Eukaryota; kingdom Metazoa; phylum Porifera; class Demospongiae; order Axinellida; family Axinellidae; genus Phakellia; species Phakellia ventilabrum. The sequence goes on along the minus strand of OY997400.1, from coordinate 3,897,185 downwards.
CACTGAGCTAATTAGGTAGCAGGACTGACGATACATCTCCGGGTTTATTTGCCCTCCCTACTCCATCTTGATAGTCGTATGATGGGTATTTTCACATAAATCCTCCAACTGATGGCTGTCCTCATACAAGAGGTCAGTCGCTAAACGCAGCCTCAGAATAAATCACTTGTCTCATCTTGCAGTGAAAGTGTTAATTAACTTAGTGCGCTTCCAGTCAGCTGCCAGAACTTGCCAAAACAGAAAAGTATTATCACTACCTACCACTTTCTCACGGTCAAAACTAAGCTAACTTTACGTATGTACGTTCCTTGACCTATTGGGCCTGCAAACTTCCAGTAATTACTGCCCATAGTGGCAAAGTAACGCAATGACATAACTTAGCGCACGTGATAAGTGCGGACGAACACACACACAGAGACAGATGCGGCAAACGTAGTACCAGCCCAGCACATACTTCACATGCATCCAGCTGGTAAAAATCAGGTGCAACCGGGAATTGGCCATAATTCACTAATTATTCAGAAATATCTAAAGACATATTCTCAGAATCACAATCATTCTTTACAAATTACAAAACATCAACAGTTATTTGAATGGTAATAGAATATTTAAACTCCCACATTGGTCAGTTTTATGTATGTCACATGACTGGTTGCCTAAACCATTTGTTTTGAGAGTATCCTTCCAAGGCAAGAAAGAATTACAGACTCTCTCCTCTTAATTGCCAAGCAAGCAGTGAGGCAACTACATGCACGGAGACTCATGTTCGTACGTATGTATGTATGTATGTATGTATGTATGTATGTATGTATGTAACGCTACAGAAATGCAATTATTCCAAACTTATTTCCTGTGAGTGTGGCATTGCTTGCACGTGCAGTGGAGCCAGAGCATGCACTACAATGCAGCCGCCTGCAGAGAGGCAGTGGCGATTAGTGAGGCTACGTGCACAGCAACACAGAAGTAATGGTAATGAAGAGAGGAGGGAACAATGGCGGGAGGTTTATTGACAGTGGGCAAGGCTAATTCGGCAGCAGGAAAGTGACAACTGCCATTCTCAAAGCCTCAGACTGGCAGAACCTGAGTAACGTAACGAAACTAGATTTTTGTTTTTTCTTTGTTTCGTTTTGTTTTGTTTATAAACAGTATAGTTTCCGGTAATTTTGCCCGCAATATTGGCCGTTATAATGTTGTGATTGGACAGAATTGAAAGGCTTGGAGTTTTTAGGTTTTGGTAAGACTGGCATGATTCCCACCATGCGCTCTGCATGACACAACACATATGCAGTTTTTAATCTATGGATGAATGCAGCCAGACACATCAATCTACCTTCAGCCCCCAGGTGCTAATGTCAGCTAGTGTTTGTATGTATATATGCATGTAGAGATCCAACTCAGGAATGCATTTGCTACTGTTTACATTCACTCCTACCCAATCAACACTTACTTTATCAAGTATAGATCCATGTGGACCTATGTAAAGATTGCTGCTATGTCTTGGAATGACAAAACTGTCGGTTATTAGAGCTTCGGTGCCGTAGTATTAGTCAATAGACTGCAAAATATTTCGGTCCATGGACCTTCTTCACTTGCAAATGAAGAAGAATGCATTTGCAACTGCAAAAAGTTCCACGAATCGAAACATTTTGCAGTCTGTTGACTAACACCATTGCATTGAAGCTCTAATAACCAACAGTTTTGTCAACACTTAACTTGTAAACTGAAGCACTTGCCACTCTGGGCTCCTGCTCGCTGAATGCTCAAAATACGGTTTGATGGGAGAACTACATTCCCCCATCTGTTGTCTGGATACAATTCCAGTCCATCAAAGAATGGTATTCCGTGGGAGGTTAAGACAGTACTGAGCTATAAAGTGGCCACAACAATATACCATAGTTCTCGGGTGACTATCATTCACTAATTAAGATTTTTAAAGACATATGTTACCACCCACAGACCAGACGAACCAAGAGGTACCTTTTATCCCTCGTTTCTAATGCAGAGACTCATCAGTTGGCAACCATAACTCTGTCAGATAACAGGCTATCCATAGTAGTCCCTGCTAACGAGATGGTAGCCTCGTCCACAGGCCCCCATTTTGTTTCTTTTCGGCTATACGACCGAATAAAGTAGGGGCCTGGGAACGAGGCTAACAAGATGGGATATTAAGTAATAGGCTACCATAGTAGTCCCTGTTAGATACACAGTAGTCTATGGTATGATGTCAAATACTGGCAGTGCACTACAACTTCAGTCTGGTCACGATTACTCATGGTCATTATGACTGTGCACACTTACACACTTTGATCTAGAGTGCAGCAGCGATCCCTAACGATTAAGTTGCCAGAACTAGTAAGACCGCATAAATGCACATACAACAAGTAGACACAATCACTGGATCAGGCTGACCCAAAGCTCTCTAATCCACTTCATCAACTGTGCAGGCATTGGATATGCCTCATACCCAGGCCCAGCTCATGCACACTATCACATCGATTGCTTCGACGTTGGTGCAAGAGTACATAATTTGCAATCTTATTAATTCTGGCAACTTAATCACAGGGATCACTGCTGCACTCTACTGGCCTCGTATATGTTCATAATTAAGTGTAAACACCCTGCTCATCTTAACGCTAATCATTTTGGCAAGTCTATGATGTCATAATGATGTCATAACTTACTTTTACATGTCCCCCCCTACGGTCCTGTTGCGAAATAATGTAGAGCTAGCAATCCGTAGCTTGTTTGGTTAGCGATTCAATCCCTACACGTTTTTCCGTTCTTAATGGGTTTTTTTGTTGCTTGTTTCTGTTGCTTTTTTTGGGAGTTGTTTTATTCTGGCGAAGGGAGGGTGCTTGATTAAGTGCATATAGCTGACATGGGCACATTCTTTACCCGGGAGCACACGAAGCGTGCACTCCGCTGGTTCTTAAGATTAGTTTTCCCGTACTTGTCTGTAAGTCAGTGCGTCCACACTTATTACGTGCATCAAGCTACATCATTATGTTTAATACTATGTCATGAGTACAGTGGAAGCTACAAGACGTTTGCAGGCCCAATGGACCGAGGTACATCAAGCTAGCTTAGTTTTGTGTTGCCTATAGATGGTGAAAAAGTGGTAGGTAGCGATGATACTTCAAGTTCTGGTAGCTAACTGGAAGGGCAATATGATATTACCAAGTCAGCACTATTGCTGGGAGCTGTGCAAGATGAGACAAACACAGCTGCATTTAACTTGGACGAGCCTGTTGCCAAGTATAACCTTCAGTTGGATGAAAATACCCAGCTGGTTTTTAGATATGGAACATCAGCCTTGTTCCTGTCGAAGGTGATGTGCGGTGGACGGTTGAGACCATCAGGGGCCAGTGAGTGGATTTTATCTTGTATGAATTTTTATTAATATCTATTTTGGCAACCTTGAGACTATCAACATTCTCCTCATGTATGCATTTGCGCTACGGATGATAAGGTGTTGGAGTTTTTCGCAAGCTGCTAAATAGGCAAATTGTTCTTTCTTTCTTCAGATGGCCTAGCTAGCACAGTAATGGCCAAAGTGATTACAGCATAGATATTAGAGTCCACGTACGTGGACTCTAATATCTATGATTACAATAATTCAAATGCAAAGCTCATACTGTCTGCTGGTGACAGCATTACAGTAACGTCACTGGAAGCTCAACAGAGTGCACGTTGGCCACAAGCTCTTTAGTCTTGAAATTTGTTCTGTAACCAGCAAGTTGTACTTTTGGCGAACAGCACGTTTCGTGAACGGACTTTTGTGAGGAAGTTGCAGCTCTTATTATGCTTGTTGGTGTTCTTTGAATCACAAGGTATTGTGCAGCAATGCATGCCTAATTTACGCAAGCAAAGGGTGCAGAATAAACAACATTACATTCACAACCAAGAAAGTAAAAAGTCCGCTTCCAGTGCTACTTATAGCGCTGACCCTGATCGGAAAAAGGCAGCTTCCCAGGCAGCCTCCCATGCCAAGTGCATGTATCACGACTGACAAGTCCACGAAAAACACCGGTCCCTAGACTGTCACTCACACACAAATATCCCACAGTTACAGCGGACGTACATGTACACACGGTACGCCAGACCATCTCTTTTATCCCACCCCGCTGGAATGATTATTGAACCCCAGATGACAGCTATACAATGCAACATATCAACAAATCTCATCAAAGGTAACAAACGAAGAAGGCAAAGCAAATTCAACACACTCCAAACGCGGGTATGTGCATCCGACTTCATGATCTGCTTGTCCCTTCCATATTGCACATGCTCGGATGAGGTACTTCAGTGCTGCTCTCTAACAATGTTAGCAGCCTTGTTACTAACGACAACACTCGGGAATGACTGGTAAAGCTCGTAAGGACTTATCACTACATCTAGAGCAGACACTTAAACATTGCATTTGTACACGTTTACTGTGGCGGCCGTATCCCATGATACTAGGCCAATTATGCAGCACATGCTGGTCCATGTACTTGGACATACATGTACGGCTCCAGTAACATATTACAATCCAGGTAAATTTAACATTGGTCCTTGATAGCTAGTAGTATAGTGACTTGATTTACATTGCAGTCCAGATTTTAATATGGCAGTACAATTAAACCTGTCCGTATTAATAATCACACTACAGAGGCTTAAAGAATGATGGCACCACATAAAAGCATATTCTGTGCATTTTCAACATTCTCCTGGCTCAAGAGCTCTGCTCACCTCAGACCCAGGCTTTCCAAGACGTCTGAGTACTAAAGTTTGCTAGCCTCGTTCAAAGGCTCTCCCGACTCAATAATGCAGAAACGGAGCCTGATTTATTTTGTAACGTAATTATATATATGACAACGTAAACGAGCGCAATAGACAGGAGTTGCACTTTTGTCTGAGTTTGCTGGCAGATCTGAGTGTCAGACAATTGCCTGCTAGGAGCTTTCACCCATCTTCAGGATTCTTGTCTCAATTTAGTCTTGTCTGACACCCAGCCCAGCCAGTACACTCATACAAAAAGTACAGCTGCTCTTTATCGTGTCCATTCACTTCACGTGACATCATGTCCGGTTTTCATAAGATTACATGTACGTCATAAAATATACTAAGCTTTCCCATTCCATTCTACCAAGCAAAAGTCGGGAGAGCCTGGGAATGAGACAAAGAGTTTGCTACATGTATATATCTTAATATTATACCGAACACGATATCACAGACACGTTTACATGCTCACCATTTCCAAGGCTCCTCTGATGACACCACATATTATGTTGGAATAGAGTAAATTAGGGTGGTCTTCAGGCAGTTCAACAAAATCCGTGAGGGGGTTCTGGTCCAGTATCAGAGAGAATTCATCTCCTTTCTGGTTCCAGTTGGCAACGATCGGCACAATGCCGAGAAAGGTCTTAAAGCCAACCTGTGGGGAAAGTGATATGTGCTCAGTTATAAACACACTGGCAAGTATAAATCCATTCCCCTGTGCTGGGCTGGTAACATACATGTAGCTAGGGGCTGCAATAACTGCAATGCGTTGTGTTAGTTTACAAGCACGTGTGCACTTAAACTGGTTGTTTACTTCTACTGCTGTGATCCTCCACTATAAATGGCCAAATGAGTCCATAATCATACAAAATGCTCCATTTAAGAATAGCAGCAGAGAGTGGTAGGGGAGGGAGCCGTGTGTACACAGACTCCAGCTGCAATTAGTTATGTCATCCACTGAAGGGTGTTTTTTAGACTCATGACCAATTTCTTGAGCTCTGAGGAAAGAAAACATCTCCAAATTGGGCCATACTAGAGGTGCTCCAAGAACACATACCCCGTGTTCCAAGAACACATACCCCATGCTGCTGACAGTATACAAGCAAGGGCAGAGGTCGAACTGATGTGCGTGGACTTCTGTCTATGCATGCGTTTAAGTGATGATGTCATGGCTCTGCAAAGATCCAATGGTGGTGCATCTCACCAACAAATTTTGAAGCAGAGCTTATCACCAGAAAGAGTCGGAATGGCTGTAGCTAAACTGATCTGAAGCGTCTAGAGACAGAAAACACCTATAAAAGGCACATTTTTAAAATCAGCAGACAGAGTGCCTTCATCTGGTATACATACTGGCTTTATACTCCCCTGCATGAAGGTACTATGCTTGGTTAAACTTAGGCCACCTCCAAATAATGCCAAACTTCAGAGGCCCACAGTTCCAAAAGGTGCGCCCACTAACAGGGATTGCTAGAATCGGTGACTCTTTGCCTTTCTTTCAGATGGCGCAAGTCCCATGATTGCAGCGTATTCCATTATGGAGCTACAGCTATTCAAGCGCAAATCACCTCCGCCCACAACCTTTGCTGCCAATTTTGGCTTACTCTAGCTCTTAGCAGTGAAGGCCTCATGTCTCCAAACACTCAAAGTGAGTTTACAGCCATCCAAATCTTCATAAACTGTGACGGGAGCACCGGTAGCTACGTACCTTCCTTAGCATTAAGCTCTGCTTCAAAACCTGATGGCGAGATGTGGCTCTCTGCTGTGGGCGTGATTCATTGCCATAATATTAAGATGGTGGACAATACCAACAATAAGAAAGAGCTGGAAATGCGGAGAACAGAACCGCTTTTCGTCTATCAGGTACACATGTACATGTACTAAGATACAGCAAATTCATCGTTATACTCTGTTATGAAGTCACTAAAGCCGTTAAAACACTACTTCTTTGTGATTTTATTGTTCTAGTGGCAGAACAGACCAGGAGCTTGTGAGCACTGCAAAAATGGGCTCTTGAAAAGACGTGCATGTACATGTATGCCTACAATGACACAGTGTTGGAGGAGTTCACTTCCTGAGGTGTTGTAATGGTGGCTTTCTATGGTATGGGGGAGGGGCGGGGGGTTATTTGGCATAATCTCCGGGTTTCTCTGCTCCAAACATTTCACACAATCTTATTAGCTGGTCCAGGAGAGCCTGTGAACACAGCTAAAGCAGCCTACACGTAGCTACATTGATCTTGTACCCAGGCCTCCCTTAGCAGTTTTCCATGGCTGCAAAAATATATATACGAAGGCGAGGCCTGGGTATGAGGTTACTCTACATCGCACAGGGTTTCCAAACCGGACTGGTTGGCTCTGAGGAGACTCAGCAGCTGGCTCTCCAGGCGTGCATGCTCACCTTGGCCAGGATGTCAGCAGTTTCCTTCAAGTCATAGCATCGTTCCTGCTGGGTTCTGGCCAAGAAGTCCTCTATGAGCCGGATTCCAATGTTGTAGCCCCTGTGGACAGATATATACCACTTTTCAGCAAGGAGGTTGTACCTATCAATGTATATCCAACAGGAAACTTATGCATTACAGAAGAAACCTTAATCCCTTGTGTCTTCATACGAGTACTGCAAAGGTTTACAAACTGAGCTTCAAAAATATTCTTACTAGTACATACATGTACATGGTATTCCATGCAGAGAGCCTCGCGGGAATCGAGTTGCACTTAACGCGCTGCTCAGCTAATCATTTAGCCAGTGCGAAGCTTTGAGAATGGCGGCCATCATTTTCCTGCTACCGTATCAGCCTTACCCACTGTCGATGAACCTCCCCCCTCCTCTCCTGGTTACTACTACTTCTGTGTTGCTGCACAACATACCCTTCCTACTCACTGCATACTCTTCATTTGTTTGGTACTACACGTGCAGCAATGCCACGCCCACAGGAAATATGTTTGCAATAATTGCATTCCTGTAGCGTTACTTACATATATACATACGCGAGTTTCAATGCAACACGATTAATTCCCTTGCTTCCCGCTCGGCAACTAGCAAAAAAAACATATTTGCATGACGACACCGTACAGCACAAGGTGCTATAGCTGCAGTGGACTGCAGTTAAATTCGAAATTGTGTGTTCCATAAGTGGTCACATAACTGCATGACAACCAGCTACTATTCATCGCAATGTGCCGACGCACAATTTGCCAGTAAAGATCAGTGATACGCTTTGTTTCTGAAAGGTTTGGCAGACACTGTTAGCTCAGAGAAGTAAAACAGACTGCCCTGTGGATTATTCGCTGTAACTAAAGCTAGCTCTCGATCTCTAGCCTCACTCCCAGGGCCCACACTTGTTTCTGCTACATGAAGGCCAAAAACGATGATTAAGAATTTAACCCTCCACATGGAGGGCTCTTGGGCACAATACATGTAGTCCTACTGTTCCAATTCATTTAGAAGGGGGTGGGGGGTAGTGTATAGCTATGCAGAGCAGGGAGAGCTGGAGGTCTGGCTTAAGAAGTGTAGGTTCAGCCTTAGCCTCGTACTCAGGCCACGAGGCTAGTTCAGCCTATGATTCAGTCGCAGAAAATACAGATTCACAACCACGCCAGAACCAGGAAACCTTTCATATTGACTGATTTACAGGCTCATCTAAGTCCTCTCTCTTCCTTCCACCTGCTATTTCAGCCATACTAATTTAAAATTGTTTCTGGGATGTGGTGATTAGTTCCACCTACATGTACATCAGTAACTGAAAATGATATCACTGTAGCTATACATGTATGTGTCACAGACTGACTGTCGGCGAACATTGGTCTGGGCACAAAACTATGACTGTCAGTCCATGCCATAGCACATGCAGCCCCACCCCCTTTCTCTTGGCTATAGGATGCTTAATGGATTCTCCTTAGCACCTTATGCCGCATCCAGCTCCAAGACACAGAGGCTAGACTCATAACCTAAATCTGTCGCTATTATTGTCGTGCATATTGCCGTTTGTAGCGCTTACTATCGTCTTCAGTTGTGCAAAATTTAGCCATAATGTAGCATTACAACGACTAAACGCCAGCCTGCTGGTAGTTCTTCACAACTGCAGTGCTTCAAAGGTTCCATGGTAGAATGATATGGTTGCTGCAACTCCAAGCTTTTTGGCATCAGATTGTACCATTCAGGCGGTCTTTACAGCATCAGATCGAGTGCTAGCGGTGAGATTTCAACTCGTTTCAGGTCCACACGAAGCGATCTTCCCTTTCCATCAACAAAAATTTCCTTGACAGCACTATGAAGCTAAAATAATAGCCGCTTCTGACTGATTTAGCAGAGAAAGTACAGCCATAACTTCACAACCAAAAGTCGCAGAACCACAAACTTTCTGTCTGCTCCTAGGTCAATCTGTGTAAAATACGAATATAGCTATAATACGACCAAAACTGTGTTACGATCAAAACTGTTGTAAGCAAAAAAAAATTGATGCAGAATTCAGAGCCTCCAAGTTGACGGTAAGCCTTAACCACAGACATGGTCAACCCACGCAGTACTTGACAAGAAAGCCATACAGTGCACATGATCAAAGTAGCATAACAATATTAACGCTTCTGCAAACGGAGATCAAAGCTCATCCTGCTCTCTATAAAATTCTAATAATAATGAGCAAACTGTAGCCCGTAACCTTAATGCCACAATTGATAATTTATACGGGTGGAGAGCTAGGATTCCCAACCCCCAGGATCATTCTCTAGCAGGTGTACATGTACCTCCATATGTAATTATGGAAAAAGGTACTCTAAATCTACAGGCCAAGCGTACATGTATGTGTGCATGTTGAGCTATAGAAATGAGTATGGGCCAGACCATTAGGCATTCCATGGAGATCTTACATCTTGTCTAGTTGCTTGTTGATGTCTGCATCGTTCTCATAATCCCTGACCAGCTGGGCTACCAGAGCACCGTAGGTCAGGGAAAACAGCTCACCACTCTGAGGAGGGACAGACAGTTGCATGATATGTATTAAGATCAGGAATTTTGAATAATAATGACGGTTTAAATTATAGTCTCATAAACCAGAGCCCATTGCATAAACGTCTCACTTTGCAGAATGAGGTCTGATTCACAAAACTAATTCAGTTGTATAGCTAAGTCAGTCCATTAATAAATACTACACACAACAAATTAAACTTGCAGGCCTGAATGGATTTGTTGTTGCAGTTGACTCTATAACTACCTCAGGCTTTGCCCAAGTTGTTCATGTTAACTATGGTTTCAGTAACAACTTTAACCACTTACAACTTTCCTAGAATCTTGAGGACGGCCTTGATATTGTCTGGAAGACATAGTAGTTTCTCACAGCTTTAGCAATTTTATAATTTTACTTTCCCTCAACACGCATGGTTAATTAGAAAAAAAACAGCTTTGGCGGTTTATCGACAGAGTTTGAGTCTGGCTCGCTGCTCCTGATTAGGCAGCTAGCTTTTGCTGCAGAACGACTATATTAAAAGGTGAAAAGTTCGCAATAGAGCATTTTGCATATTGTTAGGGTTTGGTGGGTGCGATCAGTCCTATTTATACGTATCAGTGACCGCTAGCTGCAAATCGACTTCATGGACATGGAGCTATCAACCGGGGAAATACATGCAAGTGTGGAACCAGGTCATCCTACAAGTATCGTTGAGGTGGTTGTCCGAGATTACAGCTGTAACATGTTTGAGCCAGCGCTACCAAACCCACCAGGAGAGACAATAATGGAATCAGAATCAGAAGACAATGAGCAAAGAGGAGAGCAGAAGGTCCCAAGTGGAGAGTCGAGCGCTGGAGATTCGTCTAGTTCGGAGTCTACTGAAAGGAAGAGTGACGGAGAGGATCCCACAGCTGCTTCATCACCAAGACAAAACTCACCTGACAAGAGCATCGAGCTTGACTCCGAAGAATCGCCAGTTTCAGAATCAAAAATTTCAGAGGAGACAAAAGGCAGCAACCCAAGAAGAGATTCTTTACGAGAGGAAGGTGAACAAGTAGAAGTTGAACCTGAGAACGAAAAGGGTTCAAATCCTAACCCAGGAGAAGACAAACAGCCAACAGCCGTCTCAGAAGAGACAGCCCTGGATCCTGAAAAGCAGGTACAAGCATTCACAACCGAAAAAGAATTATTTCCGCTGCTACGGCACCTGAAGAGGATCCCCCTTGCTGAACTCAGAGAAGACTCGGATCTGGAGAACGGCTATATTGGTGGAAAGGTCATGGCACAGTGCCTGCAGGACACCTCTCAGGGCCGCATTGAAATCCTTGTTACCGATGACTCCTTGTCTCCAAAACACATCACCTGCTACCTCGAGGGTGACATCACCAACCTGTATCCTCAGCAATCGGGGATGGAATACCGCCTCTACCTCCACCGGGTCGAGGTCGACAGCATGTTTATTGAGTACAGCCAGGACTTTGAGCTCTGTGTCAACGTAAGGGGCGATGAGCCGAGGCTGTGGGTGGTGCACCAGGATGCGAAGCTCCGTCATTTTCTACCAGGAGGAAGCAGACGAAAGAGCAGAAAAAGGAAAAAAATGAAGTGGCCCAAATCAGTGACTGAGGTGGGTGTGGATTGGAAGCAGTGGGCGGAGCGGAACAGGCCTCATGGAGAAGAAGCGGAAGAGGTTGGAAGGTGTGTTGATATAGCTATAAGTGTGGATTCTGTATATGTAGGTGTGTGCGTTTAGTAGTAGCTGTTCTCTCTGTAGGCGGGAATGGGAGTCATTCTTGTACATGTACATTTTTTACTGACATAAATACAATTTGGTCTCTGTGTATTATTCTTAGACTGGTATGTGCATCCTTCCATACAGGGCAGTGGGTGATCAGGAGCAGCAAGATCCAACAGTCTCTACAGCGGATGATGCTCCTGCTGAAGCTACCCACAGCCAAACGGTAGGAGATAACCCCCACGCTGATCCAAACAAGGATACCTCCAATCAAGAAAAACCTAAGAACAGCCAGACTTCCAGCCAGCAGAGCACTTTTCCAGACAATTTCGACCTCCCTGATTCGGCTCTCAGGGACTATCATACAGACGAAGGGGTGCCATCAGATGACAAAATCCCTTCTCGGTCTTCAATTTGCTCATGGAGCTCCTCAGAATCAGAAAGTGAAGACGATGATCCAGATGGCCGTGATGAGGAGTGGGAACCGAACAGTAAGAGGCAGAAGGTTGGAGACACTGGCAGGAACTATGAGTATAAGAAGATTGCCGACTTGAAAGTCAACGACAAGAAGATGAACATGTTCGGAGTGGTGACCGATTTCAAGCCCCCATTTCAGACTCGAGGAGCCGATTACTGCTGCTTTGTGACGATTGCTGACGAGAGCTGCCCTGACGCTGGTATCAAGTGTGTGCTCTTCAACCAGAGCCAAGACAAGCTACCTCAAGTCAAGAGTGTTGGAGATATCCTCTGTCTCCATCGGGTTAATATCACTGAGCGTAACAGTTCGCCCTCCGTGGAAGGAACACCGTTCTCCAGTTACCTCTGCTTTGATGGTAAGCCAAACTCTAAACTGAAGCCTCGAACCGGATCATTTTCATACACTTTCATGTCTCAAGACAAGGCAAGGGTAAAGGAACTCCGCCAATGGGCTGCTGAGCGAGAGAAAAACAAGAGTAGTTCGAGTACCTGTACGCTACAGTCAGTCATACCTGACACCTCTTTTGACCTGACATGCCAGGTAATTTCCGTCACCCCTTGCCTGCCGCAGTGCTGTGCCTCTGTGCTTACCGTGTGGGATGGCACAAAGTTCCCTCTCAGGAATAGGAAGATCGACGTAAGTGCGTATCGCGCTGTTAGTCATCCAGAGCTACAACACGCTGCTGGCCTGCTGGCGGAAAATGTGGTGGTGTATGATGAGCGCTCAATCGATGCTGCTACCTTCATAAAGTTAGGGCAGTTTGTGGGCATCCAGAACGTTAAGGCTGTAACCTTGCAGAATGGTGGTGACAGTTCCTCAGCACTAGTTGAACTCTGTGTGCCACGAGAATGTAGTAATGGAAATTGTTGCGTAAAGGTACTAGCAGAGAGTGATCCTAATGTATTAAAGCTGAAAGAAGAATTGAAAAAAATTGTCAACAAGCCTCTTGCTGATTGTGAGTCTTCCACTCTATCTGTTACCACCACATTGCACCCGACTGTTCCACTGATGTCCCTTGACCGAATCCACTCTTGGGGAGCAGTGCCAAGTAAATTCAGATGCAGGGTCAGTGTTTCAGCAATCAGTCCCTCATCTGTTGAAGAGATGGTCAAACTCACATGTCCCAGCTGTGGCTTAGTAGCTCCCATACCGCACAACCTTGAGTCCGGCACTTCCAGGATTCCTTGTCCAGAGTGTAATGAACTGGACCTCACAGACCCCAACGACCGCCCAGCACTCCGTTACGCTTACCTTTTCAAACTCATGATCCAAGACAACACCGGTGAGCTAGTAGTGTATGTCTCGGAGGAAGATGCTGTTACATTCCTGCCTGGGCTACCCCCGGCTAACCTGTACCGGGATCAAGAACTGCGCTACAAGCTTTTGAATCGACTCTACTACCTTACTGGTGGCAACAGCCCCTTTACAGCCCAGCCTAGTACTCGCCCCCGGCCGTGGGTGGAGTGCTGCATCCTGTCTTACCACCACAAGCCTCAAAGTCACTCAAGCAGCGTACTGTACTATCGCATCTTCGATACGATTCTTAAGGACCCACAATTGTAGTAATATACTCTTTGTCATCATTAAAGTTGCATTCTGTATAGTTTTCTCCTCTACACTATTAGTAATAGCATGATTTAAATTATATGAGTAATGTACCAACCTCATGCAATTTGCCATCCTAGGTACATTAATATTGTGAGCATGATTTATCCCAAATTTCACTCCAAAGCATGCTATCCCATGTTAATCTTATAGCTCACAACAACAGTGAAATATCACATAGCAAACAGTGAAATATCCAATAATCATAATATTGTTTCGAATAGGAGTTACCATTAGCTCTAGAATAGCTATGAGGTTAAGACCAATATACCATGCAGCTTTTCTAAATTGCAACTTAGTAATTAAAGGGTTGGAACCTGTATATAGACATGCCTATGCAAGCTATAGCTAGTAGTGTAAGTAGAAATGCTGCAAAACTGGCCATGGGTGCATACATCCAACTTTGAACAGCACTGAAAATGACCAAAACATGCATACCTGCATGCTATGAAGAACACCAAAACAAGCTATGAAAATCACTGAAAACAAGCATACCTGCTATGAAAGATCAACAATCATTTATTCAGAGTATAATCGAAGGTCTCAGAACCAGAGTGGTCTAACCCACAGATATTGAGCTTGCCCCCACCCTCCCCCAGAGTATAATACATATTGTAGAAAATGAAGAAGAAAAAAGGGCAACCCTCTTCTCCCAACGGAACCCTAGGCCATGTGACACTGCCACGTTAAGGGGTGAACGGGCAGGTCGTTCCGGCTGACCGAGCCTTCAGCCTTTCGGGCGCCTGTCCGCTATGGTACAGGGATCGTCATCGGGTCTGTTTTGTGTGCCAGGTTTCCGGAATCAGTGAGGAACACGGACGGATCCTAGGCCGTACTGTCCGAGACCACCGTGGCAGTTGCCAAACCACGTTACCCTCTACCTGAACACACATGGTCACAGCCCGGAGCTAACTGCTCCACCCACTATACTTATGTTAGCATTAGCATATTTATTAATCTTGAAAAAAAGTTACGTTTTGCTTATGGGTTTAATTAACGTAACCGACCTCAATTACATGGCGTCACGCACAATTAGCACGAAACTAGCGCCAAACCTCGAGACCAGATATTTTATCAAATGTTGTGGGTTAGACCACTGTGGTTCTGAGCCCTTCAATTATTATTATCATTCTAACGTGGCGGATTCTTCTTCCCTCCCCTTTCTTTTTTGGCTCATGCCAAAACAATATTACAGGCAAGTCTAATGCCATCAAACACAATCTACTTAGTACTCTACTCTACTGTACATGTCTATAATTGAACGGCTCAGAACCAGAGTGGTCTAACCCACAGATATTGAACTTCTCCCCTCCCCAAGCTTGCTAAAGTGTTTCAGAAGCTCAAAGAATAGAAGAATTAGCCTCGGGTCCTGGCGATTGTGTGACGTCATGTAATTAATTTCGGTGTTACGTTAATTAAACCAATAAGCAAATCGAGACTTTATTTACAAACCAAATAACATATGCTAACATATATAGTGGGTGGAGCAGTTAGCTCTGTGACCATGTGTGTTCATAGATAATAGAGCACGTTACGTGCTCTATTATCTATGGTGTGTTCAGGTAGAGGGTAACGTGGTTTGGCAACTGCCAGGTGGTCTCGGACAGTACGGCCTAGGATCTGTCCGTGTTCCTCCCTTGATTCCGGAAGCCTTGGTACACTAAACAGACCCGATGACGATCCCTGTACCATAGCGGACAGGCGCCCGAAAGGCTGAAGGCTCGGTCAGCCGGAACGACCTGCCCGTTCACCCCTTAACGTGGCAATGTCACATGGCCTAGGGTTCCGTTGGGAGAAGAGGGTTGCCCTTTTTTTTCTTCATTTTCTACAATATGTATACTCTGGGGTAGTCTCGCGTGCCAGACGAATTTTTCGCGCGCCCACGTAGCTACGTGGGCGCGCGAAAAATTCGTCTGGCACGCGAGACTAACTCTGGGGGAGGGTGCTCAATATCTGGGTTAGACCTAGCCTCGTCCCCAGGCCACTCCCCCCCCCCCCCCCGAAGAGTTCGGGGGGGAGTGGAAACATTCCAACTTACAAGCAATCGAATAACTGTTTAATACTTTCTCGTGCCTTTTGTTAGGTCACCAAAAAATGGGCGTGGCTCGCGATAAAGCAATGACCCGCGAAACTATAATGTTGGCTCAGAGCCAGAGTGGTCTAACCTAGCCTCGTGCCTTTTGTTAGGCCTGGGGACGAGGCTAGGTAGACCACTCTGGCTCTGAGACCTTCTAATAGCAACAGGCCCAGCCAACATTACTAGTCAGTTCGCGGGTCATTGCAGCCACGCCCATTTTTTTGGTGACCTAACAAAAGGCAGTCAAACTTGATGCAGTTATTCGATTGCTTGTAAGTTGGAATGTTTCTAGCTGTAGTTAGTATAAGGAAGATGGCTCGTAGCGGTATGGAGAGTCGTTATTCTAGTACTCCCCAGACATCCCTGCTAGCTACTGCAAAGCGATCGGTTCTGGTTCGGCCTTACGTGATTGTAAGACCTACCGGGCTACCTGATACAGGGTTTATTTCTGTGCACTTCGAGCCGAATTTCAAGAATAAACGAGTCACTATGATAATAGTTTTGCATTTAAAGTACAGTTTGGTTAGCTAGTATCAATTAGATAGCTAAGTAGTCATAACAAGGGCCCCGTATGCGTTCTCTCAATGTGGCACTGAGCCTAAAGAGTAAACTTCACAGATTGCCAAGTTATACGGCCTGAATAGGCCAAAGAAAGCCGGGAGAGCCAGAAGCCTGGTCCAGGGTGTAAAATATGAATCTCATTTTAAATGGAGGGTGTGGCTGCAATTGCAGCGCCTCAGTTGCACTTGAGTTGCTTAAGAGCAAACAGTGCAGACTTCTAGTTCTAGTGCTGAAAAAAAACTAGTTAGCCACTAAAGCTACTTGGCTTTTGGCTGTCACTAGTCAGAATCAACGACCATAGTTGCTGGGCGGACCAGGATTGATGATGCCATTGCAATCAATGTTGATATGCTGCTCTGTTAGTGGTTTTCCAACTGTTTAATCATATTAGTAGTGGCCAGTATTCATCCAAGCTTGCAGATACAGTTGAGTTAGCTAGAGCAGTATCCAGATCATATTCTACTTCAGTTTAATACAATTATGGTATTTTTCTTTGAGTGCACTAACTACAGTCCCAAATGATAAGTCAATTTGATTGGTCAGCACAGTTGAAGTACTTGTAATGGAATGGAAATTTCATGGAGTACGAGCTGACAATCGCGCATGGCTGCACTGTTTGTCGTAATTAATTTGTTGCATAGCAACTGAATGACGTCACTGGTAGAGCGAGCGCGTTTGCCGCCATTTTGTTGTTGACACGACAAGAGCAGTTTGGCGAATATCAGTTTCACCAAAATATCTGAACATCAGGTACGCATAGCAACGAGAAAATTAGTAATAGTTGCTTACCTTCATCCGTTTCGCTGTACGCAGCCTGCCGTCGAATTCAATACTCAAAAGCGATGACGTTCAAGGCTTAGGTCGGGAAGAAGGATGCCTAAGGATGCTACTACAGTAGCTACACGGATAAGCGTCGTTTAGTAGTTGCTAACGTAGTCATGTGAGGATCACGTTTTACCCGAGACTCTCGGGTCACGTGAAGACATTTTGGTGAAACTGAATATGTCTGAGTCCAGACTATGTCCAAGTCACAAAATTTTCTACCCACGAATTTTACAATCGGTTATATGCGCTGTACAAAGTCGAGCACACTAGGTGCTAAATCGGCTTTCACTATAGCTCTCTATAGTACCTGTGTCCCGTTGACAATGCCCTGGATCCACAGAGTCGTCTGTCACAAGCCGCCTTTCATACTGTGATCCATATGTAAATCCACATTTAATCCATATTGTTGTCTTTATTTTGCATTTATTGGTTGAGCATCTTTTGCCAATATAAAAAAAGCCGAGGCAATATTAAACGAAAAAGCGAGGCCCGTACCTCTCCATTACCGCGGCAGTAAGGTAGTTCTTCTCCAATACTTGCCTCCCATATGCCTTTAAAGACTTGGTAGCCTCTCACGCATGACTCAATGCTGAAGCGCTCCATCTCTGTCATGCAAAATCGTCGTTGATTGAACCACATGTACTAAGTCACAGATCATATTACGTCATCGCGTATTTGTGATCGAATCACCATGAAATTTAGAACCACGAAAGTTATTTCTAACGACCTCTCAAGCTTTTTACGAAAATTTCCACCCAGGAAAATAACCCGCTATATGGTACATGGCATGATAGATATCTGTAACATCACTAATAGCTTCAAAGGAATATTACTTGATTAAAATTTTAATTGTTGCCCTTTTAGAGCTGAATGACAGTGAATTCATCTGTGTTTTAATAATGCTTGTATTTATGCTAATGATTATTACTTACTCCAATCCAGCCACAGCAACTAACTGGACAGCTGGACCCTATTTGACATCAGAAAATGAACCACCTGCTCCGCTATCAACTGAGGGGGGTGGAGGGACCAGGAATAGAGATTGGTAGAGGTTCTTATGCAATCGTGAATGCGTACAGCTTCCAGGGGCTGTCATGCGTTGGGAAATCGGTTCGCAAGACTTTCTATGAGAATGCATCTGCCAGTGAGTGTAAGGCCATACTGGAGCGATATGAAACCCAATGTAAGCTACTGAGTGAGCTGCGCCATCCTCATATCGTCCAATTTCTGGGGATACTCTTCAGCGAAAGCACTCAAATCCCGGTGCTAGTCATGGAAAAGCTACACTGCACCCTTGCTGCATGTATCGACCGCTATGGCAAACTCGCTGATGAGTCTTCCTACGCTATTCTCCATGATGTGGCTGTAGGCCTATGTTATCTCCATGACTACAGCCCGAATCCCATCATCCACTGCGACCTCACTGCTAACAATGTTCTATTAACACCCAGTATGAGTGCCAAGATCTTCGATTTCAGTGTTGCCAAATTACTCAACTTGAGTCCTACCCGTATGACCCAAACAACAAGATGCCCTGGTACACCCTTTTACATGCCACCTGAGATTCTGGTAGCTCGGCCAGTCTATACCAGCAAAGTGGATATCTTTGCTTATGGAAACCTCATTGTCCATGTGTTTTGTGGCAGGTGGCCTATTGCAGGTGAGGTGTTTCGTGCAGATCCCCGTGATCCTAGTGTGATGATGCCGTGTACTGAGGTGCAGCGGCGAGACGAATATCTCAAGGAAATTGGAAGTGAGCATCCCTTAATGGGCATTATAAAGCAATGCCTCAGCAACAATCCCGCAACACGACCAAGTACATCTGAAGTCCTTCGTACAGTCAAGAAGGTGCTACCTCACTTCCGTACATCATTTGAGAGTCGAGTTGATCTCCTTCGACAAAACAAGACCCTATCAAATGAAATTACTGCCCTGAATGAGAGGGTGGCGAGCCTTTCAACTGCTGCTGCTAGGCCAACGGTTAGTTTGTAATATACTGCTTGTAGAGAATAACCCCATGAAGCATATACCATGACATACAAATAGGCATTGGTGAATTGTGTCGGCGTAATTTGAAGCATTACCAGCGGCGTTGGAAGGAGATTAAAGATTAAACATTGGGGGGGGGGGGGCTTAGTCTTGCATAGCCAGACCCTCGCTCGGGCTACACAAGACTTTGGGGGGCTAAGAAGAGAGGCTGCATTTCAGCTGATTGTAATTTCCTGCATGAAACCCAATTTCCACTGGTCAGGAAGCGCTCTCATAGCATCTCGTGTACGGGATACTCCCTTCTTCTATCCAAAGGAGAGCCTTTTGGCAACATCATTCCATATTAACACTTAAGCCCATAGCCTGGTGGTTAAACTTTAGGGGTATGATGTAAGGGGATACTCCCTTCTTCTATACAAAGGCGTGCCACATCATTCCATATTAACACTTAAGCCCATAGCCTGGTGGTTAAACTTTAGGGGTATGATGTAAGAGGCTGCGAGTTCGAATCCAGTTCAGGATACCTTTTTCTTCTTTTTTCCTCACGTTTTTTATATCTCGAAATGTTTTTTTTCCAAATCACAACTTAGTAATTAAAGGGTTAAACTTAAAGGTCGCTAGTGAGTCTTGCTAGAATGTCTTTGAACATAATCGGTAGCTGTGCACGCGCTTAGATAATGTACGAAGTTCAAAAGTTCAAAGTTTAATTAAGGGTAGAGCCTCAATGAAGGCACATTTAATTAATAGTCAGCAACCTGCCGTTGGACCGTTGGCGTCACTCTGATCACAGCTGAAGGACTCCCTGTATGCTTGTGTGGCATCACAGCCCAAAAGTGGAGGGGGGTTCAAGCCCTCCCCCCTCAACCACCCCCCCTCCGCCACTGATAGCACTTCTGATGTATTCTAGTGCATCGTAGTAGGGTAGCTACAAAACCTGGACTGTGGACTATGGACTGGACTATGGACTGGACTTTACATGTCGGTGGCTCACTCTAGTACATTTAGGCTGTTTCAAGGATTCAATGCGATCAAAATCAAGCTTGGTAGAAGCACCATTTGGTACGATACGGTTAAAAATGGCTAGCTACCATCAAGATACAGGCATTCAGTATACCTAAGAGCAACAAAGACACTCCCAACTACTGTAGCAGCTACGAATGAAGCCAGCATGCATTATGTATTCAATTAGTGGTGCGTGCACCATGTTAATTCCATCCTAAACGTAGTCTCATGCCCAGACCTTTACTTGGCCGCTGCTGAAGAACGATCTGGGGATAACAGAACATGCCACTCAGCCCTACGACGCAGATGTCTGGTATGTGGGATGACCAATCAGAGCAAGGCTAGAAAACTTATTACCTCATAGTACCACGTGCGTTAGTAGCTAGCTGTTGCCAACGATTGCTTGCTTATAACAACTAAAATTGCCAGTTTCAAAAAGTTCAATCGACGGATTGGTTGTACACTCTGTGCCAAACCTCTGCTACAGCAGAACAACAGACAACCATAGTAGCCATCCACTTTGCAATTACTGGACTATATCACTTTGGTCATGCCCTTTAAAGGTTGAGCAGTGTCATCTATTGTCCCCAGACCATTCTTCGTTGGCAAGCGAGTAGAGGTCTGTGTATGAGACTATTCAAAACCTTGGTAGGTGAACATACTGAGGGAGCATGACTGGACTTATGGTGTTTTTTGGCTTGGATAATCAACTTAGAAAGCATGGTAAGCTACTGCTGTTTGTCTGATCTGGGTGATCGCTTGATCGTGCAAAATTGCTGATGCAATTTTGCATATGCAAAACACGTGACACAGAAATTCAGGGCCGTGAGGTCAATGTGCACCAATTCCGCGTTAAAAGTGAGATACAAACACTCAGAACCGAGAGCGGCGTGGATTCTAAAAGTGACTCAGGGTTTTTAGGTGTCTATCTGCAACATATTTGTAAGAATCAGCCATGGCTACTATGGGAGAATAGAGAGACTGCTCGAAACTTACATGCGCTCATATCTCGACTTATACAGAGACCATACAACTCTACTAACTTGAGGGCTGTAGTAGGCCTCCCTTGGTAATATTATGTGATAGACTTGTCCAGATCTCTGACTCTTCGTGCACCACAAGTTCAAAGACAGCATCCATGTAACTGTAAGAGACTCCATTTTGAACACGTGCCTTGTAGGGGCCCCATAAGACCCATATAAAAAATGTATATAGTTTTGTTTTGGCCACAACTCCTCACAGAAAGTGAAAGGAGAGAAACCCTAGGTTAGTTTTTATATGGGTCTTTATAGGGCCCTTACAAGGCACGTGTTCAAAATGGTGTCTCTAGCAGTTACATGGATGCCGTCTTCAAGCTTGTTGAGCATGAAGATTCAGAGATGTGGACAAGTCTAATACATAGTTTTACCAAGGAAGGCTTACTACAGCTTCCAGGTTAGTAGCGTTTGAGTAGTCTCTGTGTAAGTAGAGATACGAGTGATAAAAATGGACGGCACAATCGAGCGATGCGCATGTGAGTTCCCAGCAGTCTCTCCGCTCTGCCATAGCAGCCGTGGCTGATCCTTGAAAATATGTTGCAGACAGAGGCACCAATCTTCCGAAGCATTGTCCGGTCGCTTTTTCGCAGCTTCTCCAGTAGCCAGGCCTTCGAAACACTGTCATGCATGGCAATTATTATTTTCGTGACAGGCTGGCTCGCGACCCGTCTCGCCCGGCCCAAGTCGTGATTCAAATATATCCATTTCTACTTAACTGCTATGCTTTACACTTGGAAGTGCGATTACCCTCAATACTCTGCCAAATATAAAGATTTAAGGGGGGTGTAATGTAATATGATGTAATGTAATGTAATGTTTGGCATGAAGGAGGGGTCACAGAGGATTGAAACTTATACCATTGTGATCCAAATTATGTGTAGTTGTATTTTGGCCATAACTCCTTATAGAAACTGAAAGTAGAGACACTTTACTTCTTAGTTTTTACACAAGGATCACAATGGTATACGTTTTGATCCTCTGTGACCCCTCCTTCTTACCAGACATTAATTACGTTATATCACATTTCATTACCACCCCCTTAAATTTTACACTTGGCAGTGTACCTAGAGTTGACTGCTCTGCCAAGTGTGAGTACAGCGGTGGGTGAGCAGAGATGAGGATGTAATGCATTACGACCTGGACGTGGCGAGACACAGATATTTTCACGAGCTGTCACGAGAATAAAAAGTTATCCAGAAACATGTGTATAGCAATGCTCCTGGACAATTTACAAAATAGCGACTTGTCTCTGAGAGATTGAAGTTTTTAACTGCAATGTATTTTAAAGTAGCAGCAGAGAGTGGAGAGACAGGCTGTGCTATTCGAAACTCACATGTACATCACTCAATCATACCATCTGTTTTTAGCGCTCGTATGTCTTACACAAAGGGTACACAAACTCTACTAACTAACAGTCTAGTCATGTGCCTCTCAAGCGAGAGTCACAGGTTTTGGGTAAGCACTAGCCTCCTATCCAGGCCTTTCACCCAGATTTTTGATGGCTGCAAGAAGGAATATGGGTGATATGCCAGGTAAGCACTTCGCACGCACAACAGGTCACAAGTATGGAAGTCCATCGATTATGAGTTTCAAATATGAACAGAAAGCGAGTATAATCGTAGCCCATGAGTATCAACACATGAACAGCAGCTGTTTACTAGGAGTTATTGTCAAAATATATTCATAGAAATTTGAATAAACCACCCCCTGGGGCTTACCAATCGTCAGTTTACAATATTAATCACTTTTTCTGTATGTGCATAAATGTGCAGTAGTATTGGCTTTTGTAGGTGATACATTTATTAACCCTCGCGCATGCGCATCAAGGGTTATTGCAGTCGGTCTGTCATTCTGTCCGTCATTCTGTCATATTTATTATGCAAGATTTCTCGCAAATGACAACTGCTAATGGTACCAAACTCGATATGAAGGACGAGGGTCATGGTCTCTATGCTCTGATGGGTTGTTTTTGTCGGTTATGGTGTTAGGTCGATGGTAAGCGTGCATACGGGTCGATCAACGATACCCAAGACTTCTCACAAATGACAACTTATGATGATACCAAACTTGATACGAAGGATGAGGGTCACAGTCTCTATCCTCTGATGGATTATTCTTGTCGTCGATAGTGTTAGATGGATGTGCCTACTTGTGTGGATGCATGCACTAATTTTAGGGGGTGTCTCCCGTCCTCTGATGACAGCGTGCATATGGCTGGATCATAGACAATACCTAGGATACCAAACGTGATGTAAAGGACAAGGATCATGATTTGCATCCTCTGATGCGTTATTTGTGTGTCGTTTATGATGTTAGGTCGATGGGCATATCCATGCACTATTTAGGGGGTGTCGCTAAAACTAATTTTACCACACTCAGCTACTTACAAGTATGTAAAGTACACTCAGCTACTTACAAGTATGTAAAGTAAAGCTGGCTGTATTCTTGTCCATACAATTCAGTGTCCTGTAAGTTTCAGTAAAGGGGCTTTCACAAAGTGGTCATCTCCAAAATAATCATGGTGTGTAAGATTATCTCACGATATAACAGTGGAACCTCTATACTGCAGGGATGGCGCCACCGGTCAGGTTGGTCAGGTTTCAACCTGACCACTTTTTAGACAAATATTTTGTATAAAAGTATAGAGGGATCATCGCTGTATCGTTACTGCGAATTGCATGTCTGTCGACTCTCTCCTAGCACAGCGTAGTAACTCGACTCAGTTCGCAAATAAAGCGGCCATGCCCGCTGGAAAGGGTCAGCTGAAAAACGATATTGTACGATATCGTACGAGTTGACCTGAGGTTGTGAACACAGTAACTGTGCTCACAACCTCAGGTCAACATTAATTTTTATGGCTGCATACAATATAAGAGGTGACTAAATTACAGAGATCCATTATGCAGTGGAATGGCTGCTACATACAGGGTCCCTATTATAGAGATTCCGCTGTATACAAGGTCATGCAAACACTACCTGAGGTTGCAGGCCTGTGCTCCAATAGTTGATGCCGTATTGCGTGAGGATTATGCATTTTTAAAGTGCTTTTCATTAGTGGTTGTATGTTGCACTGAAGGTACATGGCATTGACACTTTTAATCACATGAAATATAATTAGTAGCCGTAAATAAGTTTATGAGAACCATTATAATGGGAAAGACCCTAAGGTTTATGGTTTATATGTCACTATCGTAGACTATTTTTATTTAAAAATAGACTTCACAAATTATTATTTTATGGTTTACAGGAAACCCAGCAGCTCAAGTTTGTGAGGAAGCTGGGAACCGGGCGGTTCGGTGATGTCTGGGAAGGATGCGTATGGAATGAAACCATTCCAGTTGCTGTCAAAACCTTAAAGCCTGGTACCATTAGCCCTATTAAGTTCCTCCAAGAAGCAGCACCAATGAAGAAACTTCGCCACATGCATTTGGTCCCACTCTATGCCATCTGCACGAAGCAGGAGCTCATCTACATTGTGTGTGAGTTCATGAAACATGGCAATCTTCGAGATTACATCAGAGGAGAGGCCCGTCCATCCATAAAGCTCCCTCAGCTGGTAGATATATCCGCACAGGTAGCAGCAGGAATGGCCTACCTAGAAGAAAAGAATTACAGCCACGGTAACCTGACAGCCAGGAACGTCCTGGTGGGAGAGCGCTTCATTTGTAAAGTAGGCGATTTTGGTTTGTCCAGAGTGATTAGTGATGGTACAATGTACCCGATTAAGTGGACAGCACCCGAGGCAGCAGTACACCGTAGATTCACCAATAAGTCCGATGTGTGGTCGTATGGTATTGTGCTTTATGAGGTGGTAACTTACGGACGTTTTCCCTACCTTGAATTGACTAATGCGCAAGTGCTGGAAAAGATTCAGAAAGGCTACCGCATGAGTAAACCTGAAAATTGCCCCGAAAATCTGTATGCAGTAATGCGGGAGTGTTGGAAGGAAGACCCTTCAACACGACCCTCCTTCCATACCCTAAAGAAGCAGATGGAAGAGTTTTTCACAACTGATGATTGTGGCTACCAAATAGTACAGCATAATGTGTAGTTTGTGATTATAGTGTAGGACAGTAGCTATAGCTATATACTCTTCTTCTAAGCCTATTAGCTAGTCAGTTACACAATATGTAGAGTTATACCTCTCATGATAGTGAATTCCTAATTATATTTTGTTTGCTGCATCTTTAAAGCACCTTCAGCCTGGCTAAGCATTATATTAGTTACATCACCCTCACGAGGGATGTTGTCGGTTTATACACAGCGGTTTTCAGCAACTTTGCAATTTAGCAATGTAGTCTAATACGCATGCGCATTCTGATCCTGAGTCTGAAGCCATTCTGATTTGATTCGATACCATTCTCAGTGTGGCATACCGGGAAACGCCTCGTTTCCAGGTTCGCCCCCAGCCCTCGCGTGGGACGAGGCTAACGGATTGTCTCTAGCCTTGAACCCGCTCCCAGAGTTTATCTCGCAGCCGTGGAGAGCATGTTCCGGCCATGCATGCTGCATACAAACTTTACTACAGGCCCGGAGGAAGCAAAATTTGAGTGGTCAGGCCAAATGGTCAGGCCAGGCGCAGTTTCTGGGGGGGGGGGGGGGCATGCCCCCCATAAATTTTTGGATTTAAGGTAGCAAGGGAAATTGAACAAATCCCCGTAAAACTGCTCATGAATAATTGATGAGCAACCAGCAAGGTCACGTGAGCTACGTAAATTTAATGAGATTCATTGAACTATTTACATTTTCCCATGGCGGCAACCGGAATCAACAGCGGGGGGGGGGGGGGGGGTGTCACTTTAATGTGGAAAGCGGCACTTTGATGTGGCCGAGCAGTACTTTGATGTTCATTTTCAACACTCTTTCTTTTTCTTGTTTCCATGATAAAATGTGTATCTCTTCAATTTATAAATACTCATAAAGAGATATAGTTTCTTTGGTGAAATACGTAAAACTAATGTAGACTAGTAGCTACATGTAGAAGCCAACTTTCTATTATGAATTTATAACAGTAGCTTAGATACACCTTCTAGGCCTACGTACAGTCCATGGCACCTTTAAATGTCTTACAATTCTATAATACCTTAAACGAGAGGAATAATATTTTTAAAGCAGAGCTAACGCCATTAACAGAAAACATACATATACGTGCATATTTTGGGGGAAATTGTCAAATATTAAGCAAAAATGGCAATATCTTGGGATTGATAAGGAGCTAAAATTTTATAGTTGGGGACAATTATAGGTCAGTATGTCTGTGACTGATACTCAAGGTTTCAGGATTGAAGACCAATATTCATTGGAGAAAAATTTATGCCATTTGAAACACCCGTTTGAGGCCATCCTACTAAAAGTACAGAGACTTAGGCTTAGGTTACTACCCTCCAGAGAATGTCTATGGAGCATAAAATAATACCTCGGTTTAAGGTCTGAATCTCCATGACCTCAGAAGAAAAGATGTTCACCGATTGAGGATACATTGAGTCCTGTAGCTTCATCATACTTTAGTGTATGGCAAAAACACTGTGTTACAGTAGCAGTAAGTAGCCTGCATGATACATATATGCACTAGCTAGCTCTAGCTATGTAGCTACTTGTGAATCAAATCCGGTCACTTATCGCGTGACCACTTTTAATATCGACCGCTTTCCTCTCACTTGGCACTGCGGTTACCCTTGATAAAAATATTAAAATCACGAATTTTTACTCTCTAAATTGTTTGGAGCACTGTAGCTATCCTATAGCTACTTATTTACTCAGTAATCAGTCTAGATGTAGAGTTTTTACTGTTGTTTGCTCATAATAATTATGCACGTATTTGCCTAATCAGTCTTCACCTCGTGGCTAGGGGGGTATGACCTTTAACCAAGACCTGGTTGGGCTGGTTCATGGCATCCATATGGCTACAAATTAAAGCACCCTGGGGGTGTAGCAGTAGTGCTCCAGGGTGCTTAAAGTGACAATTGCAACTCCAGCACCCCATAGGACTAATTTAATAGCTGTTCCAGCATTTAGTGGTTCTGTTATTCTTGCAACCTACTGGTTTTCGAAAATAGTCAGCCCTGTGTGCATCCTGGGGGGCTGCCCCCACCCCAGTCCGCAAATGGGGTGTGATGATGTCAGCAAAAGGTCTGCATGCATATATGAACATGCAGGTAGATATATACTCTGCCAAGTATAAAGATTTAAGGGGGGTGTAATGTAATACTAGGTATACGCATTGCGCAGATAGCCTCGCGCAGAGGCATGACGTAAGTTAGTTAGCACAAAACCACACCCAGCTGCATCGCCCACGCAATTGCCGGAGAAGCTACTCTACACGAATGGGCCTTCAGGAGACGAATGTCTCTGTATACAACACAGTTCTAAGGACCAGTTATGGCTGCTAAAAAAAAAAGAAAAAAAGAAAAAGAAGACCGGTCGCTTTTTCGTAGCAACAACGGTTCGGGGTCAATTGTTATTTTCGTGACATGCTGGCTCGCGACCCGTGTCACCCCGCCCATGTCGCGATTCAAATACATCCGCTTCTACTCGACCGCCATACTTTATACTTGGCAGAGCGATTACGCTCGATATATATAATATATATAGATCTGCCTATTTTAATGAGCTATGTTTTTGACCCATTTCTGGCAACTTTAAGGCAGCTGAGAAGTTGCCATTTTTGGCAACTTCTGACACAAAAGAAAATGGCAATCTTTTGTAACTTCCCCATTAGTTGCCAAATTTGGCAACTAATTGGAAGTTAGTACTGATATACAAAAGTTGTCAAAACTGGCAGTTTTGAGTGCAGAAGCAGAGTTGCCAAATTTGGCAACTTTTGTACTGCATACTAAAACCTTTAACTGAAATGCCAGCTCCTTTATATAGCAACTGACTGCACTTGTGAGGATTCAGTCAAAATACTGCCAATTTTGGCAAAACGTTAGCTTGCCAGTTATGGCAACTATTGTACTAAGCAGAATGTTTCCAATTTGGCAACTATTAAGCTTAAAGAATTTGCCAGTTTTGGCAGAATATTACTTTTGCCAGTTTTGGCAACCATGATACAAAAGGATTCCACTTTTGGTAATAAGTTAGCTTGCCAGTTATGGCAACTGCTGTGAATGTTTCTAATTTTGGCAGAATGTTAGCTACTTTTGCCAGTTT
This sequence comes from Phakellia ventilabrum, assembly GCA_963921505.1. Taxonomy (NCBI): domain Eukaryota; kingdom Metazoa; phylum Porifera; class Demospongiae; order Axinellida; family Axinellidae; genus Phakellia; species Phakellia ventilabrum. The sequence goes on along the minus strand of OY997400.1, from coordinate 3,869,030 downwards.
TGGCAATACTGATGCTTAGCAAAAGGTTTCCACTTTCAGTAGCGATAATAATAGACTTTGCCAAGTTCAACAAAAAGTTGGTTTGCCAGTTTTGGCTACTATTGTACTAAGCAGAATGTTTCCATGACCATGCAGTGATTAAATACGTCAGTATCTCTCTCGTGATATAGTTTCTTTGGTGAAATAAACTAATGTAGCTAGTACATGTACAAGCCAACTTTCTATTGTGAATTTATAACAGTACAATGTCATGTATCTAGCTTAGGTACACCTTCTAGGCCTAGGCCGAGCAATGATCTTGCAAGTTACACATCTACTGTCTTAACAGTGAACCTGCATTTTCAAGAACACACAGTTTTTTGTGGACCGGTGTCCACTGGAAGGGACACATCGGATGTTCCTCTGGCTACTGCCTGGATAAATACTGTACAATGAGGACCAAGGAGATAAATTCTCAAATAAATGAACAGGCTAATGCAGGACTCCAGCGGATTAGAGGAGAGTTAGCTTATATGTCAGTTGACCATTTTGTCTTTCATTTACCCCTTTTCTTAGTCATAAAAAACTTAGCTGTAGTACACAACCTTGATGCAAGTATTCTTCATATCGGCTAGTTTTTACTTTGCATAAACTTTTATATGGAATGCAAGTTATGTTCATGTCTGCCATTAGCTGGTATTTTGCATAAACAATTTTAATCATAATATGTTTGGGAAATAATAAAAATGGAAATCAGCTTTTAGTCAAAAGTGGGCAAAGTTTGAGAACCAAAAGCGGCATTTCCAAAATTGGCAAATACTACTTTCACTTCCAAAATTGGAAACGTTTGATAGAAGTTTGATAGAACCAAAAGTGGCAAATTCCTCAATTTCCGAAATTGGCAAAATTAAAGAAAAGTAATAGTTGGTCACATTTTGCCAAAAAACGGCTTTAAGCCGTCTAAATTTTACCAAACATGGAAAGTTTTGAGCTGCCTCGAAATTGCCAAAACTGGCTCCCTAACATATATACCTGATTTTAATATACCAATATCAATGTGACAAGGGGTACTATTCTGAAGCATGCAAAGGAGCACCTCTAAGGGTGCTAGCCTATAGCACCCCATTTTCAACAGTGCACCCTTGGTAGTATAAGAATGAATAATTATGGTACTATGAAGTGATGACCACTGTCAATAGCAATCCAACCTTATTTAATGTTCAAAGGAACTGAGATATGAGATATAGTACAGATATACTAAAATCAAATTCCAATAAAGTTACAAGATAATTATAACAAAACCCACTATTATAAAAGCTACACAGTATAATATCATTGACACTTGGTGCCTACATCATCAAAATCTTTTCGTTACATAGGTTTGTTAGCCAATGCTGACAGGATCTCAGAAAAACTTGGGCGCTCCTGCAGTAATTATAATAACAGCTATGCAGTAATAATATTGCTTCATCATGATAATATTATGTACCTTAGGAATGATTCTCCAACAGCTCTCCAGCAAGTGTGTAAGGTCGGGATCACAAGAATTTGGGACAGGGGGTGTCTATCAAAAATAAAAGATCACTGTATGTTATTATAGTCTGTGTATGTTAATACAACTAATCATCTAGGCAATGCTGGTTATATCTTCCAAGGTAAATGGTACTTACCTCTCCATTCATAATTTTTGCAGCCACACTCAGATCAGCAGTGACTTCAGCAAATGGTAGCTCACATGTCAAGATCTCTAATAGCATCATCCCATACGAGAACACATCGCAAGACAAGGAGACTGGTTCTTTCTTCATAACCTAAAGACAAACGACCATACAATACCAACCTGTCCTGTATACCAAATATAATACACCTATACCTCTGGAGCCATCCACCTGTATGTCCCAACTTCTGTTCCGGGTTTAGTAGAAACAAACTCCTTGGATATACCAAAGTCACAAAGCTGTACATTTATGAGGTATATGCAGCATTAAAGGATAATCAGCCTACATCAAGATAGTAAAATTGGCAAGATACTGTACCTTCACAGTCAGGTCTGCAGTAAGCAAGACTATATAAGAGAGCAGGATACTATATATAAGTTACTACAATGAATACTAATAGTGTTTCCAATTGACCAACACGGATAATATTTCCCTGTATTCCCGATGCATTATTGCCTTTTGCGTAGACAGAGCACCTGCATATATGCTACTAAGCAAATGGTTTTACTGAAGCGAACTCAGCAATGGACCAGGTTACAAAACAGCTAGTGAAAACAATGCTTGTGCTATAGAAGAGCCTCTAAATATACAAGAAATGCGGAGCTAGGTCATATAGGGTCATAGCATCACTCAGTGACCCCTCCCACTAGTCTATGTGCATGGTATATGCTGTCATGCAGCTCTCCAAGGTAAATAAAGGTACTCCAGCCTTCAAATTACAAAGCTTTTGCTCTTTTTTGCTCATACTGGTTGTTAGAAAACTGGTTTTGTGCTCAATTCTGAGCCAATCACCCTTTACGACGGTAGGCATGGCTTCATTTGGGTACGAGTGTGTCAATGGAAGCATAGATAATATTGCTATGATGTAAGCAAGCGCTACTTGAAGGTAGTATGCAGTAAATCTATCATTGTCTAGGCATTGCACTCTTGTGTAGTTTTTCCCTTGCCTGCAGCTCGGGAAAATACCTACACACTCGTGCAATACCTAGCTATATTACCCTCTCACTCATGTAATGATATATATATACACATCACACACACACAAAGAATGAGCAAAGCATAGCATTGTAGGGGTCTCTGTACAACCTGGACTCTGGGCTCTGAATTGGGCCATGGACTAGACTATACACTAGCACATAATTATGCACTCCTGACTGGACTATGGACTAAAAGAAAGTGAACATTTGGTGGTGTAAAAAAAAGTTTGCAGAAAACTGTAATCAAATCAGAAAGTATACAGTACTGATGTTGCCGTAGTGCTTACGCCATTGACCACACACCCTCGGATGCAAGCAGAGCTTATAATACCTCCAATCCAAGGACAAGAGCAAGAGCAGCTAGAGTTTATACCATCCTGATCACCGTATAATTTCTTCCTAGTATCCCAAATTAATAATACAAAGCTTTTAACTAGTTTACTTTGTGTCGGTTTATAATTAAGCTTGTTTGTACTCTGTTAGGCTTCGCTTCTAGACTCAAGACTAGCCTATTTAATGCTCTGTATTCTTGCCTGTACTCTTTATGGATATCTGCCCTGATGAAAACTGCAGCCAAGCAGTTCAAATGTTGACATTTATGATAAGTTTTTGTGAAGCCAATTTGTGGTTGGTAGAAAGAGAACCCTGATCAACATAAATACAGAGACAACCGACATCCTCTCTGAAGATGAAGTCTTAATAGGGCTTCAAAAACATACCTGTCCCAATTCTCACACCGTAAATAAAGCCTGCATGATTGGAGTGAGTGAGACACAAACAATCCAACGGCAGGCTGTGTACAATCGTCAATTGAGCCTTCATTGAGCCTCTACCCTTTACTGAATGAAACGCACTCGTGCATGCTGTTGATTAAACTTTAAACTTTTTAACTTTTTGTTTACTGATATTGTTTAAGACATAATTTTCTAGCAAGCCTCACCACCTGGTAACCTGTACGTTTCCAAGGCTCTCCTTTGGACAGAAGGTGCATGGTGCACCGTACACAAGACGCTACAAGAGCACTTCCTGATCAGTGGAAATTGGGTTTTGTTCTTAGCCTCCCCCCACCCACTGTTAATCTTCTTCCAACGCCTCTGAGTATGATATGATAAATAATCCAGTGGTGACATTTAAGCGGGCTTCTTGTTCCAGTTAGACCCCAAGTTACTTTTACCACTGTAATTGTAGTGCAGTAAGGCATACCATTTGGTGACTTCAAGTCCCGGTGAATAATTTTCTTTTGATGCAGGTAGCTCATCCCTACAAATTAAAGAAGATGGATATGAATTCACATCTACTGCTGCTTGAGAATACACTGGATGGGATTACGTACATAATGCACAAACCTTTAGCAATTTCTTTGGCCCACTTTAATCTCAGTTCAAAGTCAGGATGGTAGTGCTGCTTATGCAGCAGGTCATATAAAGAGCCTTGTTCAGCAAACTCTGAAAGACATCATCACAATTTAGAAATGCAACAATAGTGTAGTAATAATGAGGTCCCTACCTACCCATAATGAGATAAAAGTCTGGTCTTCTCTTCACTATTCCATGTAGCCGAATTACATTGGGGTGGCGCAACTGGCTGTGTATCTTAGCCTGCATTGTAGAAAAGCAGATATTAAAGTTGTTAGCACTCTCTGGAACATATTAACAAAACTGACTTCTTCCTCCTTGATCTTGCCAGTCACTTGTTTGATGGCTACAACAAGATTTTTGGATATCCATTGCCCTTTGTAGACAGCTGTACCAGCTCCTGTTTCCAATTCATCCCCAAATTCCAGATCAGTGAAGTCAATTTCCTTAAGCTCAGCTTCCTCAGTGTGGCCAGACTCTAAAATAGTCAAGATTTCAGAAAAACCTGGGCGGTCCTGCACGTAGAAATGCGTATTCCTTTATCACTACAGCCAAGTAATACAAATACATTTCAGGTAAAATTGTGAGTACGGTAAGCAATTTGTACCTTAGGATTGGTACTCCAGCATCTTTTTAGCAAGCATTCAAGGAAGGGTTCACAAACATCAGGCACAGTTGGAGTCTATATGATAATGCAAGAGGAATAGGTATGCATTGTTATAGATAATAAATGTGTAACTGCTTAGTTCCACCAATGGCATTAATACACTTGAGTCAGCTTATTCTGATACAATGTTAAAAATTGATATAATGTAGGATTACAGAGAGGCAAGTATTCCTCACGAGGAAAAATCATTCAAGTGTCCTATCAATTTTCTGAATGTATGTATGGGGACCAGCTGCAGAATTCCATCCGATGTAATGTCTTAATTCCTTCTTTCTTCCTTCTCCAACTTCATATGGTACTTTGCTCATGAAGTGGGCAATGTTTATTTAAGGACACCTTGACAGTTAAGTACATCTTGATAACAGTCTAGTAGTACTGCAGATTCAGGTATGTACAGAGAGTAACCATACACCTGATACAGTCTATTTGCATCATGCTTGATGATTATAATTATAGGACTATATTTTCTTACTACAATTATAATATAGCTATAATTAGAGTCTTTTGGTTTGAGGAAATATTACAATGTGAATCAAAAGGATAGTACTAAGCAAGATAAGCAAGAAGGTTTCTGCCGTCCATGCATACTTTTACCATTGGCAAGCCAAGATGTAATTGGCAATTCATGATTCTCTGGGGTTATATGATTAAAACAAAACTATACATACCGAACTTGAATAGGTCTGTATAATATTATGGAGTATGATAGCACTCCATATATAGGGATAGCTCCAAAAAAATGGCTGCCCCATTATATGTGTACAAAGTAATATTATGTTCAAAACTCTGCCGTAGATTTAGTCATAAGCCCTCCCTGTTATAGCTTGCTACAGTGTGTGAGTGACTGTGTGTTGATAGTCTTGCCTTGCCTGGAGTCGTTGTTCAGGCTCTGTACCACACTACAGCCTAGCCTCGTGTTATCGTTGTCACTGTCAGTTGTAGCCTCATTCCCGGGCTCTTGTGGGGGTGGAATAGACTCTTCTTCTCCCCTACAAGAGCCTGGGAACAAGGCTATGTCAGTTGTGACTCCTTCTCTGCTCACTTCAACAATCCAAACTCTCACTTTGCCTCCACGTCTGTGTTCACTACTCGTTTGTTAATTTGCACGTGCATGTATGTGTCATGTGTACGATGTAATTTGCGATGATGTAAGCCTAAATACCATACCAATGTAGGGCATTAACACTGCGTCTCAACACTCCGGCATACAGACAAAAAATGTATAACGTTTCTCCACTTTTAGTTTCTGCGAGGAAATATACCCAAAAAATATGGCCAGTGTACATGGCTTTCAAATGGTGTTTTAAAGCTGCCCTATAAATGAAATTCCAGTGGGCTAGTGGTAGAAACCTTGAACTGGCAAGCTAAGAGCAGTTGGATCCCTATGGGACACTGTTTGTCTCAAAGCCCTTGTTTTTGAACATGCCTTAAAAAACGGCAATATTTAGTAAATATCGATTAAAACTACTCGTTAAAACAGCAAAATCCATGTACATTTGGTTGATGTTTAGTAAATACCGACTTGAAGGGTCTGAAAAGTAATAAATTCTCGATCGATGTTTAGCAAACATCGATACTAGACTGATGTTGGCTACAGATCGATGACATACGATCGTTACGTCGATGCCATGAATTGAGTTTTGCAGCGATGTTTAGCATACGTCGACTCAGATTTACATCAATATTTAGCAAACATTGATTGAGGTTTGATAGTAGAAACAAGAGCCTACGCAAAACTTTCACATTCCGACTCAAAAGCTTTTATACTGCTTTCTCGCTGTGCCCAAAGTCATGTAATAGTCATTAGTGCTAAAACAGTATATGTTGCCTGTATTGCCTACTGTACTACTGCAACTGTGCAGACTACCAAACTATCATGGTGGTAATTGTAGTAGAGCAGTATTCACAGCAGTAGCACTCACTCATTTCCATCAACATATTGCAATATGGTAATAATTATGAGTGAGAAATTCTGCTTAACACAATAAACTTCGCAAATAAAAGCCTGTGAATCATTTTCACGGTAAGCTCAGATAGTGTACTTTTATAGTGAAATGATTGTGGAAGCTGTAATACTGTATTATTTGCTGTGGATGCTAGTACTGTCACACACAGAACAGCCCACCACTGCATATATATAAATATTGGTATAAGTAGTCCCATATACATCACAAGCATATATATAAATCTGTGAGTATGCTGTCACTACTTCTGCTAAGAGATTACGTTTTTATAGGACTGACTCACAAATGAGGCCTCACGCAGAAACAAAACCACCACTAGAATGCTTGGGAGCCGTATCACCCACGCAATTGCTGGAAAAGCTATGAGACCATGACTTGGCCTTCAGGAGACGGATATCTCTGTCTACAATACAGTTTCAAGGACCAGCTATGGCTGCTACAGGAGAGCAAAGAGACCACGCTTTGCTGCATCACTTGATTCGTGTACTGTCTGTCTCCAGCTGTCAGATTACTGCTGACATGGAAGCTCCACAAACTCTAATTGTGGTGGAGTTGCAGTAAGCCTACCTGGGTAAAACAAAATAAACGACTTGTCCAGATCTCTGATCCTTCATGAGACAGAAGTACAAAAGCAGCATCCATATAACTGGTGGGACGCCATCTTGAACACGTGCCGTGTCCCTCAGGTGGCATCCAGGGCCGAAAGCATTACCAACATAGATATACATACAATAGCTCAGATTCGATCCCCACACTGCATGATTACACACCTTGCGCTAATGCACTCAGCAATTACCTCCTCATGATCGCGTGTAACCTATTTAGATACTGCAGTAACCACAGTGCATTATCTACAATAAAATGTTTGGGTGACCCTGCTTTCTGAGTAAGGTAAACATTTGGCAAACCACTAAGAGAGCAAACACCTAGCATACTAAAAAACCCAGTTGGGATACTGTTGATTTTAAGCATAAAAACTCCAGCACTGAGTCCACACAACATCCCTCCTGGAAATGTTATAATTAACTAATACCTCCTATACATTAGTACATTCTTGCTTGTGCCTTCCGCATCATCTGATATTGCGTCCCCTGTTGAAAATAGTTCTGCATGTACGTTCTAGAGCTAAGCAATTGTTTATGCACTCATAAAACTCTTGCTGCAGGCTATTTCATAACAATGCGTGGCTCCTAATTAGGGCAGTATGCAAAACATACATGTGTACACGAGTGCAGGGCCATGTGCGTATTCCAGTGGCATATTTTCTCGCGTGAATGATGTATGGATACACCGGTTGCAGTTCTCTGCTACTTCTTGTAACTACCCATCACATAAAATGAGGGATTGCTGGAGGCCCACTGTTTGCAGCATCTGTGTATACATTCAGAGTGTGCACAAAACTAACATGTAGCTACTACACAATACGTTGCATGACTGAATAAATTCAAATGAGCTTATGTTGTCTCTGATGAGAGCCATGGCTCATTTTTAGGTATGTGAAAAGTATGGCTACTTGAAGGTCAATCTTTACATTAAGCTTCTCAGGCACACCAATTCCATTCGTGTATACAATTCTGGCTATTATAATTTCAAGTTATGATTCATGATATATGTTATACCCACATACCGTAAAGCGGGTTATTTTCGTGGGTGGAAATTTTCGTGAAAATCTCGAGAGATCGTTATAATTTTCATTGTTCTAAATTTCGTTACGATTCAATCGTGATTATGCGATGACGTAATATGAGCTTTGACTTAGTACACGTGGTTCGTTCAACGACGATTTTGCATGACAGAGATGGAGCGCTTCAGCATTGAGTCGTGCGTGAAAGGCTACTCTATAAAGGCATATGGGAGGCCAGTATTGGAGAAGAACTACCATACCGCCGCGTTAATGGAGAGGTATGGGCCTCGCCTTTTCGTTTCACATCGCCTCAGCTTTCTTCGATCACAGCATCAACGGCGGCTTGTGACAGAGGACCCTGTGGATCCAGGGCATTGTCAACGGGACACAGGTACTATAGAGAGCTATAGTAAAAGTCGGTCTGCTCGGATTTGGATAGCTCGTGTAATTACGTAACCAATCGTAAAATTCGTAGGTGGAAAATTTCGTGACTTGTAGGTTAACCACAAAAATAACGAAAAGTGGCACCCCACGAAAATAACCCGCTATACGGTATCTGCTTTCCCACCATATTTATACCTGGCGGTGTGATTACATCAAGTCTTGCTATTATCATGAATACAGAATATGGTTACTGTAAACTACAAGACAGTTACCTCTCCTTCCATGATCTTCCTAATCACAATCAAATTGATAAGTCCAGGAAATGGCAAGTCACCAGTCAAGAGCTCTAATAATACCATCCCATATGAGAATACATCACAGGATAGGGACACTGGTTCTTTCTTCATAACCTAATGAAAATAAAGTCACATACCAGTCCACTATGAACACAAATGATTCAGCTTTCTGATTACACCTACCTCTGGAGCCATCCATCTATATGTTCCAACTTGTGTTCCTGGTTTGGTAACATCAAACTCCTTCGCTAAACCAAAGTCACAAAGCTATATAAAGAATATATGATACAGATCACCAGAATAGTCAGCATACACAATCAGCATACACAGTGAGAAAAGTAATGGTTGATCGATTCTCATGTAGGATGCTGTTTACCTTCACACTCAGGTCTCCAGTAAGTAGCACTAGAGACAAGGAAAGCGATATATCATAGCATAATTGTTTTATCAAGTGCATCTAGTTCAATGAGGCATACCATTTGGAGACTTCAGGTCCCTGTGAATGACTTTTTTCTGGTGTAGGTACTTCATCCCTGTTCCATCAATAAGAGACATATATCACAACTAGTTATTCATACAGTGAAGACATTGATGAATACATAAATTAGGTATGAGAAGATCATTTACAATGCACACACCTTCAGCAATCTCTTTAGCCCACTTCAAAGTCTGTGCAAAGTCAGGGTAATAGTGCTGCTTGTGGAGGAGATTATACAAAGAACCTCCTTCAGCGAACCCTAAAAATGGACAGCTAGTCACATTGAAAGCATAGATTATTTTCAGTGCAGTTACAAACATACCCAAAACAAGATAATAGTCAGGTTTCATCTGCACTACTCCGTGTAGCTCAATTACATTTGGATGATGCATTTGGCTATGTATTTCAGCCTGTGGAGAGATAGCTATCTTGTGAAATTATGCTGCACTGTGTATGCAGTTACCAATACAATTCTCTGGAACATAAACTGAATGAGAAATTAACTAACCTCTTCCACTCTGATTCTGCCAGCCACTTGTTTGATAGCAACAATAAGGTTTCTGGATGTCCACTCCCCCTTGTAGACGGCTGTACCTTTTCCCACTTCCATTTCATCTCCAAATTTTAAGTCAGAGAAGTCAATCTGCATCAGCCCAGTATCCTCAGAGTGGCAAGAGTCTATAATATGACAGTAAAAAAAGTTGACACGTGTCAGGTTTTCTGCCAAACATTTCGTGGTAAAAATGAATCCACTCACAGTTTTATGGGCAATGGCATTCAGTATTACTGTGTCTAAAACTCAGCTGTAGCTACCTTGAAAGATAAGATATTGGGCTTGCAAAGTTAGCTGTTACATAATTCTCCTCTTTTGAAGTAAATGTAAATTACATCAAGCCCAAGAGGGATGAATGTGATTTACAGTCACGAGCCTGAGAGTGCAAAGCACCTGAGAGTGAGTGACTGTAATAGATACAGCCCAACAGGCTGCGATGTAGCCGTATTATCTCATGTGGCTTTGCGTCATACTATAGCAATGTTCCCAATGGAGTCCTGTAGTAACCGGTATTGCATCATACTGCAGCTGATGGTAGCAGATTGGTCTAGCTTTAGTCTGGCTTCTTGAGTTCAGCAAGCAAATGGCTAAGCAGTCTATAGTCAGGATTGACATTGAGGAGCACATAGCTAATAATTATTGTTCATGTGATTCTCATAAGCGCTTTGGGGCTATAGTCCCTGATGGGTGGAGTGACACTGATAGTAGTTTTGATAAAGAGAACGACTACCACATTGATAAAGAAGCCAAATCCTCCAAAAAAAAACAAAATACAAACTGGAATGTAGAGACTATCAATCTGAAATCCAGCGATCAACAACCGCCTACGTATTATCCACCCATGGGTTGGCCAATTAGATAATTAAGTGGTAGATGAAAGAGGAGGGCGGGTGGATTATACATAGTTTTTACAGCTGGGATATAGTATCTGCCCACTCAAATATGTTGCAATTGAATGAGCAATACCTGGTATGCAAAGTGAGGATACGAGGTAAGTAGCTGTAGCCTTTTTTTATGGAAGCATACAGATAATTATTAAAATAAAGGCTAGCTCACCTACGGTCAGTATTCCGATTAAAGCACACCAATGATCAAATTTTGCTGCTTGATTCTATTCACACTCTTGGAGTTTTCAGTTTTTAGTTACAAGTTTAGCTCACGTGTATGGTGTAAGGAGTGAGTGGATACTATACATATTATATTTGTGTCATTTTGCGTAAGCGGATCAAAGAGATGCTGCCCACAGTAGCTACAAGAAAACTAGAGCAATGTCTCAACCGTACACTGTGCCTCTAACTAGGTGTGAAAGTGCTTTAACCAACTGCCAGACAATTAAGGTTTAATACACTGCCAAGTGTAAAGATAAAAAGGGGTGTAATGTAATGTTTGGTATGAAGAAGGGGTCACAGAGGACCGAAACTTATACCATTGTGATAGCCTCGTTCCCAGGCTCTCCCGCTTTTTGTACTGCAAGCAACAAAAGCTGGGTGGAGAGCCTGGGAACGAGGCTACCATTGTGATCCTTGCGAGAAAACTAAGATTTTTAACCTAGGATTTCTCCACTTTCAGTTTTTATCGAGAGTTATGACCAAAACATAATTTTATAGCAGTGTGCAGTTTTCAAGTAGTAAGGCTATAAAAACTGTATTTAAGCTACCCTATAGATGAGATTCCAGTGGTGTATATAGTGGCAGCATCCTTGACTAGCAGGCATGCAAACCAGAGTTCAATTCAGAGCAGGTACATTAATTTTCCTTTTCTTCTTTTTTTTGGGGCATTTTTACGACAGTCTGGCAGTTTTGTACATGGATACCGTCTTTGAACTTGGAGGGTACGTAGGGTCAGAGATCGGGATAAGTCTACCACACAATTTTACCAAGGAAAGCTTACTACAGCTGCCAGGTTGGTAGAGCTTGTGTAGCCTCTATGTAAGTAGAGATACGAGTGCTATTAACTGATGGCATAATCGAAGGATGCGCATGTGAGTTTCGACCAGCACAGTTTGTCTCTCCTCTCTCCTGTAGCAGCCATGCCCGATCTTTGAAAATGTATTGCAAACAGAGACAACAATCTGCCAAAAATCAGTTACTTTTTCGTAGCTTTTCCAGGAGCATTGCATGGTTAGTTGTTATTTTCGTGACAGGTTGATTTGCGATCCTGTCTCTCCTTGCCCTGGTAGTGACGTATGATTAGTTGTTTTTTCACGACCGGCTGGCTCACGACCCATCTCGCCCCACCCAAGTTGTGGATCAATGTACATCCGCTTCTACTTGCCCACCATACTTTACACTTGGCAGTGTGACTACCCTTGATCAACTTGGGGGAGTATTCTACAACAGAAAAGTGAATTCTGTCGTAGTGAACATACAGATAACACAAATAATGACAATGAGTGTAAGAAGGACCTAGCCTACACAAAAAGCAGAAGCATACGTACAGAGAGCTATAACAGACCGGGCCAGGAATCGTTTCAGTGCTGGATAAGCAGTTACTTCAGCTACACAAAGCTATTTGAAGCATTAATCCTTGCAATTTAATCGCCTAAGGCATCCCTCTCCCGACAAAACTGTAGCGCCTAGAAAACTACATACACAGACCTTGCAGATGATCGAGCGTCCAGGACAGCACCGAGAATGGTACAGAAAAGAAGTAAAGAGTCTTACTTTCCCAGATAGTGCTCGCCATTAGCTACTAGCTAACTGCAGATATTTCAGTGCCAACAAGAAGCTAGCTAGCCAGCAATGCAATATAGTTCGAATGGAGAAGCCCATTGAAATTGCTAGTTTGACGTTGCGTTGCTAAAAACAAGTGTCTGACATTATTATCCTTAGCAAGAGAATGTGTTTGACATAATATGATGGTAACACAAACAGTTATATCCCTCATGCTATGGGAAGTAGCGTTTAAATCACTCAGACCTCGAGTACTTTAGAATAAAGTTTACGATTAGCCTGTTACTCCTATAAAACACGCCCTGCAATGTACCTGTGATGATATACATCTTCTTCACCTGTTCCAGTACATCATGTTCCTCCATCCAGTAAAGAGCCTCTGCTACCACTGCCCAGGAAGAGGCAGGATGGTCATGGAGCCACCTTTCAAGGAGCGTCTTCTTCTGCTGTGTGACATTTGAGGTCTGTTGCTGGATTTCCTGTTGTACAGACTTAGGAACCTGAAGGCAGTCACACAGTCCAAGGTGATCCCACCAGTTGGACACACCATCCAGTGCAGGCCATAGATTGGTCACAGTTAGGGAAGAATCTAATCAAAGAAAAATTTATGTGATCGTTAAATTGGCGCAGACTGTTGTGTATATGAATCATTTCGTTCACAAAGCTAATCCTTCATTCAGTAGTTCATATGAGCACAGTACAGTCATAATTCTCTAACCATATATAGAGATGTGAACATGTACTTGATCACAGGTACCATTAATATTAATACTACCATCTCTAATAGAGTCAGTTGCTCTCTAAAAGTGTTTGTAAGTCCATAAAGTTACTGCGCCTTGTTTCCTGGTGTGATGAACACTGAACAATTCAAGCTACAGAGGCTTCTCATGATCGCAGTGCAGCAAGAGTTTTATGATCGCATGCAGTGTAACCTATTTAGATACTTGTTTTCTGGTGTGATGAACACTGAACAAGCTACAGAGGCAGTGTAGTAATCCATTCAATATCAATGGCTGAAAACTAGCTGTCAGTGAATGCCCTCTAGTACACAGTGTCATGGAAAGCGCCCATTAGCAATCTTGCTTAACATGAAAAAACAGTATGATTACAGAGAGCACGTTTTGCTTTTTTAAAAGAAACTGCCTTAAATTTATTTCTCACCTTTGTTCTTGTCATCATAGTGACCAGTGATGCCGTTATACCTAACTTCGACATTTTCACCTAAATTTGCACTGACTCTTGAAGATATGGATGCCTCATACATCAGACAACACCCTATTATCGCCAATGCTGCATATCATCTTTTCTGTGTTAAGCAAAGGCAACTTTGACATACGCAATAGATATTTGTCCACGCACGTAAATGAGTAATTTTCTATGATGCAATGTGAGTAACAAAGCTGTTTTAAACTCCGCTGAAGGGTTGTGTTGTATAGTATGATGGCTATATTTAGATTGAAAGGCACTGTAGTGTGATGTCCGAAGGAAAGGGACTTTTAAATAGATATGTAGCTGTAAAACTGAAAGTTTGTTTCACAAAGGTAATGCACATCAGAACTATGGAATCCATATAAGTAAAAGGAAGCAGTGGAGTGATGAGGACTCACTAGCAGCCATGCAGAGAGAGGAAAAAGCTTTGTGTATCTACTTGATTGATGTGTCTAGTGCCTGCATACATATGCCTAGCTACTACCGCCAACATTTGTACTATGCCAATTATCGCCATCTCGTTATTGTGGTAAACGTAAGGGTTATACTCAGCACATGTAGATCATGCCCAAGTGTTCAATTTGATGGTTGTTTAGCGTCTCTAACTTGTTGGAGTCAGAAGGTACGTTGCAGAAGCGTACGTTTTGACATCTCTGTGTGATGGGATGGGATAGAGGGCACATTACAACTCCTTGAGGTGCACTTCCTGCAGGTGTGCAGAAACTAGCGGAGAGTGAATAAGTTATTTATCTCGAATTTGGCTAAGTTTTGAGAGTTTCTTTGCCTTTTTTAGCTTCTGGGAGTCTTGGTGAATGCCTCTCTGGTTACCTGTTGGCTCTTACAAGAGCAATAGCCTCTCTGATTTTCCATGGCTGCTACAATTGATGCCATGCTGGGGGCCATACAGGCAGTGAAAAAGAAACAGAGTGAGCAACTGGCAGCAGTTGCAAGTTCAACGTCCATACAAAGACAGCATCTCAGACACTGGAGGAGTTAGCACAATGAGGAACCGAGCTTTGTTTTCTGCTCAAGTATTAATCACCGTTATATTGCGCTTGCAGCATTAACCGGTGCATGTAATAGTTTGTGTGGACCAGGATGTGGCAATAATAGGCATGTTTACGTTACCACTTTTAACATCATGTGTGTTAATTCCGTGAATATACCAGAAAACTTAACAAATCAAAGGTAAAATGCAATGAGACATTATGAGAATGTTCCCCGAAGGCTGAAAAAGTAAGGGTCATTTCTTATCACCTGCTGCAGCCCTGTTATATCGGTCTCGGCAGGCCTGACCAATCAGATTTGACTTGCACTGGGCCTAATGGCCAAAAGAGAGTTTTCTCTGATGCATAGCATGGTGATGGCATCTGCATATAGACAATTGCCTTACACTCTGGTACATCACTGAAACCCACTGCTTGATCCCAGAAATCAGTGGTGAAACAAGTGTTGTGTACTTTACTATTGCAGTCAATGCAAATAAGCTTGAAAGTTCTATCTTTGTGGAAGCGAATGGTGAAAAGCCAAGTGAAAATACTGTGAGTTATGACATAAGAACGATGCATAGTTTTGATGTACAGTGGAGTCCAGAGGTACATAAACCAGGAAAGCATGTAGTGTAGCACCCTAGCATGCTGTACTGAGCAGCATATAACTAGCTAGCTGAGGACAGAAGTGTCCAATGCATGATGCCATTGTTCTGAGGTACTCTTCAGTCATGCTTTCCTGGCTTACCTCTGGACACCGCTGTAGCCTGTAAACACTAAAAAGTAGCTTTCTTTCTCACATTGTAGCTCATAACTGGTTTTCACAGTTCACTTCTACAAAGATAACACTTTCAGTAGTGTTCACTATATTTGAATATACAGTACCTTCTTAAAATAACAGTGCATTCAGAAGGTGGTACGTTTACACTAGAAAATAAAGACAGAAATTCATGTTGTGGCATTTGGCACTGTAGACTGCACATAAATCAGACAGCAGTAGTAAGCCATTAGAAAAGTAGCTATCAATACCTGCAGAGTCCTTTGGGATATACCGTGACACAGCCTCTAGTGCAGTAGTCTCGTTATTGTAGTATAGCTCCCCCGCCAGCCTGGCCCAGGAGGCATCAGGTGAGTACTGCAGCCACCAGTCTACTGCTGCTTCCTTTCGCTGTTTGTTGGTAAAGTATTCCCCCATAATGAGATCCTGCCTGGAAACTGGTACACTCAGGATAAGACACACTGTCCCCCAGTTGCTGAGGGACTCTAACACGCTGGAGACCTTCTCAGCAGTGAGGCTTGGGTCTTCCAGGGGAGAACAGTGAAAGAAAGAATGGCAATGAAGCAACAAATGAGCCTAATGATAGGAAAATAATTTTAAAAGTGGACCTTCAGTACTTGTAGCTACTGCGTGAATGATGCACATTATAGCTCCTTTAATCGAGGGTAATTGCGCTGCCAAGTGTAAAGATAGCAGGCGAGTAGAGATACGGATATACTAAAATCTCGACGTGGGTGGGGCGAGATGGGACATGAGCTAGCCTGTCGCAAGAATAACAACTAACCTAGAACCCTGTATAACAATGCTGCTGGAGAAGCTATGAAAAAGAGACTGGTCTTTGCCAGATTGTTGTGTGTATGTGCAACATATCTTCAAGGATCATCCATGGCTGCTACGTGAGAGTGGAGAGATGAACGATGGTGCTCAAAACTCACATAAGTATCGATATCGTCTGATTGTGCCGTCTTTTAACAGCGTTCGTATCTCTACATATACAGAGGCTACACAAACTTTACTAACTTGGCAGCTGTAGTAAGCCTACTTTGAGTGGTAGACGTGTCCAGATCCCTGACCATTTGTGCACCCTAAGTTTGAAGACATCATGAAAATACTGCTTCTGGGAATCGAACCCTGGTCTGCATGCTTAGGAGCCACTACACCACTGGATTCTCATCTATAGGGTAGCTTACAAACTGTTTCTATACTACTTGAAAACTGGACAACTCTCTCTTATATTTACACTTGGCAGTGTATATAGGAAAGCAAGAGAAGTATTCAAATCATGAAGCCCAGGGGGGGGAGTGCACCAGGTCTGAGTGAGATACTTTCATAGCACAAGTATTTTGTGTCACCATCACCTAACAACTGACATCAAATGCATTCTGTTGCCAAGTGAAATGATATAAATTGACACAATGTGACATCAAACAAGTTATTTCAATTGGCTTTCTATTCAAACTGCAGTGTAGCTTCTTGTTACTGCTGGAGTATCTGCAGTTAGCTAGCTTTGGAAGGACTCTTTTTGTGAAATAGTACCATTTTTAGAGCTACCCTAAGAATCTAAGTACCCAGGCACTTTGATATCTTGATCACCTGCAAAGTCTGTGTGTACATAATATTCTAGGTGCTGCAATTTCTTTGGTAGAGGGATTCCTTAGGCTCTTAGGATTCATGTCTTGTGTTACTGTAGCTGAGGTAATTTCCTAGAACAGCTATATCAGGTCTCACTCCATTAGCTCTCCGTACTTGTGTTTCTATATTTGTGTAGACTAGGGCCTTCTTATACTCATTTGTCATCAAGTGGTGCATATATCCTGTAATTTAGCTGCCCGAAGAGTCCTATGTTAAAATCAACAGTGACAATAATAATATTAATGTTCACCTGTCAGTGACTCCACACACGCCATCACTTTGTGCACTGCCTTTTTCTGTCCACTGCAGTCAAGCGCCCACAGGAGCCTCCTCCATGAAGGAGTAGGATCTACGGAGAGCCAATACTCAACTGTGTCCCTCTTCTGCTGGCTTGCTTTGCTGGGGACTCTAAGGTGTCTCCCCAGCCTCTCTGCGTTCACTACAACCAGTTGTCCGCAAATGTTATCAATGCTGAGTGGGAGGTCTGCAGCAGAAGAATACAAAAGGAAAGCTCAGTTCCAATATGCAGGAAAGTGCTTCTTATATGCAAACTAGGGCTGGCCATTACAGTTTAGTAATGAATCAGAGGATTATCTTTATATATGTCTACCAAATAAATCTCTAGCCTCGTTCCCAGGCTCCACTGCCCAGCGTTTTATGCACGTCCACCTTGGAAAAACACGGGCAGGGTTTTTCCAAATGCAAAAAATGCTGGGCAGTGGAGCCTGCGAACGAGGCTAATAAATCTCTGCAAAGTGAAGAGTTCACATTAGTCTAGGTGCATTCAATTATAGCAACCCATCAGCCGTAGGTTTCCCCAAAGCCCATAGCATCCGGTATGCATGCGCATGCATTCCGTGCACTACTGGCATTTAATGCTGACCTGCTTGTAGTGCACCGTCAAGTGAACCTGAAGCTGTAGCAAGAACCACCTTCATTTTAAATGCATGTATCCTGCGGTATTTCGATCTCTCTATGGCGATCCAGCTCTGCTCACGCCATAGAGTTATCTGGGATCAGTCATACAGAGGACTGCACTAGCTGCATTCTGACATCCATGCAGCTATTATGAACTTTTGATGCCTTCACAAGCTGAGGTTGTTTTATAGGGATAGAGCAGGGACATCCTACACATGCATATACACGCTCTACCCAGCAGTACATGTGATCTGCAGTGCTAATACCTGCCAGCACTCCTGATGTTACACACAAATACCTCACTCACACATGCCCCACAATGTCCTGCATTCACCTAGTATTAGTAGATACTAAGCTAGTCTACCAGCATATCGTTACAGCAGATCAGTGGGGTATTCCAGAATACCCCGAGCTGTTCCAAATGAACTGCAATAGCTATTCAATAGTGATCGTGCAGTGCTACGTCGGTTTGAAGTTAATGCACTAGATGTTATTTTTACTGTTGGTGACTTGTATCCAAGGGTTAGTTTGTCATTCCAAGAGTCCCAGAGGCTAAGGTGTTTCTTATTACCAGCATTTCCCTTAAAACAGTGACTTACAAGATGTAATTGATATCGAAGTGCCAAGGCATCCCTACAGTCTTGATGTCAGCAATCTAACAAACGTTGAAAAGTGAGGTGGTGGATCAGACGGGTGTTTAAAAGTCTCTGTAACGGATGAGCTGCTTCTGTACAGCTTCTAGGGTACACATACTACAAAGATGGAATATTTAGCTAGTCTTGGGGAGTGGGCCCGCAGCAGGACAGGAGCTTAATATTATAGTGAGCCAGCTAGTCGCGAGAATAACATTTAACCATCTTTCCCATCAGTGATGCTGGAGTAGCTACAAAAAAATGACTGGCCTTCAGGAGAATGATATTTCTGTCTGTAACACATATTCAAGAATGAGTCATGAGAGAGCGAAGAGATGGGTTAGAAAACCACTGCGCATTGCTCGATCATACTGTATGTCTCCAGCACTCATATCTCTACTTTCACAGACGCTACACAAACTCTACTAACCTTGGAGCTATAGTAAGGCTCCCTTGGTGACAGACATGCCCAGATCGACTCTTTGTACACCACAAGTTCAAAGGTGGCTTCCTTACTTAGGATTTGGAAAGCCATGTTTCAGTACACAGGTTTTACAAGAGTGTGCAATTCTCAGTGACATGTATCCCAAGTGCAAATTTGAATCTCACAGAGCGGCAGAAGGGCGAGTCTCACACAGGTCATGTTTATGCACGCAACTCTAAAGGTCTCACAAATCTCATCCTTCAAGGCATTCTACTCTGCAAACTCCCAAAAAGGGTCAAAGAAAGTGCCAAAGGCAAAAGAAGTGCTAATTTAAAGATGAAGAAAGTAAAGACAGAACTACAGCAGGTCATCATATGTGTGCAGGTACTAGCTAGGAAGGTATTTGGCATTCAGGAGTCGTCAGTGGGTTGAAGTCCAGTTTAAAAACAATGGGTAGCAACATTCAGTGATGGAGAAACTACAACTTTTAGTTATCCTGATGAAGAGGTGCAAATGTTATGAGAATTGGCACTCCTCCAGCATATACGCTTATTCGTAAACTTCTCTAATTTGTGTACTAGCTGTTGAGTTACTTGGTTCTGATTGTAGCTCCACCCATACATTTTCTCTACACCACATTCAGGAATGTTGTATTTAGTCTTTATCATCCATGATCCAGGGCATTCAGAATAGCTGCTTTGACCATTCAATGTCATGCCTTTGAAAATTGCAGACACGCATGCACCGCCCACCCCTGCCTGAATTTTCAGTTGGCTTTGCTATTATGTTACTGTAGCCCCGTCTATTTAAAAGGTGCTGCAGTCCAGCCCATTTGCAGTTTCACATTCAATCAGCATTATGGCCCTTCCAAAATGTCTACATGCAGTATATTACCACAATCCTAGTTACTGTAGCATATACACAAGGAGAATTAACAACAAATTCTGCATTAAAAACTTTTCTGCAGGAAGATCATGGTGTTCGTGCATGCTGCAAAAACATAATTTTATAAGCTGATATATGCTCTTCCAATCCTTTCTCAAGAGTTGCATGCTTGGAAAGCTTTGTGAGACTTTTCGAGATTTGTGGGACTTTTTCAATAGTTGCGTGCATTAAGCGACTTTGTAAGACTTCTGAAGATTTGTGAGACTTTTTCAAGACATTTTGCTAGATTTTCCAAGATTTGGGGACTTTTTTCAAGAGTTGCATGCATTGAGCAACTTCGTGAGACTTTCCTCAATTTATGCGACAAGAGTTTCATGCTTGAGAAGATATGTGGGACTTTTTCCAAGAGTTGTAGCACTGAATGACTTTTGTGAAATTTTTTTGGAAATATATGAGACTCTTCAAGAGTTGCATGCATTGAGCAACTGAGACTTTCCTCAATTTGTACAGCAGTTTTCAAGAGTTGCATGCAGAAGATTTGTGAGAAGTTGCATGCTTAGGTAACTGTGAGACATGAGACTTTTGGATATTTGTGAGAACTTACTTTTCAAGAGTTGCCTGCATCGAGTAATTTCGTGAAACTTTCCTTTTAAAAAGTTACATGCGTGCAAGACTTTGTGAAGATTTGGGGGACTTTTTCAAGAGTTGATGCATTGAACGACTTTGTGAGATTTGTGGGACTGAGTAAGACCAGAGCGAGATTTTCCGAGAATTTTTCAAGAGTGAGGCTTTGAGTAGTTTGTAAGGCTTTCTTGAGATGTGTAAGGTGCATGTATGCTATGCCCATGTGTTGATGAGACATGTTGAAGGTGGTACATGTCAACAGGCAGCCAACTTAATAAATTCATCTCACATATACGTAGATCTTACAAACTATAGAATTATCGGCTACCTCCTGTGCGTGTGGGGGCAAAGTTGTAAAAACTGGAACCGACCATTACACCCGAGCTAATAAGTCTTCAATCTCGATATCTAATACTGCAGCCTAGAGAGCTAAAGTGTAACTGTACTTTCAGTAACAATGATTTCTTACTTTCAGAAATTTTTGTATCATGTGCGTTTTGTACAACTTGAATACGGCCACTTGCTGCGAAGACAATGCATTCAATAACAAATTTCTTGTCTCTCTGTCTTTAGTTCTATGTTGGCCTTATGGCCATTTGTTGCAGTATCCTGGAGCGGTGAGGATAAAAGCCTTGCCCGGTAAGGAATTTTAAATTTTTCTGCACTTGCAGTTGGGCCTAACCTTAAGGTACAAGTAGCTAACACGGGTTCACAATGACCTTTAGCAGTATTTATAACTTCTCTATGTGTCCATCCTAGAAAAGAGTTGTAATACTGACAGTATAGTACATGTACATCGGAAGCCACACCCAAGACCACATCTACCACCATCCTTCATCCCAGGACCATCAGCGACTGTCACCAAAGCCATGACAAGACTCAAGAAGACTGACTGTCATACAGTTTGGCTTGAAAAAGCCAGCTTAACTTTCAGGACTGCATATCAATTGTGTATCATAGCTTATTAGCTTACATAGATAGATGTACTAGCTTCTCCACCAGGCGCTTGCACAAAAACTGCAGTAGAAAATAGAATTTGCTAATTGACAGCCACCAATCCTCACTAGCAGTTGCCATCTCCGCTTGTGTCCCAAACTGCATTGCAAAACAATGTTGGGCTAGTCTCTGCAGCAGTTTCACGCCTTTGTAGTCACCACCCACTCTTCTTGAGGTTCTAGGCATGTGTTCTAACAACACATACCCTGTGCTCCTGACGGTACCAGCAATGGCAAAAGAGGAGTTGGAACCATGCATACGTAGATGTACATGAACTTCCATCTAAATACGTTTAAGTGATGATATCAAGTCTTAGCCTCGTCCCCAGGCCCTCTGTGTGTTTCACACTGGAGAGCCTGGTACTTTTTCTCACATGATTCAGTTTACATAATTGCGCATGGGAATGACCGCTCAAAGACTGTTGCACTTCTCTATCTTTTGCTGGTGACAGCGTTTCAGCGCTCAGTCTGTGGTACAAATGGGCTAAGAAGAATAGGTAAAAGAAGTGTAGATTCGCTACCTTCCTTCGTTGTCTGAGAACTGCAGCTGTCCTTGCCCACACAAAAATTCACCATTCTACCTCCCTTCTACCCTCACGTGTCACACACGTGAGAAAAAGTACCAGGCCCACAGCTGCGCTAAAGTGGTTTCACACACGTGGGCCTGGAAAACGAGGCTAATCAAGGTTCTGCAAACAGCCAATGGTAGTGCATCTCACCAATAAAATTTGAAGCAGAGCATATTATTGCTAAGGAGGGTGACTACACATTTTTGGCTCCTAGCAGTGAAGGCCTCAGGTTTTTAAACACTCCAAATGCGTTTACCGCCCTCTTGACTCTTCGTAAACTGTGGTGGCAGTGTCTGTAGCCACTTTCTTAGGCAATAAGCTCTGTTTCAAAACTTGATGGGTAACATGTACCTAAATTGGCTCTTTGCTATGGGTGTGGCTTATTGCCGTATTAAAAATGGTGGACAACACCGACAACAAAAAAGCTGGATATGCAGAGAACAGAACCTCTTTTGTGCCTATCAGGTACAAAATATGGCGAATTTCATCGTTACTGTAGCATGTTGAAGTTGCCAAACCCTCTAAATTGCGTGCTGGAAAGGTTGTTTTTTTTAATTTTTGTGGATGGATGAATGGACAGACAGACAGATAAAACTCTGCATTACACAAATTATTTCCACGTATAGCCTTCCCAATCGCTGCCGCCTCTCTGCAGGGCGACTCCATCATAGTGCATGCTCTTGGCTCTACTGCATGCACGTGTATGAAGGCAGCGCCCACAGAAAATACATGTAGGTTGCATTCCTGTAGTGTTACTTACATATTACATACATACATACATATATTACGCGGGGTCTCCATGCAACACGATTAGTTGCCTCGCTTCCCGCTCAGCGATTATGAGCTATCTCTGATAAAAAAGGGTTTTCCCCAAGAGCAGGTGCATGCTGCACCCAGGCGGGCCACACCCACACGCGCTACGTGAAATATTGTTTTACAATACAGTCAATGATTCTCCAAGGAGCCAGTCTTCTTCACAGTCTTATGGTGGCTTTTTAATCATGTAGCTACACATGCAATACATAGCGGTGATTAATTTGGGGACAAATACATAGACTTTGGTTTAAAAGAGACAATTTACGAAAAGAGGCCAATTTTAGGTCAATTAACAAACTCTGAGCGCTGAAGCTTACTCTGACGCAAACAAACAGTATTTCAGAAACAGTTACATCATTGTAGTAACTGAGCTGCACTTTATCTTAATCAGTCCCACCCACACTGATTTATTATACAGTCCATTACGCCCAATCCATAGGTATAAGTAAAAAATTCAACAGCCCCTCCCCCAGGATTAGGCTAATAAGTACTTACAGTTGTCTTCTTTCTCCGCCATTGAAGCACTCTACAGTCTGACTGCTAACATACTACTAAACTCTATCCAAATTCTTGACACCACACCAGCAGAAGTGGGTGGGGCGGGGATGCGCGCGCGCTTTTGTACACTAATCGAAAGCCTGTCATGAAAATATGCACACCCCGGGGCCCCATATTCACGTGATTTTGGGGACCCCTTCGTGATTATAGGCACCCCCTTTTGCAAACGGCGGGAAAGTTCATAGCTGGCGACCATGATGTGATTACAAATCCCAAGAGGCACTGTATGTCTATTGTACATGTAAGATGCCCAAGACTTATGGCTCAAGAATGGTGTAGTGTGATGCCTATGAATTATGATTCCACCTTAAATGTGTCGGGTTAAAGAGGACGGCACGCACCAGATGCTTGGCTATGCAAAGACTGCCGCAGAAAGTACATGTAGCCACTTCCATTACTTCATGATTGTCTTTATCTATCATATTGTAATGGTTATACTAAGGCTGCTGATTACATTTTATTATCTACTGTGAAAGATCTGCATGTGTTCTTATATTAAAAGTTCAGCTTGTGCAGCACGATCAAGATCTGCATGTACAGTTATATATAGACTACAGTGTAATATTGGGGAGTGATTGAGACCTAGGTTGTGTTGACCCCTGGGGAGTGTAGTAAAGCTCAGCTTGTGCATCTGTAATACAATCAAGATTTGTACTTACAGTTGTAATATCAAATATTAGAGGAGTTATGACTTAGATTAATTGTATTGACCCCTGAGGGGTCATTCTTCTTAAGTGCATTCTTCTGCTATTAATTACAGCTGGTTTATACATTGAATTATAATTTCATAAAAATATAGGGACCCTGGTGCCCATATTTACTCAATTACGGGCATCCGGATACCTAAATTTGTATGAATATAGAGATCCATGTGAGATGCCTATTTTCACAACGGGATGCCCATATCATAGGCACCCCGATGCCCGGGCATATTCACGTAACTATGGGCATCGGGGTGCCTATATTTACGTGAAAATAGGCGTCCGGGATGCCCATTTTTGGGGATGCCTATATTCACTTGACACCGGTGTCACAAAAAAAATCGGCACCCCCCTTTTTCGGCACCCCCGTTCCAAAAATCCTAGGATATTTGGCATGCCCGTTCCAATTTTCCTAGGAAAATTCGACCCCACCTTTGACCTCCCCCCGCTTTGCTACCATTCCAGTTTATTGTGTATGTCGAATGCCTGAGACCCTGGACAACATGGTTGAATGTGAAGCATGCGTTCGGTGGTTCCACTACAACTGCGTGGGGATAGACAACGAAAGGCACACTATCTCTTGGAAATGCAGTGATTGCAGTAGAAAGAGCAAGAGAAGAAGATTAAAATAGAAACTCAGTTAATATTCTGTTATTACTTTTACATGATTGTGCTTGTACTTGCTGTCATCCATATTATATTGCTACTGTAAGAGTTAATTTGGTTGAGTATTCCTAAAGTATTACATACTTTCTGATGGGGGGTGCAATGTATCCTAGGCAGGCAGAAACAGAATCAGCCTATACTATACAACATTTTGTATGGGGTTCCGAAATTCCTAGTATTTTTTGATGGGGGGGTGCAATATATCCTAGGATTATTGGCAGGGAGAACCAGAATCAGCAGGCTATACTATTTTGTATGGGGTTCCTAAATTCCTAGTAGTTTTTGATGGGGGATACAACATATCCTAGGATTTTTGGCAGGGGGGTGCCAGAAATTCTACCGTGATGAGGAGTGCCAGTTTCCCTAAGGGGGGTCCAATTTTCCTAGGAAAAATTGCATGGGGGTGCCAGATTTCCTGGGGTGCCAAATTTCCTGTGACAGGGTCTAGATTTCCGTATATCTCCGTCAAAATCGACAGTTACGGAGTCAAATATGGGCGTGCCCGTAACGTACGTGACGTAACTAATTGAAGCTAAGTCTCTTATTTGCGCTACCTGATACGAACCCCACCCATTAAACTGTAACTAACGACAGAAGGCACTATCTCTAATTGATTTCTGTAAGTGTTTCCAAGGTAGCAAATATGGCTCCACACCACTTTGCAGCAAACTGAGGTAAGAGTGTGTGGAATGGACTGTGGGCGGGGCGGCTTATAATTAGCTACTAGCAAGCAAAGTTCCAAAAGTATTCAAGGGATACGCAAGCGCAATATGCCTTGTGTAGCTTTGCCTGCAACACATTACGCCGACCCAGGAATTAGCCCCTCCAATAGCGAATGGGGCGGGACTGGGGCTGGGAGGGGTGAGCGCGTTATTTTCGCGAGCCAGCTAATCGCGACAATAACAGCTTATCAGTGCTCAATTACGCAATATTATATGGGGGACTTCAATTAGCTAGTACACTTTTGTGCACCTGTACTGCTAGAGAAGCTGCAAAAAAGTGACTGTTTTTTTCAGGATATCGACATTTCTATCTACAGCACATTTCCATGGAGTAGCCATGTGCGACAGGCTGTGCTGCTTGAAACTCATGCTCGCTTTACTTGATTGTGTTGTCCATATCCAGCACTTTTAACACAAAAGACCACATATCACGCAGGTTTGTACCTGGATCCATAACTTCAGATGGAGCAGTGTAAGAACTCACTGAAAGAATCATCACTTCTGCAGTCTTACTCTCCTTTTTAGCGAAGGTAACTAGGCGGAAACAATTTTTTGTGTGATGGTGGAGCCCATTTATTACCAAATATCGTGCATACGTATGTTTTATCGTGCACCATGCATGGTACCAATATTTACGACTGTACCAGTGATGGAATGATGGTCGTAGTGCCTGAAACTGCTCAACTTACTCAATTACGCAGCTGACTTATAAATTAGGGGTCATTGTTTTACCAATTTTGGTTACCTGATTTTCATTTATCTGGAGTAGCTTATTCACAATTCTTGAGTAATATTATAATATCATACCAGCAGCTAGTTTAGCCCTCCCAATATAAATATTCATAGTGCCCCACATGCATGTTCATTATAATCATAGCCCACAAATGTCATTGATGATGAACATGTGACAGTAGGTATTCACTAGGAGTATAAACAATGCTCCTTCCTGTTTATACTTGTACTGGCCAGGTGCTCACTTGGTGCACATGCGCACTTGATGTTTTATGTTTTTACCAGCCGGGCGCGCGCGAAGCGCGCGCCCGGCTGGTACTAAGATTACTTTATGTTCCCGTGTCTGTGTGTTTGTGTGTGTGTGCGTGTTTGTCCACAATTATCACGTGCGCTAAGTTACGTCATTCCGTTACTATGCCACTATAGCCACGAGCGCAGTGGAAGCTACTGGAAGTTTGCAGGCTGAATAGGCCAAGCTAGGTTAGTTTTGTGTTGCCTAGACAGCGAAATAGTGGTAGGTAACGATGATAATTCTGTTGTCGCAAGATCTGATTGCTAACTGGAAGTGCACTACGAAATTGCTGTGCCAGCACTTTTGCTGGAAGCTGTACATGATGAGACTGTCTAGCCAAGCTGATCCATTCTACAGCTGCATTTAGCTTAGACTGACCTGTTTCTGAGCACAACCTTCAGTTGAATGATTTATGTAGAAAAACACCCGGCTGGTTTTTAGATATGAAATATCAACCTTGTTTGTGTTTATGATAGGATATATCAATCTTGTTAGATATGAATATCAATTCTGTTTTGCTTTCTACGTGGGACCCAAATCCCACTCAGAATGTGCTGTCTATCCAAATTATTTGCCACTGTTATTGCAATCTCCTCTGTATCTAGTGAAGCCCACAGTAATGGTTATTTAGGACTATACATATAGACTATACATTTAAGTGATGATGTCATGGCGCTGCACAGAGGCAATGGTGGTGCACCTCGTCATCAAGTTGTGAAGCAAGCTAACTGTCAATGAAGGTGGCTACAGACACTGCTGCCACAGTTTGTGAAGAGTCGGCACGGTATAAAATCATATGGAGTGTTAGGAGACAGAAATTGCTTTATTTTAGGCCAAGAGCCTGAGGAGTGTCAGATACGAAAGACAAATTTTGAACTCAACAAGCCTGGTATACGTACTGGCTTTATACTCCCTGGAATCGGTGACTTCTCATCTTTCAGATGGTGTATGTCGGGTGATTCCAGCATACTCCATTATGGAGCTACAGCCGCTCAAATATATCACTTCTGCCTGTACGTTCACAGCCATCATGACTCTTTAAAAATTGCATGTTGTGATAATGTTTGTAGCCACCTTCTTTGGTGACCAGCTCTGCTTTACTACTTGATGGCGAAACTACCACCATTGGCTTTTTATTGTGGGCGTAACCCATTGCCATGTAAAATGGTGGATGACACCGACAATATGAAAGAGCTGATAATGCAGAAATAGAACCACTCTTGTGCCTATCAGGTACACATGTACTAAGATATGGCAAATTTCATTATTAATACTCTGCTTTGGAGTCGCTAACCCCTCTAAATCACCTGTTGGAAAGATACTTTTTATTTAATGTGAGTAACTTCATCTAGTTACAAGGTTACATGCATAAATCAATTTAGTTTGTCGTATGGATTTTAATGAAAGTTTTAATGAGTAAAGGTCATGTTCCCTAATGAGAGTAGTCATGAATGTAAGCTTTCTGTCCTGTAGGCTACACCCATTTGCTACCTAGCGTGTGTGTGGGATTGTCATATACAGTGGAGAGTTACAAGAAGCAGTTGAGTGGATGAAGCTCAGTAGCCAAGAGGTAAGTGTAGAGTGTAT
Organism: Phakellia ventilabrum; assembly: GCA_963921505.1. NCBI lineage: Eukaryota > Metazoa > Porifera > Demospongiae > Axinellida > Axinellidae > Phakellia > Phakellia ventilabrum. The sequence goes on along the minus strand of OY997400.1, from coordinate 3,840,634 downwards.
TAGTTGTGACTTTCAACCTTAAAAACTGGGCAGGGCTCTAGCAGCTGGCATAATCTAGCAACAGATCCTAAAAAGATGTTTTGGTGGATTTTATAGCAGAGGCAGTTGTTCGACTTTGGTGTAGGCTTTGATGTTGCTAAGGTAACTATCTGAAAAACAAGTTTGTGGGAAGGAGTACCTAAGTACTAATTAGTTATAACATATCCAAGAGTTGGTTATAAGCGCACCTCGGTGCACCGCGTCATCAAGTTGTGAAGCAAGCTTACTGCCAAAGAAGGTGGCTACAGACACTGCTGCCACAGTTTGTGAAGAGTTAGCACGGCTATAAAATCATATGGAGTGTTGGGAGACAGAAATTGCTTTATTTTAGGCCAAGAGCAAGAGGTTATAAATCGCCATCCGGACTGGGGGTGTTATAAATGATTAATTTCATAATGCTAGGTGGTTGCCATCAAGTTGGCAATGCATAATCAGACAGGCAGAGTTTGCTGTTTTAGTGCACTGTTCACCTTGTTCACTAGCTACGTATGCACCTGATGTACACAAACTTCCATCTACATACATTTAAGTAGAGTGAATGGTGATGTATCTCGCCGTGATGCAAAGCTTATTGTTAAAGGTGGCTATATATGTGCTGCTGCCACAGTGCGTAAAGAGTCGGGATGGCTGTAGCTAAACTCATTTGGAGCATTCAGATACAGAAATTGCCTTATTTCAGGCCAAAAGCCCGAGGGGTATCAGGTACAAAAGACACATTTTTTGGATCAGCAGGTACTTTCACTTGGGATACGTACTGGCTTTATACTTCTTTGCATGTAAGTACTACGTTTGGTTAAGCTCGGGCTTCTTCAGTAATATTTCTAAATAATGCCCAACCTTAGGGGCCCATAATTTTTAAACCTGTGAGGACATCACCCCAAAAAATGGATGTTTTAGAATCGGTGGGTATTTGTCTTTCAGATGGTGCAAGTCCTATTATTTCAGCATACTCAGGTATAGAGCTACAGCGACTTCAACACACATCACTTCCACCTGTAATTTTTATATACTGCTATTTTTGGCTTACCCCAGCTCCTGAGAACACACATATACTAAGATATTTTTACTGTGTTTTGAAGTCGCTAAGCCCCTAATTCTGAGCGAAGCGAGGTTTATACTCCAGTACGATTGACCTTTTTTTCATCGTTGTCGTCATCCCAACCTGTTCCAGCCAGTTCTCCTGGTATAGCCTATCAAAGACACAGCGAACACTTACCTTCACTATAAAACTCCAAACGGGGAGACTTGGAAGCGATCACTATCACAGTAAGCTTGCTTCAGCCTCTGGTCTTCTAGGCACATAATAGCAAGTAGCCATATTGTTTTGTGGATGTGTGCTTGACCTTTTTCGTTTGTGAGTGGGTGCTATGGGCGTGCCACCTGCATGCCATGTGCCACGCCCAGCAATTCTCGTGAAGCGAGGACATCCCTGCACATTGTAGTTTAAAATTGCCTGTTAGGACATGACACAGACAAAACCAATTGCTTAACTCCACCTGGAACATAAACAAGAAATGGCTTTCCTGCCTGTGCTATGTACACAGCAGTGCTATGGCAATTTCTAAATAAGGAACAGAATATCCACCTTAGACACTCAAGAATGATGTAGCTAAACTGTGTGCTCACATTACGCTTGATTTATGCTCAGATTATGCTTGTCACACACTACTACAAAATTTATGTTCGATTTTATGCTGGCATAGTATGCGGACACCTATAGATATTGCACTGTGGTTAGGAGTTATTGCTGTTATTGCTCGTGCTATCCCACATTGATTTACGGGCGAAAAACGCTATATGTCTTGCCTAGGTTTCCCTAGCCACCAGCCCTACCACAGCTTTCTGAACATTTGACCGACTGGAATGGAATCGGGTACCCATTTTATGTAAGCAATCAGGGTATATATTTTTTGCGCGGTAGGTATGACCCGTTATATACCTGTAATGCTGAAATATGATTGGTCAGAACGACTTAGGTATAGTATAAATGGAATTTATACCTCTTTCGGTGTCTTTAAGACACCCACACAACAGCCTACAAATGCAATTGTGAACAGTTGCTTTAACCAGCTAGCTTAGGCCACTAATTTCCTGTTTCTTATCCTCCTTGAACACAAAAACGTACATGAGTGGGTGCTCAAATAACAAGAACATGCAAGAAAACATAGCACATGACTTATGAATAATTAATTCTTGACTCACGCTGCCGACCAGAAGATACCAGTGAGAGCATACTTTCTTGGTTACAGTACCGAATCACACTCAGAAACGTTGATAAATCTACTGGAGCTCTCTCCACATTTTCCACTCACTTCGATCTGCAACTGTACGCGGCTGTTTATACAGTGAAGTGCCTGTGCATATTTTTAGTAACATTTCTTTGAACTGTACACGGGCAGGAATGAGAAACAGGAAATTTCCGAGGCTTCCAATGGAGATAATTCTTCTCAAGGTAGATAACAGGTCGGCTACGCAATGATATGTCTTTCTTGTACTATACCTAAGTCATTCTGCATGACAAAAGTTCCCAGAGCATCAAGAACTAAAGGGAAAGCTATGGCTCACCAGAAACTCAAAAGGTGCCATTCAGAACAATGTGGTAAAATGGCTAGCCAGCAAGCTTTCAAGACACACTCCCAGGAATTGTAGCAAACATGAACAACAACTAATAGCCATTGTAGCTACCCGTCTAGCCCGAGCCTAGTACCATTTTAGCACGGAATGGTTGCCTGGCAGCATAGCCACATGTACAGACACACAGAAACAGAACAAAGCTAGCTACAGACAGAGACCAGTAGCCTACTGTGCTATCCTACATCGATTTACAGGCAAGAAAACATGCCCGCTCCCCTAGCCACCAGCCCTACCACAGCTTTCTGAATTTTTTATGAAATCAGGTACCCGCCTCACGTAAGCAATCGGGGTGTATCCCCCCCCCCCTTCCATAGCTATGACACGTCATATACCTGTAATGCTGAAATCTGATTGGTTAGAATGACTTAGGTATAGTATAAATATGGGTTATACCATAACCATGAAGAGGTTTAGCGCACATACTCTACGAGGGAAGTAGTGTATCTACTACTCTGAGTGGAATTGGTATTATGCTAAACCAGCAAATCGTCCACTTTCTTGTTTCAGATTCTGGAGAGGATAGCACAACAAGGACTGAAGCGATTACAATGATTCAAATGCGAAGAAGCGGTACTAGTTCCGGGCTATTGCACCCGCACCATAGCATTCTCAAACAAATCAAACCGTTCGGCAGAGATTCTCAAGCACTCGAGGCAAATACTTGCCGCTATATGCCGTTCTGTTCCATTTTGTTCTGCGTATTAAACGGTGGTTATGCCTACACCGGAAACGCAGCCTTGAGCACGAGCTGTTCTGCTTAAACATTTATAATACTTGGAGTACGCTTTATGACGGCCCCAAAGTGAGTTGCTGTAGCTACGTTATCATAGTATGAACACTGATACGACTGCTAGACCATTATAGACCGTACTAACCTAATGATGTGCATTAAATGGAGTCGGTACCGCCACTGCCGTGCACGCCTACAACCATCCTCGCCCACATTGCCTTTCAAATGTGTGTAGTGGACCTTGAACCATAGCTATCCCTGCTAACACTAGAATTATTATGTATCATGTACTGTTTATCTATCATCTGAGCCTATCACCCGAGTCTAGCTATATGTACATACATGCGTATCGGGGGTCAATAGCTCTATACCCCTTCCTCCCAGTCTCGTTCCCAGACCCTCTACACGTGCTCCGTCGGAATATTTGGAAGAGGAAAAAGAAAGAAAGGAGGGTCTGGCAACTTTTGCACGAATTCTGTGCACTCTGTAGGAAATCCTACAGAGCCAATTATTGCGTAAAGGTCATGTGATTTTACGTAACGTATGTAATTCTTGAAATAGCAACGACTGCGTAGCCAGACGACGGATTGTACAGTCGCCTGTGTTTGCTCGACAGTACTTCAGTCAGGCAGAGAGCACAACAAATGCTCCAATGGCGCAAAACTATAATTGTGCAAGTATTGAATTTGTAACAATAATTGAATTCCATACTCGTGACTTATGACGTTTTGACTGAGTCAGCACATTCCAGCTGCACACGAGCAGTCGACAAAAGGGACCAGATTGTTTCTTCCCTTGCCGGGTACTGTAAGCGATCACGGTGCTGGGTTGATTAGGGCTGGCTTGCGAGACTACCCCCCCGACTGAAAAAAAAAACAAGTCACAAAAAGACATTTAACAAGCTAGTCTCTAAAAAGACTTGATATGTCTCGGCACGACATTGTATGAAGTAATATATATGCATTGTCAAGTGAAGGAGGTAATATGGTCAGTCATTACAAGTATTAAGTATGATTTAATTGCTATATGTGGGAAAATTGTTCGTACTCCATCAGATGACAATGAAGCAAGTTCAGTAGGAATATCATCTGGTGCCCGACCGTTGCCAGCTTCCCAGGACGGCCACTGTTTTTTCATTGTTGTGACATTTGGAGCAGAGTATGAATTTTTCTGGTTCATATGCAATCTCTGAGGGGCAGGCTTCAATCAAACTGGTACAATTCACAGTCTTTGCTTTGTCTGTAAACATTATGTGGTTGCAGATCTGACTTAAACCACCTAGCTAGGCTTCCCGTATCCCGTCCGCGGGAGTGTCTTGACGCTGCTGACGCTGTTCCTTGTTTTCCTGTTGCCTTCCCAGCCGCTCACTATCTTGTCAAGTCTGCAGACGCTGCTGTCGCTGTTCAGGTCATTCATGTTGCACTGTGAGTCGATACCTCTTGCCTTGCCTTAGTAGCCTGGAGTCATTGTTGTTGGTTGTCTCAGTTGTCGCTTCCTCTCTCTTCGCCCTAACAATCTCTCGCTCTGCCTCCTGCCTTGGCTGACTGCGTGCTTTGTTCAATCTCTTCTGTATCTATGCTTACAGGACTCGAATCACTGTCCATCTGTACAGTAGCATGCATGTACCAACCGTCATAGCTGATCGTACCCAGACCTTGGCTCCTCCCCCTCACGTGCACATGCATGACGTTGTTTATGACATAATTTTCAATGATGTAAGCCTAAATGCCGTACCAACGTACGCCGTCGACACTGTGTCTCGGCACTCCGGTGCCAAGACAAAAAAAGACATATAGGAATGGAATCCCCAAAAAGCAACCAAAAAAGGTAGGAACAAACGACACCACAGTACCTTTACGGACTCCCATCCCTATATCCTTCCAACCACATGCACACCACGATTCCCTACATGCCACACCAGCCATATCCACAGCCAATAAATGATTGCAATACTTTACTTATATCATATCATATACAGCCGCATACACTCTAGGTAGACTCAATATATTACAAGCAAGTGCAGCCTTCGGCCGCACTTGCTTCGCGGCGTGCACTGAAGCCTGCCATAAATGGCAGGCCTCAGTGCAGTATACTGTCAACTATTTCAATATACTTATCACTGCATAAATGTGTACATTATTATAGAGCTAGATCTAGGCTTGAATTTTCATGGGAAGATGAAATTATCTGTAGTGTTGTGTATTAAATTTAACCATTTTTTTAAATCATGAATCAAAAGAATAAGTGCATATAATATAGGATAGCGAATAAAGGTTCAGAATAATATGGAATAAGATTCAAGTAGCAGCAGTGACATGAGTTCTCCTGTCAGAAGAGGGGCTGCTGGCTTTGCCCCTCATCACCATCTTGGAGGCTGGGCTCCTTCTCCTCCCTTGCGTGCTGAATGATCTGGATTCAGAGTCAGCAGATCGACCTGGACAGCCATGGGGAAAGAAGAGTGGATACTATAGAGGCTCATACAGTATGTTAGTCGGTTGGATGAAGGTCGGCTGTTGGTCCGAGGTCTTCCAAAACACGACTGTCCGTGAACCAGCCTCTGGACCCACTCCCCAATGGATGATGCCTGCTATCTCCGAGGGTTCGTCACACCAGCAGTTGGTCTTGCCTGCGTGCTGCTCTGGCAGCTCTCATTTGGTCTCGATTCTGCGCCCACACAGCAGCGGTCTCTGTGGACATCCGACTGGCCCTGACGGCTCTCACTTGGTCTTGATGCCGCCTCCGTCGCTCGGCGGAGGTGTAGTGGTGGTGGGAGCCGGGAAGGGCCGGTTGGTAGCTTCGCTCGGACGTCTTTGAGCCATAACTTCTTCGCTGCAGCGTCATGCTCCTGTCCCCAAAAGCATGCAGTTGGTCCATTGTATACTCTCAATAGACCATATTCGGTTAAGATGACTTCAGGCATTTTTGCTGCCATGGCAACAATAGTTCCTTGCATGTAATGTTTATCACGCAGAAATGTCATCTTTCAAATTTGAAGTAAATTAAATGGAGTAGATATGACCTTACAAACTTATACACATTTTATATATGTTCATATGAGGGATTTGGTCTGGAGGCAAAATCAAGGGGTGAACAGGTGGCTGAACTCGGGACTTTGGCACTCATGTCCAGCGTTAGCAGAACATTGTTGGCAGTGAGGTCACGATGGATGATGACACGTCACCAATCTGTTGCAAGATATAGCCTCATTTGCCACCAGCTCCTTCACATTCACAATTCTCGAAAAGGCTCGCCCCACAATGCCCTGTTTAATTTACAATGCATGCTGGCCCCCCTAGGAAGCCATGCTGTGGTACAAGTCAGTTAGCATAAGCCGCCAACTATCGATTACATTTCCACCTGCCTTCATATCTCAGTCCAGGAACGACTTGGGAACTTGGTTCTTGCATCAAACGAGAGAGCGATCAATTCTGAATAAGAATATCCCCCTTTGAATGGGTATCAAGCACACTCGCTCACAGATTAACGCTTTTGTGATGCCTAATTAAAATCAATTATCGTCGACCAGTACGTATTATTGACTGTCCATATATTTTCCTATATCAGACATCAACTAGCACATCCTTCTATCTCTGCTTAAACGGAGTTAATGACTAACAACAAATGCATCCTGTACCAGAATGTTACTCGAGGAACTAGCTTTCCACAAGAGCAGTATTCGAGGAATACAAAAATGATTTGTGTGCAAAACAGCATGTACGAGTATTATTGAGAGTATTATAGACACTGTTTAGACTACTAAATCACCAACTACAGCTAGTAACAGGGCTACTACTGACTTGGTAGGATGGATCTTCTTCAGAACTGGCTACAGAAACACACTGCAGCAATTTGTTAAGTGGAAGTTAAAAGGCACTGCACATTCAGGTGAAATTATTCCTTATTCTTTCTGGTCGATAATACGTACTGGTCGATAATTGACGGCCTACACTACATCACTCGGTTTCAGTGGTAACCTTAACTTAGCATTTATGTATATATATAAATCTAATGGTCACACTCCCCCGTGGGCAACGCACGTGTTCAAAATGGTGCCTCTGGCCCAGAGGCCACACTTGAAAAAAGGTAGAATGCACACCCATGAAATTGGTTGGTTGGTTTGGAGGTTCAGCAAAAAAGGTCCTTGGGGATTTTTTTGCTGACAAGAGTTTAGGGTTTTCAGACAGGCTAAACTATGCTGGAGCTAGCTGGAGGCATCTTCATTAAATACGGATTTGTTATTGTGATTTGAAGCAGTTTGAAGCTTGTGTTTTTTTACTGTAGAGGCAGCAGAGGATAATTTCACGCGACCTGGGCGGGGCAAGATGGGTCGCGAGAATAACAACTAACCCAGAAGCATGCATAACAATACTGCTGCAAAAAGCTACTGAAAAGCGACTGGTTTTTGGTAGATTGTTATTTCTATGTACAACTTGGCTGACTTCAAGTTCAGACCCGTTGTGGCTTGATACAGGCACTAGAGCACTACTGGGACCGGCAGCCGAAAAGTATGTCGAGATCGGTTTTGACTGAATCACTCCAGATTTGTGCTTCTTGGCCTTGGAGATGTTTCTTGAGATGGTACTCGCTTAGTCCGCTAATCACTGCACTGCACTTACATCACTTACTCGGCGGTGGCTCTCCATTATCTCGTTCGGCGGTGGCTCGCTCGATCGCAAGTGCGAAGTAAGGGTTGGGTCAAATTATTTAACCATCACATGATGTCATACTATGGTTAATTGATTATTTATGATGTAATGTATGTAATTATGACACTTTGTGACGTAGTTGGTCGGGGGATTCCGCAAAAAAAGGGGCTGTGCTGTGACTTTTTGCTGTGGCCTGCTCTGGCAGTTGCATGAGAAGTGAATGAACACAAGAGTTAATGTGCAGAGGTTGTATCTATGCGTGAAATTATACATACTTCTGCTTTCTCAGAGGCTTCTGTATAGCTTAGTGGAAAAGAGTGCCTCACTAGCTATAATGTTCAGAAAGTCCCGAGTTCAGCCACCTGTTCACCCCTTGATTTCCAGGGGTTTAAATATTTTTTATACTTCTCAGAATTCTCGTAAATCAGCTTCTTCATGATATCGGGTTATGATTATTTGGTCAAATAGAAAGTATTCTAAAGACATACAAAATCCAAGCACCAGCGATAAAAAATCGTCCTTCAAATACTGAGGGACACACCAAGTTATTTATGCCCCGCGTAAGACTTGTAGCTACTAAACCCACATAGCACCTGCTGAGAAAGCTAGGAATTAACACCTTCCTATTGAGCCTGTTGAGTATAACAATTGCACTCTACAAACAGTCATGCTGACACAATTTACCATGGAGACAATCTAAAGCATTCATGTTGGGTAATGCTCTGGTGATTATATTTATATAGTATGTAATCATATGCATATTATACATAGTCTGGTCATACAAGAAACCTTTTTTGGGATGGGGTTAAGATGGCTATTGATTTATGGAAAGAATCTCTTTCACAAAAAAGTGTTTTTCATTTATCCTGTTTATGACTATTGCTTGGTAACTGCAAGCAGCCTAACGAGAGAAGTGAAACAGCCAAGGTGATGTCATCCTAGTGGACTAATTAGTTAACAAAGTGATAGGAATAGAAATATGCACAGAAAATTTTCACTGATTAATGCATCATGCTTGCTTTAAACGTATGGTACACTTATATTTCACTAGTATCTGTGGCACACCAGAGCAACGTTTTGAAGAGATAGACCCTAGTTTTCAGGAAATGCCCTCTACCTTTGTCTACAGAGCCTCCTTAGATTATTAAGATCAAGTCTAACACTGATCAGAGAACAAAAACATTTCTGATATGGCACAGCAAAGGTCTTACCCATTGAAAAGTAATACTGTAGCAGCTTACTATGCGTCTTGCTGTTCTGTGCTGAGACATACGGACAATGTAATTTAATTTGCTGCAAGTGGATTAGAAATGTGTGATAATTAAAAATTTCATAATAATTTTATTCATGTATTATTTTTCTTCCATTCTAGCTTATGACCAAATACTCAGCCACACATATTTGACAGTTTGACATGGCCACTGAAAGAAGGCTTCGCTTTCAGCTTGAGGGGGTGGAGGGTACAGGGGTAAAGATTGGTTGTGGCTCCTATGCTGTTGTAGAAGAGTATGACTTTCTTGGACTGTCATGTGCAGGAAAATCCATTCACCAGAATATTTTCGAAAATGCAACTGCCAGTGAGCGTGACGACATGCTAGAGCGATTTGAAGCTGAGTGCGAAATGCTGAACCGGCTCCATCACCCTCACATCGTTCAGTTTTTGGGAGTGTACTTCAGGGAGAGTTCGCCACTCCCAGTGATGCTCATGGAACGCCTGCATTCCACTCTTACTGCATGCATTGAGTGCTATGGCAAGCTTCCATATCCATTGGGCTACTCTATCCTTTATGATGTAGCTATTGGTCTGCGTTACCTCCACGGTCACATTCCGAGTCCTATCATCCATCGTGACCTCACTGCCAACAATGTTCTGCTAACGCTGGACATGAGTGCCAAAATTTCTGATCTAGGTGTAGCGAAAATTCTAAACCTAACTCCCACTCGCATGGTTCAAATGACTGCATGTCCTGGTACTCCCTCCTACATGCCACCTGAAGCTCTCGTTGCTAGGCCCATCTACTCCACTGAGATAGACATGTTTGCTTATGGCAACCTCATGACCCATGTGTTTTGCGGCAGGTGGCCTGTCCCAACAGAAGTATTTCGCACCGACATGAGCGATCCGAATAGCGTAACCCCACTGACTGAGGTACAGCGACGGGAAGAGTATCTCAATGATATTGGCAACACCCATCCACTGATGGAGCTAATGCGAAAATGTCTTAGCAACACGCCTAAGGTTCGACCAAACATTTCTGAAGTTCTCTGTAGAATCAAGAAGATGACGACAGAGTTTCCACCCTCCTTAGTCGACAAAGTTGAGTTTCTACAGCGAATCCAGGTTGCTGCCTCTACCGATAACAGGAAGGAACAGCTTCAGCTGCAGCTACACCAAGGAGGGAGGGAAAGGAAGAGCTCGAATGATGCCGACAGATTAGAGGCGAAGAGTCTGAGGTCAATGATGACAACAATGGAGAAGAGGCTGAGTATCAAACAGAAAGAGGCTGAAGCAGACCAAGCAATTATCAAAGCCAATGAGCAAGAGATCAAGACTGTACAGGCCATTATCCGAGCCAAGGATCAAGAAATTGCATTAAAAGACCAGGAAAGTGCCACTAAACAACAGCAGATTGACAACATGAAAAGCCTTTTGACTGTCGAGGGTGAAGAAGTCTCCGGCCTTCAGGAGGAAGTGTCCAGCAAAGATACCACTCTCAAAGCCAAAGATTCCACCATTGCAAGCCTAGTAAGCCAGGTGAAACAAGTTGAAGGTCTTTTGCAACGAATTCAAAGTTTCTCCGATGACAATGCTGCTCTAAATAAGAAAATTATAGCAACCTGCATGGAGCAAAGCCAGAGTCAAACAGTAAGTTTCACTATTATAATATTATTATGTGTGGATTGTCCTCTGTATTGTGTAGTTACAAGTCCATCCAAGTGTAAGCATTCTGTGGGTAAGTGGAAAACACTGAAAACTGAAAAACTGAAAACTGAAAAACTGAAAAACTGAAACGCTGAAAATTGCAAATTGAAACTAAATAAAGAAGTGTACACTTATAGTTTAGCAAACAATCTAGCAAAAGCAGCCTTGTGAGAGCCAATGAGGGCCATAGCCACCGGTCCTGTCTTTCCGGAGCACAAAAAAATTTCACCACTATGAGCATTCATACTGAGGCATGTATTGTGGAGCCACGCCTTCTCAAGTTCTGCAAGCGCTGGGCACGAGGCTATAGCTAGCAAGAGCTATGGCTAGGTTTTGCAGCAAGTCATTCAAATTATTGTGACTTTAAGTTGAAGTACACTCTGCATGACCATGGATTATATATGTAGCTACAGTCAGGTGTGGCTCCACAATACATGCCTCACATATGAAGCTACGAGGGTTATTATTTCTCGTGCTACTTTGTATTTGAGAGAATTGTAGCTTGCGTTTGAGAACACCAAGCATTAAGAGTTGCAGTTATCCAGCATACCAAAGAAGAATCACCATGCAGTGTAGCTATTGATCCAAAAGTAGCAATACAAGAATCCTTCACTCTTCACTAACAAGTAGCCACATCTGTTCTCAACTGGTATACTGTTGACAGTGTTGAGTATTAGCTAAGGCAAAACAATATAACAAGGCTGCAGAGTGCAAGTCGATGGACAAACTTCTTGTATGCTTTAAAGAAGACTGTCATACCAATAGCAAGTGAGCAGGCCAAGGCAGCTAAGATTAACACCACTGTTTGTATCCAGAAGGCAACGTGCATAGTGGTTGGAAAAAATGTAGGTGCTCCAGAAAGTGGTCCACGAACCAGACCAACCAAACCAGTGACTAGGCTACAGCCGTCAAGGCTAGTATGTTTGCTAAACTATAATCTTTATATGGTTTCAGTTTTCAGTTTTCAGCGTTTCAGTTTTTCAGTTTTTCAGTTTTCAGTTTTTCAGTTTTCAGCGTTTTCCACTTACCCGTATTCTGTTCATCCTGAACATAAGAATAGTATCATCTAGCATCCTAAATAGAAGAATGATATTATCTAGCATGTGCTTACACAGGGAGTGGTCAGGGGCATACACCATTAGACCTGGTGCTCCTGTTATTTTATTGTGAACTTGAGCATTAGCCCTGCCATGAGAGATGCAGATGTAATGAATCACAACATTGTCATGACTTAAATATGATATGTGACCGTGCACAGAACCATGGTGCGAAAAAGGTATATGTATGTCAGGGCCGTAGGAAGTGCTCCGGCCACAGCTAGTTTTAGAACTTAGGTACGTCAGCAGGCCTGCCCTCGAAATGGGCAGATCCACAATATCTAATGCGTGGCTAAATTAGAGTTGATCAGCAAGTATGGCCTGGCCCTGGCCCTGGGATAAGAATAGCAGATGGACTGGCGATTTTGTAGAATGTGGGGTATGCCATGCGGTATCATGAGCACGGCAAAAACATTGGCCAGTGCTGCAATATTCGGCATTAGTGCTGCATCAAGCCTTTCGCACAGAAGATGGCATGCTATATTACTGAGAATGCACAGCAAGAAGAAAGTGCTTGTCTATTGCACTTACCGCCAGCCCTGGGATAGGAATGGTAGAGTGTGGCATGCCATGAGGTTGAGCACTGCAAAAACATTGATAGTTCCGTCAAAGAAACACAAAGTGGTTTTGTACAAAGCATTTGGAATACTCTACTCATACAGAGGCTACACAAACTCTACTAACCTGTATGGATGCCGCCTTTGTATTTCTGACGCCCGAAGGATTAGAGATTTGGACAAATCGATCACTTCTTTTTACCCAGGTAGGCTTACTACAGCTCCAACGCGATTAGAGTTTGTGTAGCCTCTGTTTCAGCAGAGATCTGACCGCTGGAGACAGATGGTACGCGGATCGATCACCAGCGATACGAACGTGAGTTTCAAGCAACTCGTGTAGCAGCCATAACTGGTCCTTGGAACTGTGTTGTATACAGAGACATTCGTCTCATGAAAATTTGGCGAGGACTTTAATTTGGCGATTTGGCGAATCGTAAAAAAATTGCCAAATTAAATTATTGCCAATAATAAAACCTGATGTAATGCATACCACCCACGCGCGTATATATTATCTTCCCGCTATACGGTATTATTATTGAAATACTGATACAAGACCTGATTCAGTCACAGCATCAATAATATGCTACATGCACTCCATTGTACATAATGCACTCGCTCAGGCTCGCCCCACAATGTCCTACATTAAACTAGTATATATTATCTATCAGACATTAATTTGTCATTAGCTGTACCAATTACATTGTTTGGCCGATTAGTACACTTAATGCCCACCCCTATCTGTATTTATCTTAGGCTAGTGACAAGTTGGAGATCAGCCGGCAGCAGGTCAAACTAGTGAAGAAATTGGAAGTGAGGCAATTTGGAGAAATCTGGGAAGGGCTGTGGAATGCCACTACTCCAGTTACAGTGAAGACACTGAAATCTGGCACAATCACTCCTACTGAGTTTCTCCAGGAAGCAGAATTGATGAAGAGGCTACGCCACCCGAACCTTCTCTCACTCTATGCCATGTGCACGAAAGAAGAGCCTCTCTTCACTGTATGTGAATTCATGAAGCACGGGTATCTTCGAGATTACCTGAAAGAGGAATGTCGGTCGATGGAGCTGCACCAGCTGATAGACATGCCTGCACAAGTGGCAGCAGGCATGACCTACCTGGAGGAGCTAAACTGCATTCATTGTGACTTGGCCGCCAGAAACATCATGGTAGCAGACAGCAACATATGTAAGGTGGCTGATTTTTCCAGAGCCAGAGTAATCGATGGAGACTTCTATGAAGTTCCCGCTACTACCAAGTTACCGATCAAGTGGACAGCACCCGAAGTCATGACAAATAAAAAATACACTAACAAGTCAGATGTCTGGTCATTTGGTGTTGTTCTGTACGAGGTCGTAACGTATGGGTCTATCCCTTATCGTGGCATGCTAAATGCAGATGTTGTGGCAAAAGTACAGAATGGATATCGTATGGACTGTCCTGCTGGCTGCCCCTCACAGCTCCACAGCCTAATGCTTGACTGTTGGAAAGAAGACCCTCTCTTGCGGCCAACGTTTGGATTCATTCATCGGCAACTGAATGAGTTTGTCATGCCATAGGATGGAAAGTAATTACGTAATATTGTACAAATCCTGAAAGTTCTTACTTATGTGAGCTGTAAAATAGCGTTTAGTTGTGTATACATATCATGCAGTCTGATTTTATCACATTCTATGTGTATGGGATTAAACTATGCATGTATGAATGTTGTATCGTTCATGTGTCACATTTATTGTTGAGTAGAAGATATTGCCAGGTGTAAAGGAAAGGGGAGCGTTAAATAAGATGGGGTATGACACAAGCTTTGTATGTTATTTTGAGAGATTGTTTTTCAGCATACAGTGCCAAGAGAAAGAAAAGTATAATTAGGCTGTAGGAAATGAGGGGACAGAACATTATGGTATGGTCTTAACATATACATGTACCTGTACCTATCATTAATTGGAAAATGTCTGCAAATTGCTAGGAAGAAATGAAAATAGATGTCCAACACATTTGCTATATAAGATTCTAGCCTTGTCCCCAGGCCACACACCCCCACGAAAGAGTACTCTTTCGTGGGTGGGGGTGTGGCCTGGGGACGAGGCTAATAAGATTCTAGCATCAACAGCAGCAACATACAGAAAACCATACTGAACGAGAGGGGCACCAAAGGACATCACCAGTATTTCTATATAGAGACACACTCGGTTGTTTTGCCGACACTAGGGCTTTGCAAGCGTTACTTCAATTCAGGTCAGATGTCGGAATCTCAGGTATGGTAAACCTCAACTTCAACTATCTTGGAGCTGCAGATTGATTGCCTTAAGTGTACTCAAAGATTATCAACTATCACAATACTACTCATTTCATGTATAATACACATGGATTGTCTTCCTCATTCCTTTCTGTAAAGTAACAACAACAAAAAACATTTAAAAAAATGAACACACATATAGTGATGAAATCCCCAAAAAGCAACCAAACAAGGTAGGAATGAACAACACCAGTAGCTACCTTTACGGACTCCCATCCCTAGCTATATCTTTTGACATTTTTTCAAACAGGTGATAATTATGCTTGTTACATGGATGTTATAGATTGTGACCCGTCGAAAAATTGCAATTTTTCGACGGGTCTCGGTACCTGAGACTAATATTGGAGTACTACCGTACTCCAAGATAGATACAGCTATTTCATTTGGGGGGGGGGGGGGCACTTGAAGGGATCAACTATAAACATAGCTAGTTACCTTATAGTACAACACTTACATGAAGGGTAGTTTATAGCCAGTAGATGAAAGCATTATGCTGCTGCTTCTAACCCGTCTTTTATGGCCATCCTGACGTCTTCACAAACTGTGGCAGCAGTGTCTGTAACAACCTTCTAGCCTCTGCTTCAAAACGTATGGCAAGGTACACTGTAATTGGCTATTTGCAGTGCCACTGCTGGTCATGTAGTGTACGGTATGAAGCGCAGGGTATGTGTTCTTGGAACACCTCTAGGTTTGGTATGGAATTTTTGTTGGTGCAAACCTTGCACAATCCAACACCATGCACTGTTTTAACAGCATGTTTAAAGCCTTGTTGAGTGTATGGTACTATTCCGTAATAGGTCAGCAGATGTAGCTACTGTTTCAGCTGTACAACAAAAACTAGCACTGCAATAACTTCGACTGTATCATGTGCAATTAGTCTCCAAAAACGAACACGGTACAACTGTATGGTACACTTACTAAGTAATCCAAGGCCTAATAATATAAGTAACATCCTACTGTACAGCAAGGAACTAAAAGGAAAGATCTAGTATGAACATGTACTCTGAAACTAATACCTACACATATACAACCAAGAACAAATAATTATGTACTAAGAAATTCTGCACATCATTGCTAAGGTGGCTAAAAAGAATCATCAACATTCCATCCATGTATATAAACCACCCTGGGCTCACAAGGCCAAAATCATGACTGCACAGTTACAAGTACAAAGAAATAACTATACTAGCAGCACTATATGTACAGGTTGATACTAGGTATAATATTATGTTATTTTAGCAGAAATAAAATGAACGACAAAAACTAAGTGGGGCTAATTAGTGCACTGTTTGGTAACCCTTGTCATTAAAATCTTCCAGCTTCCAATGTAAGGATTCAAAGGTGGGGCGCTTCTGTGGTGTTTCATTCCAGCATTCCATCATGACATCATAGAGCTTATCAGGACAGCCAGGGGGGCAGGGCATGCGGTAACCACTCGACACACTGTCTAATACCTCTTTTCTGCTCATTCCAGAGTACGGAGGACGGCCATATGTTACTATTTCGTACAAAACGACACCAAATGACCAAACATCTGACTTGGTAGTGAATTCGCTGTACGATGCAGCTTCTGGTGATGTCCACCTGATGTGATAATTATATCCTGTCTCAGCTGCATAGGGGTCATCGCTAATCATTGCAGCCAGGCCAAAGTCAGCCACCTTGCAGACAATGTGTTCCCCCACCAGGATATTCTTGGCTGTTAGGTTGCGGTGAACGAAGTTCTGTTTCTCCAGATAGCACATGCCTGCTGCTACTTGTGCTGATATGTCAAGGAGTTCAGGCAGTTTCTGTGTCCGACCCCCTCCTCTCAGGTATAATACAAGACTTCCATGCTTCATTAATTCACATACGATTAAGATTTCATCTTTTTCGATACACATGGCATGGTAACGGAGCAGTTTGGGGTGTCGAAGGTTCTTTAGGGGCCCTGCTTCTCGAAAAAACGCAAAAGAATCCAAAATGTTAGCTTTCAGAATCTTCACTGCAACTCGAGTGATGCCATTCCACATTCCTTCCCAGACTTCACTAAACTGCCCCTCCCCCAGCTTTTCCACCAGTGTGATCTGCTTTCGGTTGATCTCCCACTCTTCAATAGCCTAAGATGTATGAGTATAATATACCACACATTACTATCTGGGTAGATGATATACAATGCTTTCCTAAGGGAATCTAAACCCATACCCCTTGAGCTGTCTATATATACACAACCATATATAAATTAGATGCTTACATAAAAGCTAAGCTATTGTGTTCATATTTTCATTTTTCAGCAAGAAATAGCCAGAAAGCATAAAATAATATGACTAAACAACCTGTACCAACTGTTTGTCATCACCACTGACTCCAGTTATTGCATAGATGGCAGTATATGGACATTTCTTGAAAAAAAATGGAAATGTATACGTGATAACTTGCTAACTTTTAATTAGTTATGGCTTCTGGTAAATTTAAAAAGTGTATATCAAAGAAAAGAGCAACTGGAAGTGCCTGGTTTGCCAGCAATTTTATACACCTATGTATCTACCATCTAGCTATATCCAACAAATAAAGTTGCAGCCTCATACCACTTGGCCTAGAGAAGCCGCTGTGTACGGACAGTTTGATCATGTCTCACAGAATAGGGGTGTGGTGTTTCTTAGTACATTTAGAATAGGACCACAGAATAGCAAAGAAAGGGCTTTAATTCAGAAAAAGCTTTGCTGATGTTTCGACTAGATGTTCCAGTCTTCTTCATGGCGAAAATGAAGCTAATGTGAGAACACTTACTATTATATAGCCACACACGTTATGACACATCATGTCACGATACTCGTCAGTGAACGTTACGGGAAGTCAGGGGTCGATCAGAGTTAGCTGCGCCCTCTAGTCTCCTCAGAGTCACCATCCAGCCATTAGGAACCTCTAATCCTCCATTGCAGTTGAGACAGAGGATAGGATGGGTGAACAAAAACATACTAAGAAAACCGTACCCCTATTCTGGGAGGCACAGTCAAACCGTCTGTACACGACTTATCCAGGCCAAGTGGTAAGAGGCTGTAACTTTATTCGTGGAATATGGACGATAGATACATAGGTCTATAAAATTGCTGGCATACCAGGCGCTTCCAGCTTGGATATAATAGACTTTGCAAACTTACAGTAAGCTATGGTGTTGTTGGATTGTGCTCATGTTCTTACTTCCTTTTCCCCCCAATAATCCCGTATACTTGTCACTTGCAGAATGACTGACTCAGTGTTGGATAAAGCTTCTACTTCAGGACTGTGTACTAAGTGCAACATAATATGCACCATGTATACCTTTCAAATGCCCATACCCCATGGTACAACAGGCCCGTAGCTAACAGGGGGTTACACAGCAGTTAGCCGTGGGTGCTGTGTGCCCCTGCAGAGGCTGTCAAGCACATAAGTCTCTGCAAAAAGCACAGAAACGTTTTTGGCTACATGATGTTTGGCTATCAGGAAGTGCAAGTGATTGGCGTAGTAGTCTCGTGCCCCGACTATTGGCGTAGTAACAATTCATGATCACGTGACTCATCAAACACCCACGTTAATCGCGGGAAATGTATAATAGATAATTGCCACCAGGATCAGATAGTTCACTATTTTAATACAGTCTTTTTATTATTATTAATTAATAAAAATACTTGTATGTACTTTACCACCAGCACTCAGTCCCAAGTCATTCATAAAAGCGCGTCCACATTTGTGGCTAGTGCTTATAAGGTTGGGGCTACCAGCTTAGAGATAAGAGCTTTGGTCTGTTGCATAAAAAAACAAAACATTTCCTAACAAAGTTAGCTAATAAAAGTTGAAGACTGGGGTCTTGACTGGACATTATGAAAATGAATTTATCCCGAGAATTCATAAACACACGAAATTAGGGTTCAGATTAGTGCAGTGACTAAACACCCCTTCTCTTCCTCTGTTGTATCGTTCACAGACACCCCCAAAGAAGTTGCTGATAAAGATTCAGGAAGTTGAGTACTAATGTGCAGTTTTCACATACCTGTTTATCTCTTCCCATAGTTGGGGAGAATGCTGGTCGTCCGTATGTCAGTCTGGCAAAGAGAGATGGCAGGTCAGGGTGTGCCTACAACAAGAGGCAGTGGCAGAGAGAAGCAGGGAGAGCACAGAGAGGGAAGGGGGTGTCTGCCGCTGGGGCGATTGAAGGACAGTTTCAGAAAAACAGAGAAGTAAGTTGACAAGCCAATAAAAAATTACGCACCATTCTAGATGGACCTTTACCTCCCTGCCCCCTTCTCTTTGAAAGTTTGCCCCCCCCCCTCCCATGGAAATTGGAAGTATTCCCCTCCCCCTCAATTCTTTTTTTATCCCTCTCCCCCCTCCTGAGTAATTTTCTGAAACACTAATATGTTAGCAGGCCATTACAATGCCAGCAGACTACCCCATTATAACGTGGCATCCCAGGTAGAAAACGAACATTATTCCATCCCATATTCCGATCGTGTCTCTGTATTCATAGCGGTGTATCTCTGAACTTCCATTAAGGGTGGGGCTCATAATGCACTATGAGGCTAGTACACAGCACATATGAGCCCAGAAGTTCAGAGATACAGAGCTATGATCGCAGAGACATGATTGAAATATGCGATGGAATGATGTTTGCTTACTACCCGGGACTGCCACATAATATGGCAGGAGGCAAATAGGTTGACTGACCATTCTTCCACATAGGCTCTGGATAAAAGAGGGAAGCAGCTTACAGAGCTTGAGCAGAAAACAGAGCAGTTTTCAGAGGATGCTGGAGACTTTGCTTCTCTCGCAGACAAATTGCGAAAGAAGTATGATAAATGATTTCGTCTTATTGTTGAATTTTACCACTCTTTGTAAAATAGCAATTCTTACAATTTTGTATGTTCGTTGAATTCACATGCCTGGGTTATACAGAATCATTATTGAATATCTAATGTGTTGGAAATGTTGTGTATTTGAGTAAACACTGACAGTGGAATAATGACAGTGGTCAGTTTATTATGTACTCCTGCAGCAGCATATAGTCATGAATTCATATTCACACATGCTGATTATCAGAGATGGAAATAAACAATTAGAGAGTAAAAAAACCTCCAGAAAATAATCGGAGCCTAGCTGAAGATTGCACACAGGACCTTCTGATTACAAATTAGATGCTAAGCACACAAAACAAACTAGAATAGTTAAGCCGATTGAGGTTCAGCACATAGTGCACTGGGTAGTGAACCTCAGTAGGTTAGAGTGCGGTGCTGAACCTCAATGCATGCACACTAGTGGGTAGTCTCGTGTGCCAGCCTCCTTCCGCAAAGTGGGAAGGGGGCTGGCATGAGAGACTAACTGTTAGTCTAGCGCCTATGAGGTACTGAACCTCAATGCAGTGCAGCACATGCTGCGATCAATGAAAGGGGGGGTCACGCCCCTGTGCTTCCCACCTAGACTAAGGCATTCCCCCCCCTGACAGTAAAAAGGCACAAGGCCATACTGCCAGAGGGTTGGGCAGATCATCACTCTGCCAGCCAACTGACCAGGATTTCCCCCGAAGGCCTATAGGAACAGAGGCTACATGCCCTTGCTTGGTCTCCCATCAGGAAGGGCTCCGGTTATTGAGGAAGGATCAAGGGAGGAACCCGGACAGATCCTAGGCCATATCGTCCGAGACCACGGTGGAAGTTTTCCTTCCACTCTTACCATCCTCAACCGGGCTTCCCGAAAGAAGCGACCAGCACTCGACCAGACCTTTAGCATGCCCCGAAGGGCACTGGGTCTGGCCACTGGCTGACAGTCAAGCGAACTCGACTGAACCAGAGAAGCCGAAGCCTTACTCTAGTGTCTTCCCAAACAAACCATGCGCTCACAGGCGATAAACTCTGCGAGGTGACCCGAAGTGCAGCGCGGAAGGGCCCGCTTTTATACCCTCCATGGTTCGCATTTGCTT
Source organism: Phakellia ventilabrum (assembly GCA_963921505.1). Taxonomy (NCBI): domain Eukaryota; kingdom Metazoa; phylum Porifera; class Demospongiae; order Axinellida; family Axinellidae; genus Phakellia; species Phakellia ventilabrum. Next base: position 3,819,782 of record OY997400.1, on the reverse strand, counting down.
ATGGGTTTCGACCTACTTCCGGTCAAAAGTAATTAAGGCTAAACCTACCCAAAATTAATTTTGCTGTCCTAGTGTGACCTTTAACCTTTAATCTTTTGTACATTCAGAAAAGCGCGCGCCAGACCCTCGCACCCCTGGAGTAGGGTCACAGCAGTTGTGTCCACGCCAAGATCTTGGCAGGGCCAATCAGATTCGTTGATTGCTACGTGATGTCATCCGTTAGTAGGCCTTGGCATATAAGGCGAGCATTAAAACGAGCATTATGCATAGTCGAGAATTGCATCATTTTTGATCACGTGATGTGGGTATCCCGCACGCTGCTGACTGTGACAGTGAGAGTGAACCTATTAGTGACAGACCCAGTGCTAGTCAGACTTCGAGTCCGACTCCTACGAATGCTGCAGTATAACAACAGAACGTAAATTCGCAATGCTCTCACCGCTTTTTTTGTCGTTCTCATGCTTTTTTGACGTTATTACTGACATGTCATTTGTATTGTGTCATGCCAATCCATTCATTTGACTGAGCATTATCTGAGCATTATCTTTTAAACTCTGAGCATAATTGGCTAATTTATCGAGCAGTGCTGCATAGCATTATTTTTAAAAAAATTGAGCATTATATGCCCAGGCCTATCCGTTAGGTACTTCCGCTCAGAAAATAAAATTTCTGTGATTGTGCTACTACAAGGCAATTTATTTGACCACGCTATATAAACGTTACGCATTCAGCAGCCACAACTTTACTCATTAATTGCATTCAGCAGCCACAGCTACTATAGCGTAAGCAGACCAGACCCTACTCCAGGGGTGCGAGGTAGTCTCGCGCTCGCCTGGAGTCTGCTTGCAGCTGTGTCCACGCCAAGATCTTGGCAGGGCCAATCAGATTCGTCGATTGTTACGTGACGTCATCCGTAGGTAAATGTCACCGAGTATCTGATAGCACTACTGCATGGCAATCCATTTTTGGCACTTAATTATTTGACTGCGCTATATAAACGCTACACATTCAGCAGACACAACTTTACTCATTAATTGCATTCAGCAGACACAACTTTACTCATTCAGCAGGCACAACTACTGTAGCGCAAGCAGACCAGACCCTACTCTAGGGGTGCGAGGGTCTGGCGCGCGAGACTAGGGTGCGAGGGTCTGGCGCGCGAGACTAGGCGATTGGACTGGTCAGATAGAAAATCGGGTTGCAATGCTTGAATTGTTCGTGGCAGTTTTGTTGGGAGTGTTTGCAGTGCTAGCTGCATTCTTCCTACGCACTAGCCTTGCTCCCAGGAGAACTCAAGCACCATACAAGCAGGCCGCCGAAAGGGGGAAGCCGATCCCAGGATGGAATAATTACCCAGCTGACTCCGAGATGGGTGACCTTCGAATGGCTATCGCTAGTGGTGGTCTCCAGCATTACCTCCTGCAGCAGCACAACGGGGGACGATGTCCTGTGACTGCGTTCTGGTGGCGGAAGCAGCGTGTTGTCAGTGTGTGCAGTCCTCAAGCATTCAAGGACACAGCATCTATTTACAACAGGCCTAGACTGATTTTTGCACAGTGTTTCGAACCGCTGCATGGGTCAAACAGCATCCAGAGTGTCAATTACACTGATTGGGAGGAACGAAAGAAACTTCTCCATGGTACAATTAGGGGTAGGAATCTGGAGTCGTTTTTTAGTGATTTTGTTCAAGTTGCTGAAGAAACAGCAAAAATCTGGTCTCCAGGAAAACCAGTGGAACTGATGAAGGAGATGTTTAGGATGACACTCAAGGCTATCCTGTGCACATCACTTGGGAACATATTTGAGGATAACAGTGGCATTGAATGGCTTGCCAACTGCTATCACCTGTGTAAATGCGAAATGGACAAGCGCATTCTGGAGGTCCCACCGCCAAACAGTCAGCGAGAATTGGATTTTCAGGAGAACCTGAAGCAGTTGCAGGACTGCTTGAGACGAATGGCACGGGTTCGGAAGGAACAAAAAAATGGCAAAGAACTGCCTTTATTGGATGCTCTTCTCAAGTCACAAGCACCAGAAGAGCAGATTTTATCAGACATGGTTACTTTCATGGGTGGCTTCCATACTTCTGCCTACTATATCACATGGACTTTCTTCTACCTTGCTCAAAACCCAGAAGTACAAGAAAAGCTGTTTAGAGACGTCAAAGAGAAAGTTGGGAGTGAACATGTCGAGAAGCTTCGGGCCTACACTCTAACATCCAACTCCTTTATGCGGCAAGTCCTTGATGAGGTGTTGCATATGAGTACAACAGTTTCATTTTCTGCCCACTATGCTGTAGGCCCTAGATTTTTGGGCAGTAGCAAGTTAGGCTACTTGACGATTAGCAGTCTTAGAAGAGGAGGTATTCCATTGAAAGTTCATGTTTAGTGAATAGCTAGCTACTGATGGCTTTACCTTAAGTTTAAGGGCTGGGATTAGCTAAGCTAGGTGCTGCCTCAAAACCTCCAGTGCAGGGGAACTGATGAGTAGTTACCTTGATTGATGTGGGACTAGTGGACTCAGTAGTGGGTGGGAAATAATATGTCATCTGATCACTACAGTTTGCAATCACATAAGCTTCCCAGTGAACGACAATAAGACACCCGGCATCAATTCTGGCAATCTAGTTTATGGGGGTGACCCTCCCCCCCCCCAAGTTTTGGAACTGTGAGGCTCTGAGTTTGGCATTATGTATTAAAATAAAAGTAGCCCGGCTGAGTTCAACCAAGTATAACACTTACATGAAGGGTAGTATATAGCCAGTAGATGAAAGCATTATGCCTGCTGCTTCTAATCCGTCTTTTATGGCCATCCTGACGTCTTCACAAACTGTGGCAGCAGTATCTGTAACAACCTTCTAGCCTCTGCTTCAAAACGTATGGCAAGGTACACTGTAATTGGCCATTTGCAGTGCCACTGCTGGTCATGTAGTATACGGTATGAAGCGCAGGGTATGTGTTCTTGGAACACCTCTAGGTTTGGTATATGGAATTTTTGTTGGTGCAAACTTTGCACAATCCAACACCGTGCACTGTTTTAACAGCATGTTTAAAGCCTTGTTGAGTGTATGGTACTAGGTCAGCAGATGTAGCTACTGTTTCAGCTGTACAACAAAAACTAGCACTGCAATAACTTCGACTGTATCATGTGCAATTAGTCTCCAAAAACGAACACGGTACAACTGCATGGCACACTTACTAAGTAATCCAAGGCCTAATAATATAAGTAACATCCTACTGTACAGCAAGGAACTAAAAGGAAAGATCTAGTATGAACATGTACTCTGAAACTAATACCTACACATATACAACCAAGAACAAATAATTATGTACTAAGAAATTCTGCACATCATTGCTAAGGTGGCTAAAAAGAATCATCAACATTCCATCCATGTATATAAACCACCCTGGGCTCACAAGGCCAAAATCATGACTGCACAGTTACAAGTACAAAGAAATAACTATACTAGCAGCACTATAAGTACAGGTTGATACTAGGTATAATATTATGTTATTTTAGCAAAAATAAAATGAACGACAAAAACTAAGTGGGGCTAATTAGTGCACTGTTTGGTAACCCTTGTCATTAAAATCTTCCAGCTTCCAATGTAAGGATTCAAAGGTGGGGCGCTTCTGTGGTGTTTCATTCCAGCATTCCATCATGACATCATAGAGCTTATCAGGACAGCCAGGGGGGCAGGGCATGCGGTAACCACTCGACACACTGTCTAATACCTCTTTTCTGCTCATTCCAGAGTACGGAGGACGGCCATATGTTATTATTTCGTACAAAACGACACCAAATGACCAAACATCTGACTTGGTAGTGAATTCGCTGTACGATGCAGCTTCTGGTGATGTCCACCTGATGTGATAATTATATCCTGTCTCAGCTGCATAGGGGTCATCGCTAATCATTGCAGCCAGGCCAAAGTCAGCCACCTTGCAGACAATGTGTTCCCCCACCAGGATATTCTTGGCTGTTAGGTTGCGGTGAACGAAGTTCTGTTTCTCCAGATAGCACATGCCTGCTGCTACTTGTGCTGATATGTCAAGGAGCTCAGGCAGTTTCTGTGTCCGACCCCCTCCTCTCAGATATAATACAAGACTTCCATGCTTCATTAATTCACATACGATTAAGATTTCATCTTCTTCGATACACACGGCATGGTAACGGAGCAGTTTGGGGTGTCGAAGGTTCTTTAGGGGCCCTGCTTCTCGGAAAAACGCAAAAGAATCCAAAATGTTAGCTTTCAGAATCTTCACTGCAACTCGAGTGATGCCATTCCACAGTCCTTCCCAGACTTCACCAAACTGCCCCTCCCCCAGCGTTTCCACCAGTGTGATCTGCTTTCGGTTGATCTCCCACTCTTCAATAGCCTAAGATGTATGAGTATAATATACCACACATTACTATCTGGGTAGATGATATACAATGCTTTCCTAAGGGAATCTAAACCCATACCCCTTGAGCTGTATATATATACTAAACCAGATATAAATTAGATGCTTACATAAAAGCTAAGCTATTGTGTTCATATTTTCATTTTTCAGAAAGAAATAGCCAGAAAGCATAAAATAATAATAATATGACTAAACAACCTGTACCAACTGTTTGTCATCACCACTGACTCCAGTTATTGCATAGATGGCAGTATATGGACATTTCTTGAAAAAAATGGAAAATGTATACATGATAACTTGCCAACTTTTAATTAGGGGCACAAATGCTTCTGGTAAATTTAAAAAGTGTATATCAAAGAAAAGAGCAACTGGAAGTGCCTGGTTTGCCAGCAATTTTATACACCTATGTATCTACCATCTAGCTATATCCAACAAAAAAAGTTGCAGCCTCATACCACTTGGCCTAGAGAAGCCGCTGTGTACGGACAGTTTGATCATGTCTCACAGAATAGGGGTGTGGTGTTTCTTAGTACATTTAGAATAGGACCACAGAATAGCAAAGAAAGGGCTTTAATTCAGAAAAAGCTTAGCTGATGTTTCGACTAGATGTACCAGTCTTCTTCATGGCGAAAATGAAGCTAATGTGAGAACACTTACTATTATATAGCCACACACGTTATGACACATCATGTCACGATACTCATCAGTGAACGTTACGGGAAGTCAGGGGTCGATCAGAGTTAGCTGCGCCCTCTATCACCATCCTGCCATTAGGAACCTCTAATCCTCCATTGCAGTAGAGACAGAGGATAGGATGGGTGAACAAAAACGTACTAAGAAAACCGTACCCCTATTCTGGGAGGCACAGTCAAACCATCTGTACACGATTTCTCCAGGCCAAGCGGCAAGAGGCTGTAACTTTATTCCTGGAATATGGACGATAGATACATAGGTCTATAAAATTGCTGGCATACCAGGCGCTTCCAGCTTGGATATAATAGACTTTGCAAACTTACAGTAAGCTATGGTGTTGTTGGATTGTGCTCATGTTCTTACTTCCTTTTTTCCCCAATAATCCCGTATACTTGTCACTTGCAGAATGACTGACTCAGTGTTGGATAAAGCTTCTACTTCAGGACTGTGTACTAAGTGCAACATAATATGCACACTGTATACCTTTCAAATACCCATACCCCATGGTACAACAGGCCCGTAGCTAACAGGGGGTTACACAGCAGTTAGCCGTGCCCCTGCAGAGGCTGGCAAGCACATAAGTCTCTGCAAGCACATAAGTCTCTGCAAAAAGCACAGAAACGTTTTTGGCTACATGATGTTTGGCTATCAGGAAGTGCAAGTGATTGGCGTAGTAGTCTCGTGCCCCGACTATTGGCGTAGTAACAATTCATGATCACGTGACTCATCAAACACCCACGTTAATCGCGGGAAATGTATAATAGATAATTGCCACCAGGATCAGATAGTTCACTATTTTAATACAGTCTTTTTATTATTATTAATTAATAAAAATACTTGTATGTACTTTACCACCAGCACTCAGTCCCAAGTCATTCATAAAAGCGCGTCCACATTTGTGGCTAGTGCTTATAAGGTTGGGGCTATCAGCTTAGAGATAAGAGCTTTGGTCTGTTGCATAAAAAAACAAAACATTTCCTAACAAAGTTAGCTAATAAAAGTTGAAGTCTGGGGTCTTGACTGGACATTATGAAAATGAATTTATCCCGAGAATTCATAAACACACGAAATTAGGGTTCAGATTAGTGCAGTGACTAAACACCCCTTCTCTTCCTCTGTTGTATCGTTCACAGACAACCCCAAAGAATTTGCTGATAAAGATTCAGGAAGTTGAGTGCTAATGTGCAGTTTTCACATACCTGTTTATCTCTTCCCATAATACAGTTGGGGAGAATGCTGGTCGTCCGTATGTCAGTCTGGCAAAGAGAGATGGCAGGTCAGGGTGTGCCTACAACAAGAGGCAGTGGCAGAGAGAAGCAGGGAGAGCACAGAGAGGGAAGGGGGTGTCTGCCGCTGGGGCGATTGAAGGACAGTTTCAGAAAAACAGAGAAGTAAGTTGACAAGCCAATAAAAAATTACGCACCATTCTAGATGGACCTTTACCTCCCTGCCCCCTTCTCTTTGAAAGTTTGCCCCCCCCCCCCCTCCCATGGAAATTGGAAGTATTCCCCTCCCCCTCAATTATTTTTTTATCCCTCTCCCCCCTCCTGAGTAATTTTCTGAAACACTAATATGTTAGCAGGCCATTACAATGCCAGCAGACTACCCCATTATAACGTGGCATCCCAGGTAGAAAACGAACATTATTCCATCACATATTCCGATCGTGTCTCTGTATTCATAGCGGTGTATCTCTGAACTTCCATTAAGGGTGGGGCTCATAATGCACTATGAGGCTAGTACACAGCACATATGAGCCCAGAAGTTCAGAGATACAGAGCTATGATCGCAGAGACATGATTGAAATATGCGATGGAATGATGTTTGCTTACTACCCGGGACTGCCACATAATATGGCAGGAGGCAAATAGGTTGACTGACCATTCTTCCACATAGGCTCTGGATAAAAGAGGGAAGCAGCTTACAGAGCTTGAGCAGAAAACAGAGACTTTGCTTCTCTCGCAGACAAATTGCGAAAGAAGTATGATAAATGATTTCGTCTTATTGTTGAATTTTACCACTCTTTGTAAAATAGCAATTCTTACAATTTTGTATGTTCGTTGAATTCACATGCCTGGGTTATACAGAATCATTATTGAATATCTAATGTGTTGGCAACGTTGTGTATTTGAGTAAACACTGACAGTGGAATAATGACAGTGGTCAGTTTATTATGTACTCCTGCAGCAGCATATAGTCATGAATTCATATTCACACATGCTGATTATCAGAGATGGAAATAAACAATTAGAGAGTAAAAAAACCTCCAGAAAATAATCGGAGCCTAGCTGGAGATTGCACACAGGACCTTCTGATTACAAATTAGATGCTAAGCACACAAAACAAAATAGTCAAAGAATATTAAGCCGATTGAGGTTCAGCACATAGTGCACTGGGTAGTGAACCTCAGTAGGTTAGAGTGCGGTGCTGAACCTCAATGCATGCACACTAGTGGGTAGTCTCGTGTGCCAGCCTCCTTCCGCAAAGTGGGAAGGGGGCTGGCATGAGAGACTAACTGTTAGTCTAGCGCCTATGAGGTACTGAACCTCAATGCAGTGCAGCACCTGCTGCGATCAATGAAAGGGGGGGTCACGCCCCTGTGCTTCCCACCTAGACTAAGGCATTCCCCCCCCTGACAGTAAAAAGGCACAAGGCCATACTGCCAGAGGGTTGGGCAGATCATCACTCTGCCAGCCAACTGACCAGGATTTCCCCCGAAGGCCTATAGGAACAGAGACTACATGCCCTTGCTTGGTCTCCCATCAGGAAGGGCTCCGGTTATTGAGGAAGGATCAAGGGAGGAACCCGGACAGATCCTAGGCCATATCGTCCGAGACCACGGTGGAAGTTTTCCTTCCACTCTTACCATCCTCAACCGGGCTTCCCGAAAGAAGCGACCAGCACTCGACCAGACCTTTAGCATGCCCCGAAGGGCACTGGGTCTGGCCACTGGCTGACAGTCAAGCGAACTCGACTGAACCAGAGAAGCCGAAGCCTTACTCTAGTGTCTTCCCAAACAAACCATGCGCTCACAGGCGATAAACTCTGCGAGGTGACCCGAAGTGCAGCGCTGAAGGGCCCGCTTTTATACCCTCCATGGTTCGCATTTGCTTATGGGTTTCGACCTACTTCCGGTCAAAAGTAATTAAGGGATTGATCGCTAAACCTACCCAAAATTAATTTTGCTGTCCTAGTGTGACCTTTAACCTTTAATCGCTTGTACATTCAGAAAAGCGCGCGCCAGACCCTCGCACCCCTGGAGTAGGGTCACAGCAGTTAACTAGTTGTGTCCACGCCAAGATCTTGGCAGGAAATTGAGCATTATATGTCCAGGCCTATCCGTTAGGTACTTCCGCTCAGAAAATAAAATTTCTGTGATTGTGCTACTACAAGGCAATTTATTTGACCACGCTATATAAACGTTACGCATTCAGCAGCCACAACTTTACTCATTAATTGCATTCAGCAGCCACAGCTACTATAGCGCAAGCAGACTCCAGGGGTGCGAGGTAGTCTCGCGCTCGCCTGGAGTCTGCTTGCAGTTGTGTCCACGCCAAGATCTTGGCAGGGCCAATCAGATTCGTCGATTGTTACGTGACGTCATCCGTAGGTAAATGTCACCGAGTATCTGATAGCACTACTGCATGGCAATCCATTTTTGGCACTTAATTATTTGACTGCGCTATATAAACGTTACACATTCAGCAGACACAACTTTACTCATTAATTGCATTCAGCAGGCACAACTACTGTAGCGCAAGCGGGTGCGAGGGTCTGGCGCGCGAGACTAGGGTGCGAGGGTCTGGCGCGCGAGACTAGGCGATTGGACTGGTCAGATAGAAAATCGGGTTGCAATTAGGCCTTGACAAAATTTGCTAGCAGAATTTTGAGCAAAATAGGCAACCAAAAGAAATAAGCAATTCTGCAAGCAAAATGGGCTGTCAGTTTTACACAACAAAGCAAAATAGGCAGAAGGATGAAATTTTATTGTGAATACTTCTACTGAGCAATAATAATGAACTTCCTGCACTTCCAGAGTGCAGCTAAATGCAGTACCGCACAATAAAAAGTTAACGTACAGTCGTTCAATTCACTGTGATGACTCAGTTCATGTGACTGTTTAGTATGGTATCATACTGTCATTGTTTTTCCTCTACCACTTGATACTCTGTGTGTTTCACATTCATTGTTTTCTTCGTCTGATGTATTTTTGGCAACTTTATAACATAGTAATGCTGAAATTTTAGACTAAAGTAAGAAGCAAAATGGGTACGATAAAAAGCAAAATGGGTACACTGAAAAGCAAAATGGGTACAAATATTGAGCACAAAAGAAAAGCAAAATAGGCGATTGGACTGGTCAGATAGAAAATCGGGTTGCAATGCTTGAATTGTTCGTGGCAGTTTTGTTGGGAGTGTTTGCAGTGCTAGCTGCATTCTTCCTACGCACTAGCCTTGCTCCCAGGAGAACTCAAGCACCATACAAGCAGGCCGCCGAAAGGGGGAAGCCGATCCCAGGATGGAATGATCACCCAGCTGACTCCGAGAAGGGTGACCTTCGAATGGCTATCGCTAGTGGTGGTCTCCAGCATTACCTCCTGCAGCAGCACAACGGGGGACGATGTCCTGTGACTGCGTTCTGGTGGCGGAAGCAGCGTGTTGTCAGTGTGTGCAGTCCTCAAGCATTCAAGGACACAGCATCTATTTACAACAGGCCTAGACTGATTTTTGCACAGTGTTTCGAACCGCTGCATGGGTCAAACAGCATCCAGAGTGTCAATTACACTGATTGGGAGGAACGAAAGAAACTTCTCCATGGTACAATTAGGGGTAGGAATCTGGAGTCGTTTTTTAGTGATTTTGTTCAAGTTGCTGAAGAAACAGCAAAAATCTGGTCTCCAGGAAAACCAGTGGAACTGATGAAGGAGATGTTTAGGATGACACTCAAGGCTATCCTGTGCACATCACTTGGGAACATATTTGAGGATAACAGTGGCATTGAATGGCTTGCCAACTGCTATCACCTGTGTAAATGCGAAATGGACAAGCACATTCTGGAGGTCCCACCGCCAAACAGTCAGCGAGAATTGGATTTTCAGGAGAACCTGAAGCAGTTGCAGGACTGCTTGAGACGAATGGCACGGGTTCGGAAGGAACAAAAAGAACTGCCTTTATTGGATGCTCTTCTCAAGTCACAAGCACCAGAAGAGCAGATTTTATCAGACATGGTTACTTTCATGGGTGGCTTCCATACTTCTGCCTACTATATCACATGGACTTTCTTCTACCTTGCTCAAAACCCAGAAGTACAAGAAAAGCTGTTTAGAGACGTCAAAGAGAAAGTTGGGAGTGAACATGTCGAGAAGCTTCGGGCCTACACTCTAACATCCAACTCCTTTATGCGGCAAGTCCTTGATGAGGTGTTGCGTATGAGTACAACAGTTTCATTTTTTCTGCCCACTATGCTGTAGGCCCTAGATTTTAAGAAGAGCATGTAAGAAGCATATCCGTATCCTATAGCTGGCCAAAGGGAGTTACTTAGGTTTAGCCTATATACTTACAATCACTGTGGAGTGGAGACCAGATTTTTTAGGAGAATAGATAACACGAAGTACACATGTACTTTAAAAGAAGTGAGATTAAAATAATGAGAGAAGTAGGTAAATCTATACTATGCATTTTTATATGCTCGTAATGATTATTCATTACACTCAGCACATGTTGCCCCCATTCTGTATACAAAAAGAGTACACAATTTTTCTATAGATATATACTAGAATACATACGTACATACATACATACATACATACATACATACATACAACATACATACATACATACATACTACATACATACATACATACATACATACATACATACATACATACATACATGAATGACAGACTTTAAGAGGATTTTCAAGACCGTTTGGACTGGGGAGCTGCACACGTACATGCACATGTATGTTGTGAGTGCATGCATGTGTGATTATGTATGTGCGTCTGAGTGTGTGTAGCATGCAAAGCAACATTGCACAAGTGTGTAAAATTCACTGGTCAAATGATTGTGGCTGTACTGCCACCAAGGCCTTAACAAAGTGGTCATAACATCTAGGGCACCTGAACCGAGCCAGTACAGGGCCGGAAGCTACTAGTCAGGCTGGTACGCATTTGAGAATGCAAGATAGTATATGGTCCCTTTTCACAATACCTGGTTACATATTATACACTAGCATACATACATAAATGATTAACCTCAGGTGACTTTTCCGCTTTGTCTGGGCTAGTGGGCTCTTCAGTTTGGGGTGTCATTGGAAAGGATTTGCCGATGATGTTGGATTCACGATCATCAGTTTGAGAGCTGCGATTTCGTGCAGTTTCAAGTTGTGCTGGCTGTTGTGTATGGATTTGTGTTTGTGTTTGTGTGTGTAAGAGTGTGTAGTGAGTGCTTAAAGGGTGGCAGCTTGTTTCATATTTCTAACGCAGCGAGTCCCGGTGCACGAACCTACTTGCTGTCTGGCTTGCTCAAGGCATAGGCCCGCAAGTAATATATTGACGAAACACTTAGTGCACGTAATAAATGCGAACAAACAACAAACAGACAGATGTGGGAAACAGACAGATGTGGGAAACAGACAGATGTGGGAAACGTACAACAATGTTAGTACCAGCCGAGAGTGTACTTTGCCAGTACCCAGCCGGCAAAATGGCGATCCAGCCTGTCTGTGGTGTGGAACCAAAAACCCTGCTTGTGGCATGGTAGCAAAAAGATCATAAGCTCTGAGAAGTTGGGATTGAAATTCCTATTAAGCAATTTGCTTCTTGTGGTTCTTAATTTTGCTTCTTCAGTGCGCATGTATTTATTGAACAAGATTTCAATTTTATATCTAAAAACCAGCCGGGCGTTCTTTAGGTGAAATACCCAAGATAATAGGTTAGCCAAAGCTAACTTTAGCTGTAGAATAAATCTTTTTTTTTAGACTGTCTCGTCTTGCATAGGTAACAGCAAAAGAGCTGACAGAGCAGTTTTGCAGCACACTTTCTGGACCAGTTAGCAGCCATAACTTGCCAGAACAGGCTTATCATAGCTGCCTACAACTTCTTTGTAATCTAAACAACACAAATCTAAGCTAGCTTGATGCACCTTGGCCTATTGGAGCAAGAAACTTCTAGTAATTACGGCAATGGCACCTGATCATGTCACTGTACAAGTAAAGGACCTGTACATCCCACTCCACTACATCTGGTGATTCCTCTCTCTCCAGGAAGGATATCAAACACGCAAATAATGCAGTGAAGCACACTCTTGGAGTCCGAATGGCAAAATGTTGAGACAAATATAACAGCTACACACCAGAAGAAAGGGCACAAACAGAAGTACACTGCTAAGAACGGTTCAACTAAGGCTGCTAGGTACTTCTCCAAGCTTCTTAATTAACAGATAACAGCAAGATTGCATTTACAATCGAGAAGGCATAATGATTACATCATATGCCAGTTCGCCAAATCTTAAAATTCACCAATATTTAAATACGTCCATTTTCAGTCATGTTACCGAATTTAATGCTTACCAAATTTCCTCACTATACAGTATTTACATGGCTAGAGTGATGCTGAGTTAAGACTACTGGTCTCAAACTAAAGCCAAGCACCATAAAATTCACATAACTCTTGGCTCTAAAGAAGTGAGTCATCATGTATTCTTACATAACTTGTTATGTACGTACAAATAACTCAGTGGTAGCCATCCACACTCTTGGTGAATGCCACGACATTAATTAGGATAGCAGTTCCATGCTGGACACTGATGACAATTTTTCCAAAAAAAAATATAATGCAATTCTAGTAAATTCACGTAGTAACTCCAACCAGAATGGTAAACTGACATTCAGCTCTATCTGGCCTTCAATTAATTATCATTTTTTCTTGTATTACTATTTCATAATGCGCTTCTACTATACCATTCATTTTTATTACATCACTATTATGTATAGCTATACGTAGTTAAGGTACCAGCTCTGCATTGTATACCTGAAGATTCCCAAGACCAATGTTCAAGATTTTCTCTGCATGTTATGAGTTACTTACACTTATCTTCCTCCTTCGAGCTTGCACAGGCCGAGGGAAAGGGATAGGAGGAGGACGGGTGTAACTAGTAGCGCTCGCATTGCCTTCAGTAGGCCTGGCTACACCCTGCAAAGGGAAGATATCAATAATTATTTACTCTGTAGTCAGTAATTACGAAAAAGTAATTTAAAGGGTTACATGTATCGAGCAATACAGATAGCTCTTTGTTACACAGGCTTTCAAGACACGAAATACTAACTACAATTAGTAAATCACTCACAGCAACTGTAGCATGAGTGAAGAGATGCCAGTAACTATGATACATAGTTACCCATCCAGCTCGAGCCCTAGCGCCATTTTGGCACAATACAGTAGCCTAGCAGCATGGCTATATACACAGACACACGGAAATGTAACAAAAGTAGCTACAGACAGAGAGTAGTAGCTTATCCACATCACTCTGTTCTGTTCCACATGGGCAGGGGATGAAAGTGAGACTGCCTTTTCATACTATGATAAAGTACTGTAACAGGGGTTCATTTAGGAAAAGCCCCCAAGCAAAAGCATGTCGGAAAACATTTTGGGGGAGCATGTATATAGTGATTAGTATTCATTTGACGGGTTAAAGTTCCCAAGGGGGGGGGGGGGGCACAAAGTTTCCAAGGGGGAGCAAATACCCATGATTATACCAGCCCCTTGAAAGTAAGTTGCATGTATACCATAGAATCACGAAACTAATAGTATAATTATATATAGTCATTCTGTCTTGTTCCCATGGGTCCAACAACTTGCTCAAAGCTTATCGAAACCAGCCGGTTGACCATGTCCACATTTCTTGTGTCAGCCAAATGTCAGTTTGCTCATATGCTAACCCAGATACGACAATCATTGGGCTCATAGCAGGCCTTCCCTTGCAAAAAAAAATGTGGCTAGAGAGCCAGCATGAAGTGCATACATTTGTACAGAGAAGTACACAAATGCACACTCATGAACTAGCTTGTGGCTACACATTGACACAATGCAGCTAGCCAATGCTTAATCTCTAGGATCTACCCAGCAGCACATGATTGGAAAAACGTCAAAAGATGGTTTAGCTACTAAAATGGTACTTTCTGAGAGTCTACCAAGTACTAGTCGTCCTAACCTGATGAGCAGTAGCCGTTTTTTTGTTGAATCAGTGTAGCCAAACCCTAGCTGCTAGCTTCACCAGCTGACGAGTGTAAAGGGCTGGCCCAGCTGGTACTAAACTGCTTAATTCATCTTCCATTGTACAGCGCATCACACATGGCACACACATACAAGCACAATGATATTAAACATTGCAGTTGCCTAGAGTATTGTCCATATTGACCATTCTAGTAAAAGATTTTTCTTGTTGTAGCCTGCTGTGTGGGCATATCAAAGATACCGCCAGTGCAATATATGCGATACTGCACTGCAGTTGGTGCAATATATATATATATATTGCACTGTGGTTTTTTGATCAGTAGCTAGTAGTTGTGTACACACATTTTATTTTTTAAGAAGAAACATTTTTAAGAAAAATCTTTTACTAGAATGTTCAATATGGACAATACTCTAGGTAACTGCAATGTTTAATATCATTGTTCTTGTATGTGTGTGTGTGCCATGTGTGATGCGCTGTACAACGGCAGATGAAGCAGTTGAAACAAATGATTGATACATATTCAGGAGTAAAGCAGTGACATAGGCATGTAGGTCGTGTTGGCAGATGCACTTGATATTAGGCTTGACAATACATAGCTAATGCACATTAAGGACATAAGCAGTGGTACAGTGATGTGAATAATGCATACTAAGGACATAAGCAATGGTACAGTGATGTGAATAATGCATACTAAGGAGCAAAGTACAATGTCATAAAGTGTGACTGCATGTTTTACATTTTCAGATTGGTTCTTCCTCGAGACCTTTTTCGTTGATGTCCTTGGCTGCTCCGACTACTGGATGCGTTTCGAGTGGCAGCATCATGGCAGCCCGCACGTCCATGGCCTTGCCTGGCTGCCAAATGCACCAGATCTACAAGGTGCACTTACTGCCAGCGGCCACTGTGGATGCGGCATTGACAGAAGACACAGCCATCCAGCTCAATGATCAGTCTGAGCCCTACCACACCCACTTACCAAGCACCTTCTCACTCGTTTGCGCTCTCTATCCCGTTGGCGCCTAGCTTCTCTCTTCTGGTAGTTCTCGGTTCCTGCTTTGCTGCCGGGTATCCCGTTGGCGCCTAGCAAGTACCCTAGCTGCGTTCTGCTGTTCTCTCTTGTAGTTATCGGTTCCTGCTTTGCTGTCGGTTAGCCATCACTTTCCAAAACTCTGAAAGCGCACGTGGCTGTAGCAAAATAACTTGGAATGCGCACGCGAGCATACATGCGCGTATTTGAAGCGTAAGCGCATATGCGGTATGGTGGACGTACAGACAGACGTACGTACGTACTACGCACAATGAAATTGTTCCACTATACACGCTAGTGTGGGGCTCGCTCAGGCTCGCCCCAACAAGGCTTATATACTATAGTTGTCATGGTGATTTCCTTTGATGTCTGACAGGTAAAAATATTCATAGGGTAATTCTATTTGAATGGGTAATACTATTCAACAACCCATAATAATGTAATTAAGGGGTCACTATACTCCCGAGTTTACGGCACTCCAGAATAGCCAATTAATTTTTTGTGTCCTAAAAGCCTGTATCTTGATGCTACGTAGTTGCTGGGTTACCTTATCATGCCATGTTGCTCTGCCCACATTGTCCTTGCATGTCTTGGTCGTACTAGCTAAAGTAGAGTATTGTTAGCGCTGGTGTAGTTGCCATAATTTTACTTTCGCAACTAAAATTAGCCGCACAGTTATGGTCGCTATAGTCGATTTGACGCCTCAACCAATGGCTCTACACAATTTAGAAACTCTTAGAAACCCTTGGGCCTTCGAGTTTCAAAGTCACGTAGATCCCTTGGTCTTGGCGTCTGCCCTTTGAAAGGATAATCGTTCGTCTGTACACTAATCCAAGTATATCAGTAAGCTGGTGTTGCTTTGATGGTCTGTATCTACATCTGTAGCAAATGCTTGATTGCTGAATGACTACGCAAACGTTTTCGTTCATTTCTTTGATAATATTCACTGATGTAGGCGATCTAGTTTGGCAAAGAATGACTATCAAATTTCCTTCTTTGATTGACTCGAGGCATGTGCGTGCCCAAAATAGTAACAGAGTCTAACGTTTTCAAAATGGTGTGGTCGGTCATTGCATACTTCTAATCTTTCTTCCACTTTTCACGTCATTATGTGTTCCTACTACACAAAAATGCAGCGAGACAGTACTTCTTGACTGCTGAAAAATATAAAGCTCTGGTACATTAGAATAGCATTCAGTCACATTACAACTTACATGAGTGATAACATCATCATACTGTTCTTGTTCATACACCACCACACTTGGTACTGGGCCTTTGTAGGTCTGCTGCAATAATAAGAGCAATGGATATAAGATATGTACCATGTCTAATCCTGAGAGTTCAGTTTGTTTGTTTTCGCTTTCAGGTAGTTAATGTTAGAATTCAAGAAATGTGATGCCATTGTAGTAATGCCTTTCACTGAGATTCTAAGCTTAAAATAAAGCAGCGAATGCACAGTACATTTAACTATAGGCTTGCTTTAACGTAACTATAATACTGTGATTGTACCAGCTAAAAGTAAAGTGAATCTGCCAAAAATGGTACATTTTATGCCTATCCTGTTCCCTTAATAAACTTCCACTGTGACTTTGAATGATGCACAACTTCTATTTATCATCAGTGTGTCCGGCTTAGTGAGATGTAATAACAAAAATAATAATAATAATAAAATGTTAAACACACCAACAACGATGCGATAGTACTGCTAATTAGTGGAAAGAATAGTAATTAAATCATTAAGTTCAGTGTTTCTCTTGCCACCACATAAACGAAAATGTCTGATGACCTCAGACAAATGACGTATTGACGGTCAACAGTCTTCAGATGATTATGACCATAAAGCGTGTGTTAGTATAAACAAGTGCACTCAGTGGCGTAGGAAGATGTTTGGGGATAGGGGGGCTGGCATAGAGGCCGCGTAATTGTTTTGCCCTATTTTTCAACTGCAAAGAAGCAGCTCTCGTAGCATCTACCTGTATTGAAGGCTATGCACTAACATCATGCATACTGTTACTCTTAGTGGCCGTGGCATCCAAGAAAGACAAACCGCGAAACAAGAAAAACACCTACCACGAACTGAGAAGATTGTTGGCCAAAGAATGAGTCGATCTATCTCTGCTCCATCAATTCTTGCTGAGAAGTTTACTGGCGCGCAGCACAGGACTGTCTGTTCGGTCCATACGTGATGCAGGCGTGTGCGCACATGTGTATGAGAGCACGCCCACGTACCTGCAGAAATTTTTAGGGGGCGCCAGCCCCCGGCGCCCCCGTGGTTCCTATGCCACTGAGTTGACTACAAAAACAGAGGGACACAACAGAGCAGAGCAGAGTAGACGTGATAAATGACTATGCACAGCACAGTCAGTACGTATGACTGTTATAATGTACTCCCAAGATACATATTCTATATTACAACAGCCATGGATCGTTAGCAGAGGATATCTACGCGATACGCATGTGAGACTCAAGCCAGTTCTCCACTCTCCCGTAGCAGCCGTGGTTGATCATTGAAAATATGTTTCAGATAGAGACAGCAATCTGCCAAAGATCAGTCACTTTTTCGTAGCTTCTCTAGCAGCATCGCTATGCATGTTAGTTATTTTTGCGATAGGCTGGCTAGCGACCCGTCTCACCCTGCCCAGGCTGTAATTCATTACATCGGCATTTCTACTCACTATGCACTTGGCAGTGCGATTACCCTCAACAATTGAAACAGTATACATATATATCATCGACAAAATGGTGGAACTTACTGATGTTTGGTACTGGCGTAATGTCAAGACAGAATCAGAGTGGAGCCTTGTTAGTGTTTTATTTGTAGGGCCTTTCGATTCGGAGGAAGACCGTGCTCGTGGTGGATAAGGAGAATCAGATCTAGACCTCTTGTGGATCTTTAGGCTGACCTTGGTGGTCTGTGTTGCCTGAAGACTATTACCTTCGTGGGGTACTTCATCGTAAAGGATGGAGAGCCCTTTGCCAGAGAGACTGTGCATTCGTGGAGGAATGGGTGGAGGGTTCTCCTGACTCATCAAGCTGGCAGCTGTAGTCTCCTTGGCAAGAAGATTGGTACCTTTGCGGGATATTTCCTCATGAAGTGTGGAGATTTCTTGGTCCTTAGCATTCAACAGCATGTTCTTATTGGTAAGCTGCTGTTCTTTGAAAGCTAATTCCTGGTTTTTCAATTTCAACTCTTGCTCCTTGGATGTAATGATGGCTTGTGCTGTTTTGATTTGTTGCTCATTGGTCTTGATGATTGCCTGTTTTGCTTCGACCTCATTTTTCTTTGCACTAAGCCTCACCTCTTTTGCTCTCATGGTTGACTTCAGACTCTCTGCCTCTACTCTGAGTTCATTCAACTGAACATGTAAATTCTCCACCTTTATCCCATGAGCATCGCTGAGAATTTCTCGCTCCTCTTCAGTTCGTCTTTGGAGCTGCTCTAGCTGGGCGACGAATGCCTGAATCTGACTTTCTTTTGCTGCTTGTTTACCCTTTGAATTAGACTGTTTGTTTTGTTCAGGTTGTTTGGAAACAGCATCTTCATAAGTGGCACCAGCCTGGATTCGCCGAAAAAATTTGATCTTGATCTCTAATGAAAGTGGAAAGCGGGGCATCACTTCCTTGACTGTAGAGAGGATTTCAAAGACATCTGGCCGAGCCACGGGTTTGTTACTGAGACATTTTCGAATCAGCCCCATCAGGGGATGCATGCTTCCAACGTTGCTGAGATATTCTTCCCGTCGTTCAACCTCATTCAATGGTGTTATGCCGTTGGGACGAAACATTTCTGTTGGGATAGGCCACCTCCCACAAAACACATGGACCATGAGGTTGCCATAAGCAAAGACATCCACGGTCACAGCATAAATCGGCCTAGCTACAAGAGTCTCCGGTGGCACGTAAGAGGGTGTACCAGGACATGTAGACACTCGAATCTTGTGGGTGGGATTCAAGTTCACTATTTCCGCCACACCTACATCAGAGATCTTGGCAATCATGTCAGTGGTCAGCAGAATATTGTTGGCAGTGAGGTCACGGTGAATGATAGGACTGGGCGTGTGACTGTGGAGGTAGCGCAAGGCAACAGCCACATCATGAAGAATGGAGTAGCAGTACTCATCCGGGAGCTTGCCGTGGCAGTCGATGAGTGCAGCAAGAGTGCTGTATAGTCGTTCCATGAGCAATACTGGGAGAGAAGAGCCCTCCTTGACATACACCCCAAGGAACTGAATGATATGAGGATGGTGCAGCTGGCTTAAGGTTTTGCATTCAATTTCAAATCGTTTCAGCATGGTTTCACGCTCACGGACAGATGCTCTGTCATAGACATTTCGGTGGAAAGATTTTCCCGCAACCAAGAGTCCTTTAAAGTCATACTCTTCTACCAGAGCATATGAACCCCTTCCAATCTCAACTCTTGGCCCTTCCACTCCTTCCAGTTGAAACTGAAATACAGAACTCCTCCTTTGAGTGGCCATATGCAAGGCCTAACAGGCTGCACCTGATAACAACGCTGGAATGGGGTAAAAATATATGATTTTGAAATATGCGCATGAATATTTTGCACTTTATCAAAGCCCTGTAAATACATTTTAGATGAATGCTATTATAGACTATGAATGGGTTCATTGATGAACTATGGGATGACAATGACAAAAACATAACAGTTAAGAAAAAACATTGCAAGGCACTAGCTCGTGTTTATTTGTCTATAGTTACAGTTACTAGCACTTAGCCAATACTCTTCTGTACATTTCTTTGTTTACAGCAAATTATGCTGTACTCCCCGAGACAACACAAGACTTGAACAACAAGGCTATCCTCACTAAGGATGTTTATATTTTCTTTGTACCACAGCAGCCACATACCGCAGGCAGTGCATGTAATAATTACATCCCTGCAAAAAGGTGTGTATCAGCCATACACACCTGAGGCGGAGTAAGGATAGGCTGATACACACCATTTGAAGAAATCTCTAATAATTATATATCCTGTCACCATGGTGATACCTAACCACAGGCAGGGAGATGTATGGATTTTTTTTTGCCTGCAAATCATTGGAAATCAATGTACAATGGTATGGTAAGCTAACTTTCCTCAGTCCGTAGCTATGTTCCGGGTGTCTACACTGCCAGTATACCATTTATGTGCTAAAAGACACTAGGTTCATGCTGGATGGGTAGCTACTGTAGCTACTAGCAGTCCATCATGCTTTTGAAAGTTGCTGGGAGTATATTGCTACAGTACTTTGTGCCTTAAAAGCCTTGATGCTAGCTAGCCAGTTTATAGTATCGTGCCAAATAGCACCTTACCAAGCTCTGTACCAAGCTCTAGCTTGTCCCACAGTTCTTAAAACTTCTCACAGATCTGTCAACTCTAATCACAATGATTTGGGCATGGTAAAATCTAATTGTATCGCCTAGGCTCCCCTAGCCACAAGCAGCACAGTAGCTTGTTTACACTTGAATGAATGGAATAGAAGCAGCTTCACATATTATCGTGACGTATGCACACACACAGCCTAGCAATTAATAGACGTATATCTAAAAAGTTAGAAGACACCTGCCTGGTAAGTGTACGGCTGACTCAGCTGTTCACAAGGTGGCAAAAACCTTTGTGGTTAGCCTATACAATACACTACAGATGAGTCAGCCACACACCTTTTGTGGTCTGTTGCTGGGTACAAACTGCTCCTACTCAGAGGTTTGGCAGTACACACTATTCCCAGGCCCCGCTCTTGTAGAGTATGCCTGCTAAACCCCATCGTAGTCATGGTACAACCTCAGTGGCAATGTTTCTAAAAACTAGTCAGGTCTTGCTTTGAAATATCATCTATAATCACCTAACTCCGACAGTGCCACCATCACATGTGTCATGGATAATATGATCTTATATATGTGTGTACGTGATGACTATTATGACTTAACTTTACCCCTAGAAAACCGACCTGAGGGGTGGAGCAGATAATAATTAATCAAGCATGCGAGATGCATTCTGCGTTAGATGTCTTTTAGCGCAGAGGAAATCAGATGAACAATCCAGCTCTGACTCAAGTCCGAGCCTGAAAGCCTGCAGCAAACCACAACCATTGCAGTGCAGCTACCGACAGCCTTAGAGCACCTCCCAACGTTTTGATAGCGAAATGTATCTGCGCTTCGCGAGGAGATATTTTAGAACTTGTATTTTCAAGAATAACAGGTAAGAAGTTATGCAGATCATGCCGAAATTGATCAATTTGTACCACAGAACAGCTCATTTTTTCAATTCCTTTCTGGAGGGGGCATGCCCCCGGGCCCCCCTAGGAGACTTGGAAACTACTCAGAACCGCCCCTGAACCCATACTCACTACACTATACCCATAGACACTCAGATGGCAAACCAAAGGCCACCCCATTTTTTGGGGACCCACATGCACCAGCTGCTGAATATACTAGCTAGCATCGTTCCCAGGCTCCACTCCCCAGCTTTTGACACAGTGCGAGAAAAGCTGGGAAGCCTGGGAACGAGGCTATATGCTAGCTACATTTAACCAAATAGTCAATTGCCACTCATTGCTGCAGCAATCTCAATTCATCTATCCAGCTTTACTGGTATTTATTCAGCATGCATCTATACCACTTCTCGAGCAACTCTACCACTTTCCAAAAGAATGTGAACTTCTTTCGTAGGTATAGCTATTCCATAACAAAACGTATCTCACAATATCGGTGTATAAACACTGTCAGAAACATTTTTAGTTACCAGTCTATATAGTACGCCACTCACCAAAGATCGTTCTTCAACTCCACAATCACCTCCTTCCCAATCAGCAACTTAAAGAACGAGTAAAACAACTGTGAGAGATTGAGGTGTATGCATGTGCCATAGGTCAAAATTTATGGTATGAGAAACTAATAGCCAAACTATTTAATAAGTGGCCAAGGGATCATGAGATGAAAACAACACATCTTCCTAGACTATGCCTACACATTCACTCCCCAGTTATTATGTTTCGGGGTTTAGTAGTTTCGAAAAAGAAACACTCTTGTGCGCAGTGCCACGCCCCTTTATTTATTTTACCATTCCTCCTTCATTGACACAATTTTTACTCACCAGTAGTCCAATATACTTTTTCTTTCGTAATTCACTGAAGTTAAATGCCAGCACAAACACCAAAGTGGCAAAAAATTACCGAGGCATACACAGTGATATAGCTAGCAAATTATGACATCACCGATATCGCTGTGCGGACGCGTATGCATATTATGAATCTCACATTATGCACGTAATCGCTACTCTAATGAGTAGTGTTTCCGCACACTAGCCTCGTACAAATACACGCACACACCCACACACTAGCCTCGCAGGCCCGTAGGAAGCAAATAAAAGATGGAGAGGCCATTAGCAACATTTAGCAAAGCACGTACTTACTAGGGAGTCTGGGGGCATACGAAAAATTCAGAAGTTTTATTGGTTCTGATATGGTTTCTGAGCCAGTTTCAGCGAACGTACTGCCCATCAATTCTGATCAACTTTACGCGCCTACACGTAAAATTGGCGCCGCTTCTATGGCTTTGTTAATACGAGTACGCATATTGTCCTTGCTGCACATGCGCCATGCTCAATGCAACGCAGCGTTTTCAGCCACCAAAGGACACTGGAAAACATGGCACAGTAAGATTTGGCAACTTAATGAACTTACAGAAACTCTTAGCGAGCACTACAGGTGATCCTAGACCGCGAAACCATAGCCACTGCTGCGTACGCGTATACCTCAGAATTCTATCACGTGCGGAATGATGACGTCATAGCCTCCAGCTTCGCGGCCTCCTCGATGCCACAACGGTGGGATGCAGTCATTTTCCTTGAAGGTACTAACATCTCAGAACTGTAAGCAGCTATTGGCGGCAGAACTAAAACAAAATCTAGATCTAGTCCAGTCCATAGTCCAGTCCATGGTGTCCAGTCCATAGTCCAGAGTCCAGCTTTTACAGATAGCTACCCTATCAAAAATACACATTAATCCATTAAATATTAAGGTAGTATACAGCAAAGCACTACAAAAATAAAATAGACTTTAATTACATCCTTCCTAGTTAGTCCAGATTCTTTTTCCAGTTTATTCCTCACTAGCTGCTACCCAAACCACGCTAGAACTAGGGGCTTGGATAGACACTTGTTGATGGGGAGGAGGCCAAGAAAGTCAGCCTCGCGTGCAATCAGCGTCACTGGCCAGGCTGCCTGGAAACCAGGCTTTTGCCACAACGGTGGCATCTTCATTAATGAGGGGCCTGTGTGTGATAAAAATTTAATCATTGTAATGAAGTATCTTTTCCAGTAGGCATGTCCTGAGCTAATTGAATAATACTCAAGTGATAGATAATTATCCACAGTACTAGTACTCTTAGTGGGGTCTACCTGACTCTGACATCAAAGAGTTTCTAAGTGGTTTATGCCTGCGTGCTTGACGCTTTTCACTTTTCAGATTTTGCTTCTTGTTGCAAGTTCTACTGAAACTACAGTAACTATAAGAAAAAGCATGCTTATGAACACACTATGACCACTTACGAGATGTAAGTCCTCCAACTGATTGCTGTTAGCAGCCTTGGCACAGACACTGTTTAATTCATATCCTGTAGTTTAAGGACACAAGCAAAACAATTCGTGAATTTTGTGATGTGGAGGAAGTTTGATGTGTGACTTACTTCTAGTTTTTGCCGCTTTGCCACGTCGGTAGCATCTTCGTTAATGAGAGACTGCTTTTCCACCTGTGTGTGAAAGTAATTACATATAAGCTAAGCACCTCAATGTGCTTACTTACTAGCAGAAGGCCTACTAGTAACCAGGACTGTGTATTTTGGAAGAAGTGTTCTTTGTATGATTTCAGAGAAAAGGGAATTCTGGCAAAGAGATTTTGGAAGCTCATCCAGACCATCAAAAACTATAAGCACACCAGTCCCATTTCTAGCGTTCACTTCCTTTACTACAGCTTAATTGTTGAATTTCAGAATTAATGTAGAAAAGATGAGCTAGGCTTCTATTAACAATCGCATCTTGCACTCGCTTCTCTCTTAGCCATAGGCCACCAGTGAGAATCCCCTCATCACCTCAATCTCATATCCCACCTTCGACACAAAAGAACTCCCAAATTCTACACAAAAGAACTCCCAAACAAAACGTACTCTTTCCAATCCCAGGCGCACCATCTACCAGCACACACACCTGAGATTTGAGTGACCTTTCCTGGGCTTGAGAGCATCTTCAATTGTAATTGCCGCCTTCTTGAGCATGTGTTTGATATTTCCTTGGAGAGTTGCTCTAGTGAACTTGTCTGCTTCGGCCTGAGTGATACACTCTGTCTCTATGATGGCAAAACTGATGTTCTGTATACCAAGGGTAGGAGGCCATTTTTCATTCACAGAAAGAGGGCTTGATGAGTAGACTGCCCTCAGATAACTGGCGTAGCAATCCAGAGGTGAGGTAGAGTTGTCATGACTGGTTGGTTGTAGGGCAGGTTGGTGATGGGATGAAGCTTTCTGCACTGCATATGTAGAGACAAACCAACTGACGACAAGACTAGTGGGTTTCTCTATTAATATCCGATTTTTCGACCATATAGAATCTGATACATGAATATACATACTATAAGGCTATACACCCTAGGGCTCATATGCTCCCAAACTTACCAATCTTAGTAACAAGGTATTTAACTAACTTTACTATAATTATAACTCACTGTGTGTTTGTCTCTCAGCCAGACACTGCATTGATGCATATGGATGATCATGAAACATGGCGGAGTCCGACGAGGAAGGTTGATTATGGGATGTCATTGGTACACTGGATAAATCTCCTCTTGAACAACAGCACCTGTATCAAATTAATCGTGTCATGTGTAATTTACTTAATACATAATGAAAACCATTTAGATGCTAAACTACCAGCCACATCCACTTCTATGCAATCAATGTTCTATACCCCAGGATATTAAAAGTTTCCATGAGGCAACAGCGTACCTTGTGCAGTGAATGCATGGCTACAGTAAGATGAGAACAACCAGCTCCCTATACATTATTGACAGTGTCTAAATGGATTTGTGAAATATTCAATACCAGTCTGGTTGCTGCAGCATAACTCAATGCTATTTATGCAACCAATCAGTTATGTAACCAGGCAGCTGGTTGCACTAGCCAGCAAAAGGTGGTTGTCTGGTTATGTAACTGGACAATTTCAACATTGTCTTGGACAATTTCAATGCTGTCCTTTTGCATAATCAGATAGGTTTAGCGCTGTTCCATTGCATAACTGGGCAAATGCAACCCTGCCCTGCACCAGTGTCAAAAGTTCAGTACTGACAAGTTGTGCATGTACAGTACAGTGAACAGGGTACAGAGAATAAAGGGACTTTGAAGACGTCCAATCTGCAGTAGCAGCCAAACAGAGAGGCAAAGGCTACTACTGTTCTTCAACTCACAGTATGGATTGCACTGCTAGCACTCTATTCCATATGCACGAAGGGTACAAACCTTTGAGTTGTGGCTGACTTCCCTGGCAAGTATATGTAACGAACTTGCCTGACCTTTAGAGTATAACTGAACAATAATGGCACCTGCGTATCTGTCATTATTACCGATTAGTCTCGCGTAGCTAGACCCTCACTTGAAAAATGGAGGAGGGTCGGGTCGAACTCACATAACAACTTGATATGTTGCACTTTTAAGCAAATGGATGGTGAGGTGTTACGATAACGAAGTCGTAGAAGAGCAATGATTAGCATTGTATGTGTGCAAAGGGTAATAATATAGCAGCTGCTAATGTTTGCATTGTGGTATTAGCATGTACCTTACAAAGTCATCATATGAGTTTGACCATGCAGACCCTCTTCTGCTTTTCATGAGGTCTGGCTATGCGAGACTAATTAATATTAGTTATGTAACTGGATGTCTGAATGTGCAACTGGCTACCTGGTTATGCAACAGGGTTCCAGTTAGGCATCGTGCAGAACTATTATAGCCTGCCCCCCAGCCCTAAACTAGGTTACGTATGGAAATTGGATTTTGAATGTATGAAGTATCACCATAGATACTCTTTTTATACCTGCATCCTCATCCGAACTGGACTCACTGCTGCTACCATCTCTCAACAGCCTGCAGACTACCTCAACTATATCTTGTCTGTCCAGCTTCCAGAAAACCTTGCACAGTTTATTTGTTCCCCCTTCCTATATGCACGCATCGTGGAAGCTGAGAAGCTCTATCTCCTAGTTCTCAGCTTATCCTATCTTGTAGCTTCTATATAGCTCCTTGCTAACCCTTCATAGCTCCTAGCTCTGTACTACCAACCGGCGAATGATTGTCGGTAGATTGCTGTGATTACGCTCGAGTGGGCGGAGCTGCTAGTTACAAGCTTCTAGCTCTTTATATTTATAGTGTGCTTGCACATAGTCACTGTAGACATACATAGCTAGCTATGTATCAGTAGAATGCAAGATTTACAGTCGAGTGGCATAAGTGGGTGGAGCTTGTAACTACTCCTATCTCCAGGGACAAGGAGCTTAGCGCTGTCACTATGTGAAAGCATATTGCAAGATTTAAAATCGAATAATAACGTTAAACAAAGAGCTAGCTCTCTGCTAAAATATCTGTCTACCCACCGGCTTTATCGAAGGACAAGAAAAAGCGCCGTGAAACGTACTGTCCTGGGGGAACAAAAATTTCAGAGGGGGTCCATATATTTCAACACTTGCGCTGAAATATAAGTTCCGGGGGGTCCAAATATTTTAAAATATAAGGACCGGGGGGACCATTTTTGGGGGGTCATCTAATCACATCACGAGACTAAGAAAGACCAGTACAGTGTGGGCGTTGCCGCGATATGTACTAGCTCCAAGCTTCCACAATGACTTGGTGAGGTTGCCAAGATGCTGAGCAGATGTGTCTCTAGGGTACTGCTGTTCATCGCATCCTTTGTGGCCCGGAGGTTGGGGTGGCCGCTAGAGCGATATTTTTCTTTTAACACGGGCTGGCCCTTGCTACAGCTGGGCCTCACAGGTGAGGTTACTTATTGGCTACTCCTGGGCTGGGATCATGTGTACCCTTCTGTGGCTTTGTGCTTGATTGGGAAAGTAATTAGGGTCTAGTTTCGTAGTTAATAAGAATTTACAGTATTCATGAGCAGTCCTTACTGGTAGACTGGTTAATTTTGATGGCCTTGTTTATGCCCTGGCTTTACATTGGAAGCACTAAGGTTAATCCAGGTGGCATTATAAATGCACATTATCTCACAGGTATGGGCATTGGCTGTGGAGGCAAGGCAGGTCAGCTGCTTAGATGTGTCTTTCTGTGTGGAGCACCGAAACCCAAAAGGCTCAAGATGGCATGTGTTAATGCATTTTGCTGTACCAAGATAACCCTGAGATTGTATCGCTTCCAAGTCTTCTTTAACACCTAGTTTTATGTGCACGTGCATGGAATTGGTTGGACATAGCTCAGATCGATCTCGTTGCTGCTCTCCGATGTGGTTTTCTCACTTCTCACTCCACCGCCCATTAATGCTAGGCCTTTGGCCTCACCAAAGTGTTTACTTTAACCTGAGCACATACACGTCGGAGCTACGTATGGTGCCAAATAAATTGCACTTCAGTTGGTTGGCTACCTGCACTTTGTAAAAATTGCACTCTTGTCTATAGGAGTAAATGTATGGTTACTAAGTAAAACAGTAGATACATGTCACGGATTATCTGGATTGTGCCCTTTCTATACATAAGAAAAAAGTCTACCTGCTGCTCCTGCTGTTTAAGGTTTTGCCACTGGACCACTGGATCTCATCTCCCACAGCTCGTTATACTATTATATATAACATGGTGTTTCTACAAGTAGAAAATCCTATCCACCAAGCATCACAATGGTATAAGTTATTGCCCATCCTTCATACCTGCTTTTCATAGTGGCAACATGCTAATTGAGTATAAGCTTAACTTATTTGTGTGTATTTGGTGCATCGAGCCAGATATTCCAGGATTCAAGTACAGTAAACAGTTTACTGTTATTTTAGACTTACAGAAAAATAACAATTAGATGTCATCAGCTGCGTGTTATTTCTGTATGGAAACTGTGTTTGAAGCTTAAAATATTATGAGAAGTTACATATCTTTGTGCTTGTATATACAAACAACTTACTGTCTGTTTTGCAGGAGTAAAGTTTCAGATCAGCAGATTAACCCTATTAAAAGATGCCTGGGTATGTGAAGTATATACTGCAGTCTGATAAAATTTGCACATTTATTGATTTTCAGAATGAGATCATAGTGCTTTTAATAAATCCTCAATTTTCAGAATGAGATCATATTGCAAGCTGGCCTGCCGCTGCACATACAGACAGTCTCAATAGGTGAGCAATAGGGACCCGTTCTTTCTCAGCTACTGAGGTACACTCGTTACCGGGCTCTCATGCGCGTTTCACTTTGTTTCTGGAAAGCCTGATAACTTTTCTTACGTGATTTAATTATTTATACTATAGCAGAAGTGAATGTTACCGAATCATTCTTTGGGGGAGTGAGTTGAGATTTAGGCATGAAAATATCTTCTCACATGCACGACACATAGGGTAGAGGGTAAGGCAAAATGTAAAGTCTTTTGATCAGTCTATGGCATGACAACTGGAGACTAAATCTGCATACATCCTGATTAGATTATGCATTCACAAGACTGCTGTGCTGGCAAGAACCCACACAAGTGTTACCAGTAGGCTTGTGTCGATTATGCTCAAATATTATGCCATTCTAGAATTATTCAATTCAGTAGCTATTATTCACCTGACATGCCTGCTATTATGCTCAGTATTATGCTAAAACACTAATCTGCTTAGACACTAAAGTGCCAGTTATTACCTCTTATAGAAGCTATCAAGACTTCTGGTAGCAAGCTGGGATTGGATTCGCTAGAATCGCTACCACTCGATGACGTACCAGCACCTGGCTCAGCCTCTGGCTCTGGCTGAGTATATTCAATTGGCTCCTCCATCTTGACGCTACACATGCTGCTACAGACTGGCAAGGCATTACCACCCACATCCGGCATCTGTTGCTTTATGCCTGCATAATGCTCAAATGCTTCCTTTCTGCGATATTATGCCGAGCATAATCGACGCAAGCCTAGTTACCAGACTTTATGAGGCAAGTAGATCGAGGTCTGGGCACAAGACTACGTATACGATGTGAGAAAATGTACCATCTAGGCCTACAAGTACAATGTAGCTGAAGTGAAACGTGCACATGAGCCAGGGAACGAGGCTAGCTCTGAGCTGATTATCAGTTGTGATTACGAGCTTGCATCTATCACAATACTGCTACAATGTGCAGGCATTCAGACATTGTATGTACTTAATATTGAATCAGTGGCTGTACCTTAACCTAAAGTACAAACATTGTTCCCAGACTATGCATCCCTAAAGCTGAGCATCTGTGGACCTCTGGCTCTGGAGGTCAGAGGAGT
This sequence comes from Phakellia ventilabrum, assembly GCA_963921505.1. Taxonomy (NCBI): domain Eukaryota; kingdom Metazoa; phylum Porifera; class Demospongiae; order Axinellida; family Axinellidae; genus Phakellia; species Phakellia ventilabrum. The sequence goes on along the minus strand of OY997400.1, from coordinate 3,789,955 downwards.
TTACATCCTTGTCTGCACCACTCACGGTGAGTGCCACACCTGTTATGTGACCAGTACACAATACAGGTAGGCTCAGCCCAATGCAGAACTCTGTCCTGGAGCGGGGTCAAACCTACGTATTTTTTATACCCCGTAATTCACATTAGATGTTACAATACTAGCATTAGGCCTAGATTGTAGTAACCATGGGTATCCATGTACAAGCACATGCGTATGGTGATCAAAAGCAAGTGATATTCCTCGTTTTTCTCCATGGAGTTTCCAAAAACAATCCTGTACCCTATTTAAATGGTACGTGTACGTATCTCAGCAGTTGAGGCCAAGGCTATGTATGCACCCTTACTTCATGCACTCCCTGTAGCTTGTTAATTATGCACAATGCAGCCTGAGAATGAGGCTAATAAATACATGTATGTGACCCGCTGAGCAAAAACCTGGCATATCCCGCATTTTGTTAATTTTCATATCTCGACAACCATTAGCAATGCATGATTGATTCCTACCAACCTTCACCTAAAGGAATCCCACACTGGAAGTCTGCAGCTCTCTCTGTTTCTTTGCTACATGCCTTGATAAGCACCCCAATTTTTGGAAAATTACCATATGATTGAGAATTTTTCAAACTCAGCCTTGTATCTTCCCTGTGGTGTGGCTGAAAGATGAATTATTGCTGCAGCAACACCTCCTGTGTAAACAACCCTGATTTTATTTGGATAGTGCATAGCATTCCAGAGATATGCATCTTTGAAGCATGTGTGTTCAAAAATGCAGGCAGTGCATGTCAGCAATCTAGTTCCATTATAGTGTACAGGTGGTACGTACGTTCGGATCAGTACTATACAGCCCTTGCCACACTCCGACACAGAAGGCCTATAGCATTCGAATGCTCATGTATAATCCTGTAAGCCTGCTCCAAAAAGCAGGTGAACCAAAAACCGTACCTTCCTTCATGTAGTAAATTGTAGATACACGGTATCCTTTGTTGATTTTGGCACTCTGAAGCAAATGTGTAGTACTAATTGTATGCAATAGTGTAGTAATTGGAAGTGCTTCCCTGTAATTTAGAGATTTACATGTAAGTACAAATTCTTGTACCCCAGAGAGGTACTATGACGCCAGTAGAGAGGCTGAGAAGGAGTTGGAGTACAAGAGAGTGCAGCTGGCCAAGATTGAAGCTGAAGAGGAAGGGAAAGGTATTGACTGTACTTGATGCTTAATTACACAAGTCTGAGTGTACAGCACAGTAACAAGTTGTAATCTCACCATTGAAGGTCCGTGGGACGTTATACTGGAAATTGCATTGGGCTTCCTTTATTGGCTAGCATCAGCATGAACTGAGCCTCATTCCCCAATTCCCATGCACTAAAGCTGTTGTTGACATCTTAAGCTAACAATGCCTGATGTACAATTAGCATAGCCTCATTCCCAGTCTCCACTCCCAGCTTAGACTGGGAACGAGGCTATGCTAATTGTAATAAAAAAAGTAATATATTCTTTCTGTCATCATACTCATAGCTGCTGTTGTGACCCAAGGATGGTTCAGGAAGATGACTGTCCGACTCCTGAAGTGCATTATCTTCAAGCTTATCCGCAAGTTGCAGGTATGTAAACATGCACATTGCCATAATTGGTTAATGCAAGCCAGTGCTGAAACTGAAATTTTGACCATGATGATAACCACGCCCTTATGGTTAACCAATTAATAAAGGGGTGGCTAGCTTGCCACTACAGCTATGTACATGTACATCCAACATACCTGGAGAAATTGAGGGCCACATTTTGCACCTCGGCCGGAGTGAGAGGACCTGGGTATGCGGCCACGCTCCTGTGTGACTGTCTCATAATCCCAGTGGACTCATACACTTTTAGCTTACAGCATTATTTAACTATGTGTATACATTGTGTTTCTTTATGTATTTATCCAGGTGTCAGTTGACAAAGTTCACGTGAGGTTTGAGGACAAGGTATGTACAGAAAGTATCTAATTTACTCATGTACATGTACATGTATGAACCACTGAACTATAAGAACTTTATTACTTGCTGAGCACAGCAAGGTCAATCATCGCAACAAATGGGCTTACAATCTCGGCCTCTAGGGGCAATGCATATATTCAAATTGGTGTCTTTGGCAGTTCTGACTTGTGGCATGCAAAACATCAAGGCATATTACAACTCCCAGGTTAGTAGCGTTTGTGTAGCCTCTGTATACTGGTAGATTGATGGGTTATAAAATTCATGTTAATGTTTGCATCATTAGTTTTGATCGTACCGTCTATCTCCAACACTAATATATCTCTTCACTCTTCCATAGTAGCCATGGCTGGTCATTTATTGGAAATACATTGCAGCTATATGTAGCTATCAATCTCCCGTCATTTTTTCATACCTTCTCCAATTCCATGACATGGCTTTGCGTGATTCCTTCTTTATTTATTATATTCTCACGACCGGCTGGCTCATTAAAATAGTAGGCCAACTCCTTCCCGACCCTAGTCCTGCAGCGTTTGCTGCCCTGGGGCTACATCCTGAGTCAGTATAGCAGCTACCTGTCATTTATATGCATTTACCTTAATTGGCTCGCCTGTGGGAGGCATGTTGCTTTTGCGTATCCTAGTAAACAGTACAGTGGCCTCACTAAGGTAACCAAGGGCTTGAACAAGAGGTGGATATAGTAGGAAGGTTACGTGTATGAAAAAATTGCGCAACATGTTCCTGGAAATACGTAGCACTCAGTTGCCAGATATTCCACATGCGTTTGTACTGAAACTAGTTAGCAAGGAGCACTGGACATTACCAGTTAAGGCTCTCATGGTTTGGCCAGGTATTCATGTGCTCGTGTGTACATACGTGTACATTTACTTGCTCCCTCTCAACACTAGCACTTTCAGTCTAGCATGTCTCTATGTAATGTCCCATGTGTGGAATGTACATACGTAGGCATAGCCTGACATTTAAGTTAGCAATTAATGCTCTCTTTGCAGCTGAGCTCACCAGAGGAGCCGCTGGCTGCAGGCTGCACCCTGAGACAGCTCTCTGTCAAGGAAAATCAGGTACTGCTGTACTGTTGCGATTGGGAAGGGATGGAATATTATTGCTGTTATAAAGTGGGTAGGAACAGTAATTTGACATTGCAATGTGACTCGCGCACATTCCTTTGGGTTCTAAGTGACTATCCTTTATGCCTGATTTAATAAGTGCTCACTGCTTCATTACTATTTAGCTTCTAGAGCATAACCTCTCTAGGTCCGCATGCTTTCACTGTCCTTGGCCTTACAACCAACTGCACTGTAATTACTCCCTCTCAAGCATGTAGCTTATTACTTTGCAAAGTGAGGTCTACCAGTGCAAAGTGCATTGATTACTGTCTCCATTCTGGCTATTACCCTATTCTTTTTGTTGAATTGTAATGCATGTGTGCTTGACTGAAATGATTTGGGATGATACATATGTAAGATCTTACGTTGATCTTAAAGCAACAAAATCTACAATATGTATGTAATTTAGGTAAGTCTTAGACCTGCTGAGCCTTTTCAGGCCCCTAAAAAATTGCATTATTTGCTGAGCTTCCACACTCCGCACAGAGGAATGTGGCTCAGCAGCTGTGCCACCTGAATTCCAGCCTCCCCCCCACCCCACTGCCCTCCCAGAATTATTCTCCGTTGCTGTGTATGGCTTGTGGAACACAAGTGCATGTTTACACTGATATTATGCATTCCTACTGATCCTATAATCCTATTCTATTGCAGGAGAATGGTCGTCTTACTCCAATGCCTATCTCAACAAAGGTACGTCAATACCATGGGATAAAACCATGTGATATACAGTACAATAGGCACCCATACGAAGTAAGCAGCCTATGAATAGGACACCCAATTCAATTACAGTAACCCTTGTAATTGAATAGACACCCTCGTAAACATAAGCTGCACACCCTAACATGAAAAGGCATGCACGCAAAGCTAGAGTAGGTAGGCTAAGCTACAGCACTTACGTACCAAAAAACTGTGCCTTCTACACACTGGACATCAGATTGTACGTACATGCATGTGTAAACAGCAAGTATGCAGAACAGTACTACTGTGCTCCGGTTGACCAGTAAGGTCAATAGAAGATGTGCATTATTCTGGCATTATACAGCAGCGCTGCCTTCTTTGCAGCAGTTGCAGTGTTCCTTGCCAGCTGTCTGGTATTCATTGTGGCAATCTACAAATTAATATCTTTCCTGGTACCAAACCCCCAAGTGCATGTGGTCGTACATGTATTATACGTATAAGGCAGCTACTGGTACAATGCATATACGCACACAATTAAAAGCACCCCACACGTAAAAGCACCCCACTAATGTAAACACCTATTATAGCTCATAATTTCACTTATTCATTATCCTGATTCTACGGTATTATGTTTAGAATAATGATTGCATCTACTTTATCCAATGTGTGGTTAAATCTCTCAGGCTGCTACAGTAACTGAGCTAGCAGTGTACTGGAATGTCAACACTGAGGACATGATTGCAGAGCTCCCTAGCACAGAGGTTGAGGTATGAAAAGAACTGTCTCTGGCCATGCACAGCTTTTCATACCATGCGGAAAAAAAGCTGTATGTGGGTATGGGTGTAAATGAAAAGTGAGTGTTAGTGATGAAATTAAGCACAGCTTGCTTCAGAGTAGTGTTTTACAATATTATTTTAGTTATGGCAAAAAACGAATATATATAGCCATTCCGTAGGACCAGTTTTAATTGTGAAGTTCTAATAATAGTGAATTGTGAATTCATAGCCAGGTCGCAAAGTTTAAAAACGCAATGAACGGTGCATCCTGTAGCTGTGTAAACTGAGCTGTGCTATCGCAATTATACAAGCGTAATTACCTTTCAAAACCAGGAAACACAATATTTTTACAACACATTTAAAACCAGTCCTACGTGTGGTAGAGAATATTTGTTTGCTTATGTATTTGTTTGTCTAGGAAACAAATATTTGTTTACACATTTTCTTGAAGTGTTCAAGTCACTATTAATTGCAAGAGACAGCTGGAATGCTAAAACGCTACCGTCAGTATTTCAATTAAAGCACACCAAAGATCAATTTTATGTATTTCATTTACTCTCTGTCTCAGTTACGTATTAGCTGTAGGTTTAGCTAATATGAATGAAATAGAACAGACTAGAGAAGACATCATGATGACTGAATATGGACAGGTGCATTTAGTGCTCCTTCCCTTTTTTTGCATAGAATATTCAATTATTCGTTAGTTTTGAAGATAATTATTTGAATTTATGAAATTTGTTTCAACCCTATATTCATTTATGTGAGCTTCTTTGTTTTGTTGTTTTATCCATGGCTATACAGACAAGGCTACAAGCAACTCCTTTCACAGAAGCAGTAGGATACTCATACGGTAATACTGTCTGTTTGTGTGTTGTGACTTGCAGATTTATCCATTTACAAAATAACTCTATCGCTTTCTCTTGATGTAGTGGTGAAGCCATGTAGTCTGTCATCCTCCCTGCAAACTGCCAGGGGAAGCCACTCACTAGTTAATGTGAGTAATCTGTTCTAAGGCCATGATAGCCTCATACCACACACACACTCACACACACATATACACATTTGTGCATGAATACACATGCACACACACACATTAATCATATACACATCATTCATACATACATACATACATGCATGCATACATACATACATACGTACATACATACATACATACATACATACACACACACACACACACACACACACACACACACACACACACACACACACACACACACACACACACACACACACACATACAGGTTACTGTGGGTGCTGAATTAGGTTCAGCGATGCTAAGGCTCTCCATGGACCAGGTTAGCATGACATCTGGTAACACTAAAAGAACATTAAAGATACTATACGTACCACTGCCACTGAATGCATAGGCTGATCATTTTTAGGTGATAATTTAGATGGGGTGCTCTAGATAGGAACAAGAAATGATGTCATAGACTGCTGTGTATTTGCAGCTGTTAGTGTTTTTAAATTTGAATCATAGTTTTTATGTGAAGCTGGGAGTTGATTTCCAAGAGAATGTACATAGCTGCAGTGTACTGGAACTTAAAAGCTAAGTAAGTATAATTTGTATGCAACTACATGAACTAGGACCCCAATACTAGGCTGTAGGAGCTTGCACTGTATGAGTGGGGAGAGTTGGCTAGCCTTCAAAGACTCTTTAACCCACTAGTCCTGGCTCTCAAGGCCAGACATTCAGTGCTTTTTATTTTGCTAAATGATGTGTGTTTTATAGCAGATTTTGCCTTTCTATATATATATATTTTATCTGGGATGTGGCTGGGAGCTGCTTGGTTCAGGGCCACTCTAATTAATCCTTGTAAGCTTTTTACCATTTTACCATTTCTAATGGAGGCCCCTGCTGGTTTCGGCAAGACCTTATGGTTGAACCGGGACCGAGAAACTTTCCTCCTGGTAGTTTTTTAAATAGAGGAAAACCTCTTTGGTCCCCCTTTTTTTTTACCTTTGTGTGGTTGTGGGCTGGGCGGCCTCTGGTTCTTTCGTGGTCCTGGGTTCTCTTATTTGTGTTACACAGGTATACAACAGTTTTAGTATTTCTGTTTCGTGCTAGCTTCAATTTTTTACTTCGTACAGACTTTAAAACTCTAAACGGCCTTATCGCTATGTGCCTAATTAGAACAGTTAACGATATTAATTTGGGATACATTGGAGTACAGGTATATATATATGATTAAGGAGATTAGAATAGGGGATTAGGATGGGGTGAGCTTTATTTAGGTCTAGGGCTAAAGAGATACCTTAAAGACATTCCTTTATCTTTGGCTTTCTTCTCCACAGCTAAAGTCCATTATCGGGTTTCTTGGTTTCTTCAAACACCTCCAAGCCACACGGCACTTTCTGCAGTTCAGACCAGCAGTGCCTGTGAAAGGCCATGCTAGGGAATGGTAAGCTGCAGTAAGTGTGTCCTGGACGTATATTATTCCATTGGTATTGTTACACGTACTATGTTTATTCAACACTCTTGGGACATTCTGTTGCCGTTCTTGCATTTCCTGTCATGGCAGGATCATACGTGACACAGTGTTGCTGCATTCAAAGGCAGTATCATTGAACTTCCAATAAGGGTGGGGTTCATATGCGATGGGCAGTTGCTGCGATATCTGCAGCATGTACACTCCGCATTTGAGTCCTATGCATATCACAGCGACCATGCGTTGTCTGAGCCCACCCTTACCAGAGGTTAAATCATACTGTATTTCAAATGCAGCGACACGATCGAAATACGCAACAGATAAAAGTTTTCTACCTGGGACTGCCATGCATGCTACGTAATTAAACAAGAATCACTTAAACATTATACCAGACTGTTAGGTGTGGATTGAATAAAGGTCTACCGATGCAAGGTACTCTTTTACCGTACCATTCACAGTTTCCGATGGTAGAGCTCGCACATGATAGTTACTTACAAGTACATGTAGTCTGATTCCTAGGTCTTCACTGCTGCACAAATACCCTTACGTACAAACAACAAATCAAGACTAAGACTTATAATTATCACAATTAATACCACTTACCCTAGCACTACTTGTATGTACATACGTAGCTGCGTGTGTATATACACAGCTGGTACATATGGACTGCGTATTCAAGCAAGTCATGTGGTTAAGTCAATCAGACAGCGAAAGATGTTTAGTAACTTGGCATCAAAAGTGTTTGTTTGACTGTAGGTGGCGCTATGCCTTTGAGAGTGTTGTGGACAGCATTCATCAGAGCAGGGGGACATGGCTGTGGCAGGAGCTGGCAAACCAGAGGTAAGGGATGATCAGAAAGTCCAGAATTCATGGATGTTGAGCGGGTGGTAATTGTTTGCCTTACAGAGAGCTGTGCAAGCCGTATGAGTCACACTACGAAGAAATGTTGATCACAGAGCAGTCAACCAGCCAAATCTTGAATGTCAGTACGACTTTCAGCTGTTCAGGTTTGAAGTCCAGGTAGCTCAATTCCCTTGCTGCACTTCTGGCTGCCTCTCGTTCTGAGCGGGTGTCAAAGCTTACTTGCACTCGAAGCCCGAAGCCGTACCGTCTAGCGGGTTCACGTGGTATCGGTATTTTAATTAGCCGTTCTGCAATCTGATTGGACTGCAAAATTTCTGCAGGGAGTACAAAACGTAATATAGGCTTGTCACCAGACCCTCGCGCTTCGCGCTTCGGGTCTGGCTTCGCCGGACTAGTTGAGCAGGTGGTAATTGTTTGCCTTACAGAGAGCTGTGCAAGCAGTATGAGTTACACTACGAAGAAATGTTGATCGCAGAGCAGTCAACCAGCCAAATCTTGAATGTAAGTTTCATTTTTTGTTGCTGTTGTTACATTTGCGTACATGGATGCTATTTACTATATCAGAATCGACAGTAATAACCTGGTAGTTACATTTTGAAAGGGTCGGCTTTATCCATCCAGTTGCCTCCCTCTCAGCTCTTTATACAAGTTTCTGGTATTCTCAAAAGCCTGAAGCAGTTCTCACCTTAATTTTGTACTCTCCCTCGCTCCCCCCTTCACGTTTAATTAACTTATAGTTTATTGGGAGTAATGAAACACCAGGTTCACAACTGTGAAATAGATAACAACTATCACATCGCTTTTTATTAGTCTCTGCAGGAGAAGATGAGCTTGCTGAGCATCATGCTCTTTCGCAAGAAAGTTCAGAAGGGACTTCGGCTAAGGAGGCTCTTGCAAGGCCTGTCAGACCACTGGGCAGGTAGGCTGACTGATCTCCTATAGTCTGAGTGAGGTGGTGAAGTGTAGTGTATCTCCTATAGGCAAAACAAGGAACACTACCAGCCAGAATGCAGCATTGGCTGTAGAGTCACCAGTAAGTGAATAAGAAGCAAATTCTGTACTATAGATTATTCATGTGTACATGTTACTGTAGCTTATTAGTGCACAAGTGCTCATATATTTCTGTTGTGTGCGTAGTTATGTATGATGTTTGAAAGCAATTAAAAGTTACCAGGAGAGCTTGTAGTCTATAAGGTTCGTACTTTTCCATCTTTATCTTGAATTAGCCATGCAATTGTCATTGTGACATCACCGTTATCCAGCTAGTCCAGAGATCATCAGTTGCCTCATGATGACAAAGCTAGTTTGTACACTAGTCTTGTTAAAATCACTCTACTTCTCAATAGTGAAACTACGTACTAGTGAATATCAGAATCTCAGTGATGCTTTCTTGAATGGAAGAGTATAAATATTATATGTACAACATTGTTCCACCTTGTAGTCACTGCTTAGAATATCCATGGAATGTCATGTGGGAGAGCTCCAGTTACTCTTGGTTGAGGATGAAGAGATACAAAAGTGAGATAGCATTTCTGTGCCCTTTTCGTGTTTAGTATGTAAAGGTGTAGCAACTTTGGCAGGATTCATTATTCATTTTTAGGGGTTACAATAACCTCTGTGAGGGTGCAATTGTCATACGTAACTATATTTAGCTATTTACCATGTAATAGTGGATTACTTTTATAGCTAAAACTGTTTCCATATTGGACGTTTAACATCGATTTTTGATTTTGGTGTATCAAGTAAATACACAAATTTAATTATTGGGGCTTCCAAATTAATTACTGGGATATTAATTTTGTGAGTGAGGTTCACTACAAAATTACTGTGCCAGTTACTCTCACCATTTTATGGTGCAAGTACGTGTGTGCATACCTACAGTCTAACTAAAAGTTTACTCTGCAATTTCCTTGAGCTTGACCCAATTGCTGAGCTTAACCTTTGATAGTCCACTGCAGTCACACATTGGGTTATTTATAGGACATTGCTGTTCTAGCCTCCGGTAGTCTTTACAGTTTGGAGCAGCAAAGTGTTCACTGATTTTATCAGCAAGACCCTACGTGTGCTTCATACATGTAACTTTATGTATTGGAATACTTGGTCAACCACATTACGATGTCTGTGAGCATGGGATCTGTCTCCTTACAGCCAAGTGCTAAATCTGGATATTCAACAAATCAGAGTAAAACTACTGCAAAAGTCTAAGGAAGTGAGGTATGTACAGCACTTTTAAGCACAACCTTTTCTGTCTGACTACCACAGCCGTTCTAATTATCTAAACGGTCAGAAATATTTGTTTTTCATAGCTGCTCAGCATTAATTTTAAATATTTTTAGAATAAATTTCAATAGTTTTGCTAATGTGTCAAACAGTTTTTGACAGATATGAGATAGACAGTGTTATAGCCTCAGATATCTCACTAGGTACGTAGCTGCATAGACAGGGCCTAAACTCAGCTATACACATGTAGCTACAGCTTGGTGCCCTGTTAGCTCTACCGCCTATCTAAGGCACCACAGTAGCAAGGCCTAGCCATCTAGCTTTATACTATTGATTTATAGCTTACCTATAGTATTCACTATTCACTGTAAAAGCAGACCAGGAGTCTGAGTGTCTGCAGCCATCTGCTGAATTTGTTGTCGCTTTGTACGTAGCTACGTAGCTATAATTATTTGAATGATTATTAAAATTAAAAACGTATTCGTTCGGAGGATTAAAGTGAAAAAATGATTAAAAATATTGTGTTCAAATAATTAGAATGTTCAGATAATTAGTGTGACTACGATAGTAAATGTTTTATCATATACATGTATGTACTCAGTTTACACACTCTTATGTATGTATACTCACTTGTGCATATATCTTCCTGACATGTATAGCAGTGTGCGTTTCAGTAATTTTTACTTAGTGACCAGGGTTTCTTTAGTATGCTATCTAGGGGAGTCTGGGAGCATGTCCCCCCCCCCCCCCGGATTGTATGCCCTCTGCTGAAAAGAGAATAGCACAACAACTTTTGTTTTGCAGTTAGCATGATAAATTTTGCAAGTAGAACAAATTTAAATCTCCAAGGAGGAAGGAAAAATATGGGGGGGGGGGGGGAGGTGGGGGGCAAATATTCGCTGCATCCTGTTAATTTATTGCTGCACAACAGCACATACAGGATAGATTTAGATGTAACAATTAAGCTTACCTTGTTTGAAAATGCCTCCCGAGGAATATTCCACCCACAGTGGCAAGACATCAGTGAATGCATGACTGTGTGTAGCAATTATCTACTGCATCTTATTCAATGCCAGGTTTGGCGCCAGCCTACAGTCTCTCACGTGCTCAGGCCTGGCTAAAAGTGACTACTCTACTCCTACACTGATTGTAAAATGGAACCGGAATCAGGACTGGAGCCCAACTGCTGTCAGTGAGGAAGAGCTAGGAGAAACACCCCTCCTCAAGGCTGAGTTGGTGTCATACTTAGAAACTGAGTCAAAGGCAGGGCTGCACTATGAAGCTGAAGTGGCGCTGCAACCATTGGTATTTACATTTGACAAGGTATGTATAAGGTTTGTATACATTGTCTTTTATCCAGACTGTGTTATGACACCTCACTAAGTGTAGATATCAGCATGCCCCTTACATTAAATATCACAACCTGTCACATGAGAACCTATTGGTATGTCTTATGAACTATGCTCAAATTTGTGAATACTATATGCATAAAATGTGTGTGTGTGTGTGTGTGTGTATTTGCATGTTTGTGTGTATATATATCCGTGTGCTTGTGTGTATGGCATGCATGTGTATGTATGTGTATGCACATACACTTTTGTAAAATGTTAGTTCTTCATGCATTATGTGCAGACCTATTAAGATTTCTGATGTGCATGCCTGCCCCCCTTCATGATATAGGAGACGGCTCTCAAGCTTGCTGAGGTAGTGTCTCTTTTCAAGAGCTCTAATGAGGAGTAAGGACTACATACATACGTACATCACAAAGAGTTCTGCAAGCACCTTATTAGTCAATATATTATATATATATAAGCTTCATTTCATATGCATAAGCTGAAGGATCCCTTTGATAAGAATGCAGAGCTGCTGATATTACGTAGTGTTTTTATTATTTGAGGGAGCAGCTACTGTGGCAGTGTCTAGCTGTATCATTCAGGGATGTGTTCTGATCTGTATAGATATTCCCATATCTTGACCAGTTCTTCTAAGCTATGTGTACAGTACAATATGTCTCTACCTAAAATCATTCTGGCCAATCAAATCTCAGTACTGGTCATGCATTCTGGGCACTGCATGAACATAATTATGTGAGGCCTGTAGCCTGCATGATACCATGCAAATGTGAGATAGCTACACTAGAGCTGGTGGATAGGGGAGCCTAGGCAGGATGTAACATTTAAAGTTAGAAGCACAGTAATTAAGCCACTGCTCTCAATCTGAGGATGATTTTTCCATGTGTCTGTGCATGCGGCCAGGAATATGTCTATTCCATTCAACCGTCTTCTTTGTTTTTTGTATTCTTAACCTTGCACATCACTCAGTCTCACATACATTTTAAATTACTGCTTTTTTTGTATTAGCCTGCAAAGTGTCGTAAAGGAGCAACTGCATCAGATTGGTTACAAAACCAAGAAGAAAATCAAGAAGGTTATCACGGAGAGGAAGGTACATTTGAAGCGAAGGGTGAATGTATTAGATCAGTACGTATTTGAAAACTAATGCTGTGCTATTCTGTAACATTTTGCAGCTTGTTGGCCTGAGCACAGACATGTGGCTCCCTTTGGTACTGGTGCCGGAAAATGGTAACATAGCCAGGTACAGATGTTTAGCAGTCTTTCTAGAGTCTGGACATTATTATACACAGTAACACATCCCTCTCTCTCTTAGATCTGACACATGCCTTGCTCTAAATCCTGGCTACTTGAAAGTGGAAACCAATGAAGTGCCAGTGAGTATGATAGAACAGAATATTAACTGTTATTGATCAGTGATTCAGCTTCAAATCTCTTCACCTATGTATGAATTCAGGAGCAGCACTTGGTGCAGTACAGTATGCAATTATCGGGGATGTCTGTTTCACTAGTTGAGGATGGTAAGTAGCATTAATTTTATTGGTGTTAAGGGTGGTGAATACTGTCTTGAGAAAATAGGAATTTGACTAGGTCCTACTGGCCAGTGCTACTAGTGAGTGTAGCTATGTAAACCTTAGGGTCTGGTGTTCAGAAGGTCCTTGGTTCAATCCCAGCTAGGCCCTGTTTTTTTCAGGGTATCTTTAATGTGTTTCTTTTTGATCTTGATCTCGTCTTTGAAAGGAAGGTGTATGCCAGCCTTAGTTGATCTTTGCCTTTCACCACAGCTAAATACTTAGACTTAACAGTTTTGTATTTCTGCTTACTATCCATACTCTCACTGAATAAATGGCCTAGCTTAGTATTATATTGTATGACCAGCACAACATTGGCTTGCTAAAATTTTACCTTTTCCCACAAATATAATCCTACGGCGATGTTGTATTATCACAGGTGAGAACTGGTATGAAGTGCTGCAACCTGGGGCGCCTCCCGCTTTGAAGCATCAACTACTCAGCGTTGGGACTATCAGTTTGAATGCTGCAGTGACTCTACCCACAGATGACCAGGAACTGCAGCCCAGGTAGACAATATTATACAAGTTATGTATGTATCTTGTGTGTACTTAAGCCCATCACCATTTTCTGCACTTTTACGTACCACTGGATGTAAATAAGAGGCTCCTTGTACGAAACTTTAATGTAAATTCTCTATGACTTAATTTAACTTCATACAGTACTGAATTTAAAACACTGCATTTGATCACTAGTGCATCTTAACATAGTAGTAACACTGAATACCTTTAAATTTCCAAAATGTATTTAAGTTGTGCAAAATTTGCAATTCTGGTTAGCTCAGTAACAGAGCATGAGATTCTTAATTTGTGGTTGTGGATTTAACCCCACATCAGATTCTTAGGAGACTTCTTATGTCAGTATGACATTGATGTGACATTACTATGCCATTTTCCCTACCTTCTCTTTTGTTTTTCATATATATTGGAGCAGGTGATAATTAGATCACATCACTCATACACACACATCCATACATACACACACACTGCTCCTCCAGCACACATGTGATAGTTGCTCTTCCTCAAATATCTGTCCACCCCTCCAACTCCACCTTGGAGAAGGGGCTGGGACTGGTTTCCCAGCAGGTGGTGACTCTCAGGGAACTTCAGGCAGTTGCTCTAAGGAAGAACATCAGGCAATTGAAAGAGGTAAATGTTATGTATGTATATTCAATCTACCATCAATGATTATTGGTAAAAGAAAAGATGCTATGTCGTTTGTTTGTGTTTTTTCCAGACTCTTTGAATACGTCCACAGGGAGAGCTTGAGAACAATGTTATTTTGTTTATCCTCAAGCCATGTATCATTTCCCCCTCCTACTCCAGCCCACAGGGCAGTCTCCAAGTCCTCCCATTGTTTACACACATCCTAGCCCCTCTGCCGACAGAGTCATGGAAGATGTGGGAAGGATAAGGAATGGAGGGCGAATTGGTAGACACCATGTTAGAACAACGAGACTCATGGATGATTCCAAGTGAGCATTGTTCTGGTGTTTTGTATATTAAACTTTGTCTAGGTCTGCATTGATTTTGCATCAAGGGAATGCATGTGTATAGTACATGCTGTCCTTCTTCATGTTTCTGACTGCTAACATGATTGAATCATATGCCTTGTACATAGTAGTTACCTGCTCTTGTAAGGTTTAAGACTGAGCTAGTGATTGTACATCCGTTCATAGGGACTTTGAAGACCAGCCATTACTGTATGTCTCCTGCAAAGTTGACAAGGTATCCTAATGCTTACATTTGTCATTCGCATTGTGTATTAATTAGTAGTCCTACAATTGTATTTGCTCGTCTGTGTGTCGGTGCTTAGTACGTGTATGTGCTCGAAAATCATCATGTGTTACTCAGTCAGCACAAGTGAGCTTTGAAGAGTACCTACAAGAGTCATTGTCTTTCATTGCCTGAGAACTCCACCTATATCCTTGCCCACCCTAACTTTAAATTTTCTTTCTGCCACGTATGCATCATGTACTTGGAAATGACATAACACACCTACATTAGGTAATTTGAAAATGAAGTGTGTAAGGCAAGAGGCTAGGCGTGTACAATTTCACTCAAGTACAGTTCGGATTGAATGCACTGATTAAACTCTATGTACTTGCTTGTCAGATATTTGTATGCATCAGTGAAAGCCAAGAAAGTCACTCAGCCACCACGGAGTACCTCCAACTCAGCATTACTGGAGTGGAGGCCAGTGCAGAGCTGAGGAAGGATACAATGCAGGCTAGCTTGAGGGTGGGCTCTCTGGGGCTTGAGGACCAGGCCAGTGAGTGTGCAGTAGCAAAATGAATGTATTCAACCCTGCTGACATCCACATCAATACATTTAGTGTGGGGGTAATGCTAGAAAATTGTGCTTACAATGATCACATTGTGCAGTACATTGAGGTAAATACCCGGTATTTTATTATCACATTGAATTGCGGTGTGTGTGTGTGTGTGTGTGTGTGTGTGTGTGTGTGTGTGTGTGTGTGTGTGTGTGTGTGTGTGTGTGTGTTGATGTCACAAGACTGCCAAGGTGTTCAGATTGAAAATTTGGCAATAACAAGTTATACTATTTTTGTCCCATTAGAGGAGGGAATGGATTCTCAGACATCACGTATTTTTGTAGTAAGGTTGTGTTACCTCTCTTAATTTTATTAGTACCACACAAAGCGACCCCAGTGCAGATTATTTCAACTGAGCAGGACTTCATCTCCACTAAAGTTTGCATGGTATGTGTGTTGAGTGACATAATACTAATGTTTAATATGTGGTAACTCTGAAAGTTACAATGTAAGTAATCTCCCACAGACTGACACATCTTCCTTGTACTTCAAGACAAGATGTAACTCAGTGAAAACAGATGTATCGGTGAATGTGGCTCCACTTTGTCTCTCCATCCATGAGGAGTCCCTGCTTCACTTATTGAAGTTTGTACTGTGTCTTAAAGTGCAGCATTCCATCAGGTAACGACTGAATTCCGGCACTATGAAATAAAAAATATTATTGGAATTTTTTGTTGTTTTCAGTGTAATGTTTAATGTAGTACCAGCTGGTGAGCTTCCTGCTCCTTACACAAAGCAAGGTATGGGAATGTTTGCCATCCTGGATGAGTTTTACAATGTATGTGGTGTAATTGATTATCAACCTTTTCCTAGTACGCAAACGGAAAGAGCCTCATCAACATAAAGGCATTACCAATGCACGTGTTCGTGTACAAATTACCAAGGCTGTTCTTGTACTGTGTACATCTCAGCAAATTATGGATCTTAAAGTGTCCGGTAGGTACTGAATGTTGTTTATTTACTATTGTTACTTAGCAAACTGCTCATGCAGCCTTTCATTTAACCCAAACTTTTTTTACTGATGTCTAACAAAAGTGTGCCTGTGGAGTATAAAAGACACTAACACTTTTATCCTTTCCAGTTCTGCTACATTTATGTTACTGCTATAGTATTGGCTATTGTATGTACTTTTTCAGAGTAAAACATTCTATTTTCGAAGAATACTACGTACATGTTCACTGTCAATCTGCAGATATTGAAGCTGAAGTCATGGACACAACACTGCATCTGGACATTAAGGGCAGGTTCGTATGCAGTGTTTCAGTGCTCAAAATAAAAGATTAGCATGTACAATTTACTGGAAGGGGGCAAATCCCTAAGAGTAAAATAGACATTATGATAATATGTGCCACACAGAGAGAAGCTCTACAAGTACTGTTGTGTAGCTTTCTAGTATCCCGAGCAGTCAAATCGCTAGTAGCTTAATACTTGAAAACACTTCTGTCTTAATATACATACAAAAAAGAAGAGTCAGTAAACCTGGCAACTACAAAAAGTTGATAAAAGTGATTTATCTTGTAGTCAGCTGTGAAATAAACTCTGGACAGGGGAAGACTGGCTAATACTTATTATAAAGCAAATATTTATAGTTTGTTATCATGCCATTAGTAGCACCTCCTTCCTCAACAATGGCGATCAGTTACATGTGCATAGTTTCAGTCTCAAATCTGACATGCAACCAGACTATATAGTAATCTGGAAGCCTACAGAACCATTGTCATGCGTAGCAGGCAAGTTTGAACTCCTAAATGTGAGGCTAGTCATCTCTCTTGCATATGTATGCATGTATGTTTTATACATAAAACAATAATGTAATCATGGGTCGGAGCATTTTATAATTATTATAATTGCCATTTAAAACAAGTGATGCACATCTGGTAGCTAAATGAGTGGTGTAGCAACTTGCTATCTAGAT
Organism: Phakellia ventilabrum; assembly: GCA_963921505.1. Taxonomy (NCBI): domain Eukaryota; kingdom Metazoa; phylum Porifera; class Demospongiae; order Axinellida; family Axinellidae; genus Phakellia; species Phakellia ventilabrum. The sequence goes on along the minus strand of OY997400.1, from coordinate 3,772,701 downwards.
AGTTTTCTTCTTTTACAGTGTAAAAGGGATTTCTTTAACTGACTCGCTTCAAGCGTGCAAAGATTACAAAGAGGTAAAATGGCATATTTTGTATACCATGTCCAGTATTTGATATTATGAAGTACGTACACTTCTCATCACTGTAGGTTGTTGCAAGTAAACCTGTGGAGAGTTTCCTGCAGTTCAAGGTATGTATGTCATTATCAGTACTGCATTGTCCATCAATAAGTTTCAAGCACGTGTAATAATAGATGATGCTTCATCTAACAAAAGATTCATTGATGTTTTTGTAGAGACATAAACTTATTAGAAGAAAATTAATACCTCATTCATCCGTTTAGTGTGTGCTGAGAAAGGCACTGCAGGATGAATCTATTGATGAGCCTGATACTGGTATCAGGCTGGAGTCCATGGTCTCTGTTGGTGAGATCACAGTAAACCTACTCTTCAAATTTGTGAGGACGATCCAGGTAAATGTACTTACATGCCACTGCCACTATCACATAAGACCCTTTCTCATCTTCAAAGCCTAGTATTTGATTTTGTTTCATCTACTCAGCTATATACACTACACTTGGTGCATGAGACTGTGAGGATATGGAAGGACATGGGGACTCAGTGGCAAACAGCAGGGCAGCATCAAATTGTTGAAGTAAGTGTGTTACTCTGTGTTAGAGTATACTTATTTTTTGACCATGTGCGTATTATGGAAGGCAATGGACAGTGAATATGGTTGTGGTATGCTAACTAGTCATAATTCTGCTTCTATGTGTTCAATATATATGGGTACTAAAATGATGACAGAAGCGCTTTAAAACAGCTCTGAATCAGTTTGCAATAATAAAATTTAAAAATGTGTTTGTTTGGAGGATTCAAATATTGCATTCGGATAGTTAGAACGTTCGGATAATTATAGCGACTATGGTAATTACCTTAGCCTTAACTCCCTTACCCATGTGTAATAACTTTCTTCTAATATCATAAATGTACGTCACCCCTTGTCTACATAGGCACAGCTATTGCCCCCGGCCAGACTATTCAAGTACCACATCAGTGTTGATATCCACACTGTTGTACTAGTGTTACCAAAGCAAAGCTCCACTCTGGAACAGTTGGTCTTGAGGTTCCACAGTATGCACTTGGCAAATAAATATGAGGTTAGGAAGCAGATGGCAGCAGCTACCACCGCCTCCATCACTAGTTCCTCACAGCACACCATACTGGAGAAAATAACACTGGAAATTGACCGGCTCTCTTTAACAAGGTACACAAGACCATCAGTAAAAGTGGGCCCAGGACTCCCTTGTTTAGTTGATGCAAGATGCCATGAAGCTGAAGATTGGGTCATGTGGTCTACGTACTTCATACAATATAAAGTTTTATAGAGCAATGGAGGGGGACATGGAAAACCATACGTTTTTTCTGGGGTTGAGTTAGCCTCGTACCCACGCCATGGCCTGGATACGAGGTTAGGGTTGAATCAAAGGCCTAATTCGTACTATTGTCATGTATTGAAATGCTGCCTTTCTCTAATATTTAAACTGCAATTGCCTGGTACTGCAGGCATGCCCCAGATGGTACATTAGTGAACACTCTGGCTGCTGATCCTGAAATTAAAGCCTGTCTGATACGTGTTGTTGCTGGTCAACATGCCTGTCAAGCACGACTGTCTGCCAGAATGGATATTGGAGAGATTCAGGTACGTACGTACCCTATTGGAGTGACAGTTACCATATAGAAATAGTGAGGTCCACCTTGAAGACTTCTTATTGCATTTGTCAATACCGTTTTTGATGTTATGCAGGTATAACCAATGCGTCAATTTAGCCTCGTACCCAGGCCTCCCCTCGCAGCTTTTTTTTTTTGCAGCAACAGCTGCCAAAAAAGTTGCAAGTAGAAGCCTGCGTACAAGGCTACCATCACCTAGTATACCATATGACATCTATGTACTATTTTTCATTTTTTCATGTACTCCAGATTTTAATGTATGCACAGTAGGTATGTACGGAAAGTACTTGTGTTAGTGTTCTTTACTCTCTTCTTTAAAGGTTCAGTTGTCTGATGAGGACCTTCGCACTGTGCCAAAGATTATCCAAAGTAACCTCTCAGAAGGTATTTACCGCATCATCATAAGTGTTAGCTAATGGGCCATGGTACTATTGCATAATATGATCAAGATGAGTCCATATTCCAAAAATGAGAGGCCAAATGTAGTGCAAGAAACATCGCTGCTACTGAGATCTCTTGTGAGTAATTTTATTCGAACCCTCTCTTAAACGCCCAAGAATATTTTTTACATTCACACGTTCAAATTTGGGATTTATTATTCCATTGTTGGTCAGTGACACTACCACCATGCAATCACCATATCAAAGTGGCTGAATTAAGTAACTATACAGTAAATTTATTCAGTAGCCATCAGATTGCCGCAGTATGTTAACTCAATTAGGCTCCTTTATCTCCTTTCAATGAGTAATGACAATTTTGTTCTGATAATTATATGTAGCTGAATACACCTTTCTTAGGGCAAATGGGGCTGCATATTTTGATGTAGACTGTGGAACCTCTGTTAGCAGTTACGTGGGTGTTATGTGGCCGCCTGTTTGAATACATTCGACATCTCACATCACATTTTGTGCAGTGGCCACTACAATACATACTATAGGAGCGATAACGGTGAAACACAGTACATGCCTATGCATTCCTAATTAGCATGAAACATCCTACAAAATGTACCCTTCTTGCAACACTAGACTATAACCATAGACTCTTTTGTAATGTATGTCTACCACCTGTTTTATTCTCCCACACAACCACATGTGCACATTCAGCGGAACCTCTTGGCCTCAAGTTCAAGGCACCATCTGGCATAGCTGCAGTAGAGTCACCCAGTAAGACAGAAATCAAAGACCCATCAACGACAATGGACTTGGTAGATGTTGTTGTCAACATGGACGGGCTGAAGTGTACTCTTTCAATGCTAAAACCAGACATGGACACACTCTGTGAAATTGGACTGTCCCAACTTTATGCCCACGTTTGTTACTGTAGTGATTCCTCACTGAAAGTTTCTGGGTCATTGCAGGACATCTCTCTGGTGAATTCTGCTGACAAAGGAAGGTGAGAAACAGTTCACTTTATGGAAAGCTATAGTTTGTCATATTATGAGACTGTATTTTGACATCCTGGCTTATGGATTAACAGATACAAAATAGTAGGAAGAAGCTCAAGTTAATTAAAGCTCAGCTCCAGTGTATGTGTTGTTGCAGAGGTGCATCATTCTGAGTCATTGCAACAACTTTTGAATGTGTATCCTATTTACATATTATGGCAACCTTTCATCTGTATACAATCAGGACTTTATAATTATCTCTTCTTCCCAGGCAGCATATAGTGATAGTGTTCTAGACAAGCAACTAGTACACTATCTTTGCTTTTCACAGTGGTTATCTACTCAAATATTACGTACGTATTTTTTGTCGGTCCAATGCGGCTTTGCCTTGCCCCAATTATTATTGAGTGGTCCTATAGTAGTAATTATCCTCTTATTCCATGGTGGACTGAATCAGGGGATTCACAGTTTACACTTTAATTAGTATTGTCTGAACTTCTACAGTGTAATTACCAAAGGAAGCCCAGGCCAACTAGATGCAGCCATCATGGAAATTGCGATGCAGTCAGAATCCAGCAAAGAAATTGAAGGTAACCTCTATCTTGCATATGCAGTGATGATGACCTAACTTCATTCCCGGTCTCCACTCCTAGCTTTTTTTGCATGTAGTAAAAAAAAAACAGTTTTTGCTACATGCAAAGGTCTCCACTCCCAGCTTCTTTCACATGTAGTAAAAAAGTGCCTTTTTTACTACATACAAAAAACTGAGAGTGGAAACTGGGAATGGGACTAATGTTGACCTACTTTAATATATTTTGGCATGATCTAATAGTTTTCTTTGTTGTTTACTGATTACGGGTGAACAGAGAAATAGGCGTACTGTCCTGTACTTAGTGTCCACAAGCTATTACTACCTCTCTCAACACTCAGAGATGTTACTGAAACTGAAAGTGTTCATAATTATAAGATATATAATTTAGCCTGCATAATACTATATACCCCAAGAATTTATTTTTGGGACTCTGTCGTGTTACTGAAACTGAAACTGAAAATATGAACAGTCTTCTATAAAATTACTTATAGTTTATGCCCCCCCTGCATGCAACATTATGCAAACATACCTGCCTGTGTATACATTCTGGGTGATATTTATTATGATCCAAGATGCAGGCATGATGTATAAGTATTGCAGAGTTACTTTAGCACAAAGATAGATTTTATCACTGTACTGTATTGTTTACTTTTATCCAGTGAAGGCACAGCTGAGACACATTCATGCTTACATCTGGCCTGCGTTTGTAGCAAAGTTGCTGAAGTTTATTAATGCATCCATCCCCAAACATGAAGAGAAACCCAAGTCAGATTTGGTCAGTGGGGAGATAATCCCTGATGCTATGGCTGATGGGGATGCAGTTTTTGAGGAGCCAAGTGCACACTCTCCTGTGAAGTTCACTGCTGTTCTTATAGTAGATGATCTGAGCCTAGCACTCCTGGAAGCATCCAATGGTTCACCTTCATATGGTGTTTGTGTTGAGGTATGGTACAAGTCTATTACTTAAACATCCTTGTTATGTTTACATGATACTAGTACTTTAGAATGGTTGGTAAAATCCTGGACAGAGGTAATTGACAGACAATTAAGAAAATAAGGTTGATATAGGTTCATATATAAGTACAAACTGGCACGGGACAGTTCTATTCTGATATCCTGAGTTATATCCAAGCCAGTGGTCAGCAGCAGCTATAAAAGCTTAGATAAATACAGCTATTGAGCATGCTGGGTTTAATAGGCTGCATTCATAAGTGCTCCTAGCTTTCAGGCTTCCCCTGCACATGTACTGCATGCAACAAATGCTGGTAGAGTCTGGGATTGAGTGCTCCAACCTTCTTGGAACTTAATTCTAGGGGCTGACACAATAATTTCGTTGCACCTCTAGTTATCGATATACTTCCTTTGCCGTCTAGGTAATACAAAACTAAGTTAGTTTGATGTAGCTTGGGCTTCCTCTGTTTGGGATTTCCCCCACTCTTCTGCCCCCAAATAAGTTATTGTACATAAGTACCTCTGTGTTTTTGTGTGTGAGTATGTGTGTGTGTGTGTGTGTGTATGTATGTGTGTGTGTGTGTTGTTACCAGCTGGATGCGCACAAAGCATCCACCTGGTTCTAAGGTTGCACTACATTTTCACACGTGTGTTAGGTGTTTGTTTGTGTGTCCACGCTTTTCGAATACACAGAAATTAGATCATACGATACTATACAACTGTATAATTATTTATAGGACACTACGAGTTTGTAGGCCAAGGTAGCTTATAGTTTTGTGTTATCTATAGACAACGACAGAGTGGTTGGTAGTGATAACAATCCAGCTCTGGCAAGCACACTACAAAAATGGTGGCACCAGTAGATTAGTTACTTGTGAAAGATAAAACAATCTATGGCCTTGACTGGCCTTGACTTGCTGACTCTTTGTGAAATAGTGCCCAGCTGATTTTTAGATATGAAAAGCCAACCTTGTTTTCTACAGCTGCACCCCATGGATACCCACACACAAGGAATGAAGCTGGAGCTCAGTCTTGCTCAATCCGAGCTACAATTATCTGACTGTTTGTGCTTTGAAGTGAGCATTTGCCATGTAAAGGGAGAAAATATAAAGTTGGTACAGGTATGTTGTGATATGCGTGTGTGATGAATGCACGTCCGTAACACTATTCTCATTCTTTTACATGTAGTGATGCATGCATGTATGTATGCACTGTTGTTACATCTTTAGGATACCTCACATGCATTACGTACCTAGGTGATGAATCCATGCTGCCTGCAAGTATCCTACCTCAGCTCCAGTGTTGAAGATGTTGCCACTCTGGAGGCCTCCCAAATGGTCATCTTCCTCACTAATGAGGCTATTAAGTCTATAAGTGGTCCTGTCATGGAATGTATAGAGCTTCTGGTAGGTGTACATACATGCAGCAGTAATACATACATACCAGTTTGGTGCGTGCTCTTCATTACGGTGATTTTTTAGTTAATGGAAGGAAAAGAAGCTACTTAGCTCGCCTAACTCAGCTGCTAGTACATGCCATTGGAAGAAACTACCAATGCAAACATACATACATTGCCGAAGACTACTTGTAAATACTGGTCCTTACCATAGCCTCAGGCTATGGGATAATAATCAACAATTAATATCTCTAGCAATGAGACACAGTAAGTAAGCCAGATGAACTAGTTACACTGTTACGTTTGTGCTAGTAAATGGAAGAGATATAATTAACTCACATATACGGCGCAAACTGGCTGATTACATCAGATGCCAGTTCACCAAATCAACAAATTAAAAATTTGCCGGCAGTAAATTACAGTCGTTTTCAGCTATTTTGCCAAATTTAATGCTCACCAAATTTTCCCTCCATACGGTATGCTGTTCTGTTCGAATAGATAGAGGCAATAGCGGTGCTACTGCTATGAGTTGTAGTTGCTACTACTGCATATTAATATTCACATATCAATAGGTATGTAGCTGAGCAAGCAAGCACTAGACAGTTACAGCCTATAAACATAACTCCTAAGAGTCTTTCTGCTTGGTAATTTTTGTTGGATTGGCCTTCCATTCGCTGAATTTAAACTCTGATGGTCAGCAAAAGTAGATCACAGAGCCCATATCATTTCTCATGGTTCACAATAACCTGATGCACCAATACAAGAATATTAGAATCCCGCAGAAGTAACTGATTGTGCATAATTCAGTGTAAGTGTAATTCTGGTCTCCAGATGCTTTTCGGCATTTTATTAAGCCTCTCTACGCTGCTTCTTATCTATGTACCTCTCTAAATACCATGTTAGAATTCTAATAAATCATTTAACACAATGCCTATGCCCTGAGAAGATTATTAAGTATTCATCACTGCACTAAACACCTGCTCTTTCCATGCAACAGAACCCCCGGATAAAGAGTCCAGAGCAATCACAGATGAAGCTTTCTGGGAATATTTGGGAAGTTAAAAACATTGACAGAGATAAAGAGCTAGAACATTTTAAAGGTCAGAATGTGCTTTTGCTGCTGTCTGTGTACATGTACTCCCAGTATTTGAATACTATGTCTATTTTAGCACTCAGAGAAGAAGAGAATGTGGCCATTCCAAAAGAAAAGAGAAGATTGTTGCATCCTAAGAAGAAACAACAGGTACACTTATGGGCCTTTATGCTGTACTAAATATTTTATTGAAGGAATGTTCAATTGAGTAGACCTTTGGTGGAGCTATTACATTAACATTGTATCTAGTACTAAAAAGCTTTCTCTAAGCATAAATGATGACATTAACATCAAGTTAGTTCTGAATAGGCATGCACGTTTCCCCCCTTTCAAGAAGTGATATTATAGGATTACCACTTTCTATTTTTCTATAAAATCACGCAATCCATGCATGACTTCTCATAGGCGACTTTCAACTTGCCAGAAGTCATAATCAACTATGATGTACTCTATGCTGGTGACAGTACCTCCCTATTGTGTTTAACCACTGCTGTCAAAGCTGGAGTCAACTCATGGGCCACAGAGGTTAGGATTAACTGTTTAGTATGAAAATGTCAGAAAGCTCCACTATCTTTGCTAAGTTAATGTATTGATCTCTTAATTAATGCTATAGTGGATTCACTTTTATGAGTAACTGAACTTATCCCTGTTTATCTTCCCTCTCTATAGATAATGATAGATGCACAGCTAAAAGCAGATGCATTTGTTTATAATTATCGAGTGGCTGCTTGGGAACCTTTACTAGAGCCATTGGAGGACCCTGCTCAGGAGTGTTACAGGCCTTGGACTATGGTGGCAAAGGTAAGTTGGTTGAATTTACAATGCGAGGGATGCAGCAGAACAACCCCAGTGTGACAATTATTTATCTGTACATCTGATTTTCTATACATTATGGAATTGCTAAATCATAATATTCGAGGGTGGTGACTTACACACGAACTATTGTGAGCATGTGGCGTTGAACAGGGCCAGTGACTAACCAAGGGTGAAGTCTGATTGAGGAAATACAGATGTCCTGAGAAATGTCAAGCTGCAGCTATGGCTACTGATGCTCACACAATTGTTTTGTTATGCAACGTACATGTATGTTTCACCTGCTAGTGGCAAGTACGTATAGCAAGTGACCCCTTTACTGGCCTCAGTTCTGCAAAAGACAGAGGTGAACTTGAAGAGAATAATGGCTCTCACTTAGTTACCATTAATTTACCATGCTTTGTGTGCAATGTTGCGTGCTATTTGTGTGCTGTTTGTAAGCAGAAACACAAGCAGTGTATATACTTCTGTTTGGACCTCCCAATACATTACTTTTCCCATCCACAGGTCAGACAAGTTAGGAATGTAAAACGTTCTGCACCCACCCAAGGGCCTGTATCCATCTCATCTAGTGCTGACACCTATGAAGGAGATATTCCACCTAGTCCATCCTTCCTTCCAACATCACGTGGCAGTGCCACCCCTTCCCAGCTTGCAGAAGATATATATCTGACTACTATACCTGAAGACGCTGAATCCTCTGGACAGCATGGTGAAGGAGGTGGTAAAACCTTGGTAGTAGTGCTGTCATCAGATGATAGACTTGAGCTAACTGTTTCACCTGGCGCTATTCAAACCCTGCAGGATGTTGTAAATGTGAGCGACCTTAGGTCACTCTAAAGTAATCTTGTCCTACCTAAGGGATATGGGGACAGTTAATAACATTTTGTTTTAGCTTTTTGAAAAAGAGATGCAGGAAAGATTGCGGTAATTGTTCATTTGCTCACGAGAGGGTGGAATGCATATGTCCTGTCTTTACAGATGGTCTGTCTGAGGTACTAAGAAGCGCCAGCACACTGACAAGTACAAGTGCTGTGGCGTCTCAGTATAAGGTTGTGGATGATCGAACAGTCTCTGATTATCTGGACTCTTTTAACTAAGCTTTAACTTAATCTACTGCACCTGTTTTTGGTGTGCATTATATGTTATAATAATAGGTCTACCATGCAGACATTCAGTATACTGCTATCATTAAAACGGTTTTACTGTAGCACCACAAATACAATAACTGCTGAAATTCTGAAACTCAAGTATATGGGATGCAGGCCGAGAGCCAGAAACTAATGTAGAGTCACCTTATATTGGAAGATTGAGAGGTGTTAGCAACATTTACCATTATCCATATTGCAGCCATGTTTGAAGGAAAGACATAAATACTGACATTACTATGACTCTCACACTAACGCAACAATATTTTCTACATTTATAACTTGTGTATGTTATACAATGACACATGATAATATGATCCAGTCACATGCAACAAGCTGCATGTATACAGTAGTTTCCTACAAAGTATGGTTTTGCCAGTCAGCAACTGTGTCTACACAAAAATCAATAACTTCATTAGGACTCTTGGTTGGCTTGCCCTCATAGAATCCAAAAGCAACAGCTTATGTATAGAAGTGCAAGTAACATGTGCTCAGCATGTATCATGAGCACATTACAAGCAATCATTGTAAGACGGTTGCATCTTTGAATACTCATAACTTTATCGCCATAAATCTTCCCTCATGCAACAGTCTCTTGGTGAGGATGATGCTAAGGTCAAAGAGCACTTGGCCAACTGCAGCCATGAAAACAGGCTTCCCATGCGGATTGAGAATAAGGTTATTGTTTGATGTGTGTTAGCGAATGAACTATACAAATTTTAGTTCATGCATCACTCTATTTAGGTGCCAGTAGTCTAATGCTCTGTTATTATTTCTGTTTTACTACAGACTGGTCTAAATGTGATGGTGTTTCCTGGACCAACTTTCAAGGTAATGTCAGAATTTCATTCACTCTATACGATTTCTAAGTTGGTTAGACACATGCATAATGTAGGTATGTCTTGAGAGTGACTCCATAGTGTACACTCCTTCTACTTCGACTCACTAATTGAGCACCCTCCTTTCCCCTTGCAGCTTGGGCTAAGCAAACCACACTACTCTACCCCAATCATCCTAAGCAGACCACAAGAGGACTATCCAGAGGGGATCTCAAAGAGTTCATCTACTGAAACCTCAAGTAACCTTGGTAATCCCACACCAGACTCTAAAATGATTCCTGAAGGGGCTGGCACCTCTTGCAACCTGGCCTACTGTAGCCTCGAGGAGCTGTCATATCCTCAGGAATATGCTAGTGAGGATAGCTCAAGTAGTGATACTGACAGTGAATCAGATGATGAAGAAGATGAAGAAGATGAGGAGGAGGAGGAAATGAAAGGGGTGGAAGAAGACAAAGATCTCACTGATGACAGTACCAAGAAAATGTAAGCATGGCTGCAGTAGTTATGTAGCCAAATTGCTAAATTAGAATCAGAGATGAGGTAGCAAATGAATACTGATGGTAAAATTTATCTGTAGTGTTCCACCAATACTACTATTTATTAATATGTATGGTACACGAGTACTACATGCACTGTGAAATTTGCATGAGTAATAGGTAATTGCAAGACTACAGTGAATTTTGTCAATTGCAAGTGTAATATAGTAATCGTAAATCATATTATTAATCACATCATCACAGTTTCTTTAAGCCTATCCTTGCTTATAGATCACATCGGCAGTTACAGAAAGCGCTGAAGAGTGCATCCAGGAAAGTGCCCCAAACCAAGCAGAAACTAAAGTGTAAGACTATCCCTGGAAGTGTCCATGGAAAGGCACCACTATGGAAGAAAATTAAGTGGAAGCCAAGATATCTGTCCAAGAACCATATGACCTGTTTTCAGGTAAATTTAGTATGTAGTTTATGTGTGTATGTGTGTGTATTGTCTTGTTGAACTATAAAGTATAATAGGTATGCTATTATAGAAAATTGTTTATGCATTATGTTATTGGGCGAGCCTGAGCAGCCTACAGTCGGATTCTGCCCCCGCGTCTGTATATATGTATGTTTGGTACGTACGTCTTACCGAATATGTGTACAAAACTCTATTTTTGCGTAAACGCATTAAAGAGAGGAGAGATCTCAAGTACAACAATCAGCTACCAGTGCAGCGAGAGAGGAGAAGCTTCGAAGACAGCGAGATCGTGAAAGGGAACCGGTCGCGCTTCCGAAAAACCCGAAGCAAGGTTGGTATGAAGACCAGTATTCTGGCAGTAGGATCCCCTGCTTGGAGATGAGGCTGCAGCAGATGAGTAGTTCTCAGAGGGAGAGATTAGCTGCTCAGAATGCAGAGGTTAGGCTACAACACGACAGAGAGAGCTACAGGGAGCGGCGAGTGCAAGAAACACTTGGCGGCCAGTTGCATCTCCCACTTATTCAACAGTGTGCTGTACAAGCCAAGATGCAAAAGTTCCATGCACATATGGAGGTGTCCCCTACTCACAGAATCATTTGCCTGCCACTCCTCACCTGGAATGACACTGGTCTTGGGGACCCTCATACCATTTGTGATCATTGTTTTTTTATATGTTCATGTATGGCCATCTCCATTAGTGATCACAATCTAAGGTCATGTCATTGCAATTCCATCATGTATGTATACTGTGCACTCGCTCAGGCTCGCCCCACAATGTCCTGCATTTGCCTAGTATTACTGTGCCTTTTAGTGTTGGGCCTACTCACTCTGAATTCCTACTGTGTTATACGTATATGTGAATGAATATGGCATAAAAGTAAACACGGACTTTATATTTATTTGATTTGGAGTAGAATAAGCTTTGTTTGGCACTGTTAGGCCGTGCTTTTAGATTTTAGAAATAGGCTCATTATTTGCCAATGCTTCTATTGATGTGTCCTGAAGAGGATTATAGCCCAGCAATCAAAACATTTTTACGACTATTTGGTGAAGCCAAATTAATTTTGTGGTAGGTAGAAAGGGAGCTTACAGAACCAAACAGAGATCCTGATTGAAATACTTTAAAATCGTATGTTACTGTACATTTGCATAGCTGTTTGGCCAGACTGGGGTCTCATCAATTCAGTGTAGCATCTCAGTATATTTACCAGTACCCCCAACAATCTTATTCTTGATGTGGGCTTACCTAACAATCAAACACACTGCAGAATGATTTTACTCTCGACTCTTCATCAAATTGGTCAGTAATTGTTATCTAGTGAGTGGCTTTCTTATGATTGGCCCAAGAAGGCTTCATTAAACCAGCTATAGAAATGACCTGGTGTTTAGACACAGTGCCATTATGGGAATTTAAAATAAAGGGCCTGCCTGTGTTAAAGGTCAGGTGGACCAGAGCTAAGCAAAAACAAAGTATGTATTATTCGTATACACAGTGCACTATTCCCTGTTTTAATTATTGAATTTCATGTTTATATACATGTAGGCAGAAGGTGGGAAGAAATCCAGGGGAATTTCCATATCACTACCAGCAATCACTCCGATTTCACTTCATCTTCCACCTGTGAGCTGCTGTAATGTAATCAGTGTCTTTAACTCATAGTACCATTGCATTGTATTAGCCATGTTCGTCTGTCTTCCCCACCAGTTGTTTTAAGCAAATGAAGCAAGCGAGCAGAATTCTCACTTTACTCACCCAAATCACATGACTGTAAGCTGTAAAGGAGCATGTAACTACGCATGTGCAGTCATAGACAAAATTAATATGGCAGCCGTAATAGTAGTGTTATTCCTTCTACTGACTTTTGCAGTAGTAGCTCCCGGAACATACGTACTAGAAATCAAGAGAACTTATCCATTGTTTACTGCATTACTGACACTCAGCACATGCACTTTTAGAACGTGTATACAGTTACTAATCTGATTGGTAATTAAAATCAAGTCATCGTATTTGAAATTCACCATCTATAGTAGTCACATGCTCCCTCACTGGCTTCATTGACTAAATGCATTGTTGACGACGTGTAGGCGGAAAAAAGCCTGTGAGTACGTGTACGCATATGAACATGAATTTCATTAGGTAGTTAGCTGTATATCTCTTGGCACTTGACTTGCTTGTACTATTTGGTTCATCTTTTAGATACGTATATACCCAGAATGTGCTGGATAGCATTCCTTATGAGGAGATATGCTTTGTTCATTGTGTATGACCTGTAGCTACTATTATTATAGGCAGAACTCTAAGTATCTACATAATTATATACTCCTTTAGTTTTGACTAAATCTTGTATCTCTTATGGTCCAAGGGACGCCATGGGGGTAAAATGGTCAAGGGAGTGTGTGAAGTGAAGATAGTGGAAGGTGTAAGGACTCTGACCATTAGATCTGGTTTACAGGTAGGAAGATTTCTTGCTAGAAGTGGTTGAGTCTGACCATCCTGTTATACATTATATGCATGTATGTTTCTGTCGCTGCAGGTGAAAAACACATTACCATATGCAGTGTCACTGCATACATTTGTGGATGGTACCAGACAGGCGCTATCTTCATTGGAGCAGGGGAAATCCTATGATGTACCAGTTCCACTGATGGCTTCTGGTTGTCCCCTCCAAGTTGATCTTCTGTGAGTGCTATTCTTGCTCATATGTGTCCATAACATTTTGATTGTGTAAACGTGACCATGTGCAATTATCTATCGTCAGTTTCCATATAAATAAGTGTTCACTTTCCAAATAAGGAAAGTTATTAATTCAAGTATGGGTTTGGATGGCACTCGCAAGTAAGTTGAATTTGCATGCTCCTTCACCGTCTTCGGTGACTCATGTGCCCCTAACTATACAGTTTGTTATCATAGTACCTAATTAAGTTCCACTTACTGAAGTGCACACTGGTGATAACAAGGTTTGCTGTCCATAAATGCAACAGAATAAAGTGTTATTGCTAATGGTAATTTGCCTGGAACTTCAACTGTAATTACCAGAATTTACAGTACAGCATTACATCAGATCGTGAGTCCAAACACCATTTTTATTAGCCAGCCTTGTAGTGTTGAGGCATGACACATTTGATCACAACCTCACCCCATTAAATGGACTCCTATTTGCCAATAGTACCTGCCTTATGTACCTACCCTGGCTTTACTTTGTTTCTTTCACCGTTCACCATCATTTGTCCTTTCCTCCTTGTGCTTGTCCCCGTTTCCTCATCTTAATTATTGCCTACCTTTATTACTATTTATTGCCCACTTCCTGTCTCATTGTGTGCTAAAATGAGTTACTGTCTATCATAACTGATACTTAGCACTGCATAGTGATTTTGGTGTCCTCAAATTCTAGGCTGATGTTTCCATTTAGAGGTTAATATTCTAACACTGTTAAATAGAGAAGCTAATAATCCTTCCGTAGGGATGCTGGTAGACCGTCTATCGATGTACTTGATTGGAAAGCACTGATCAGGGATAAGACACCAGTGGTTCTTGAAAGTGTCTCGCATGGGAAACACATTTTTTTCCAGGTGAATGTATGGTATACATGTAGATATGATGTGTTGGTGGGGGGAGGGTAGGTACGTATAAGTGAGTGTGTGAATGTTGGGGGGAGTGATGGGTGGGTGCATGATCACAATCTGTATAGGAATGTTTTATGTGTGCACATGCATGTTGCTTGACACAGAGCTGGATGCCCCAGAACTGTCCTAAAAATGTTCTAATATTCTCCAGGCTATTATAGAAAGCCATCCTGTTGTGAACCGCAGGGAGCATGTACCTCGCCCAGCTCATGTCATCTTGCTTCAGCCAGCATTCAGCCTACAAAATCTGCTACCACTACCAAGTGAAGTGACTATTAAGGTATGCGTGCTTCTGTCACGAGTATATTGAGCCAGTGAAGTTGGCAAGAGAAAAACATTTGTGTAATGAAATTGAAGTATATCAAATCTTTTTATGATATTGAATGATATCCATATAATAATTTGGAAATGATCGTTGAGTAGACTTACCGTTTGAGAAATCTCCAGTGTACATGACATACCTGTGGAAATTGAAGCTAGACAGCTAGATGTATTATGTAAAGCTAAAAGCCAGCCTAGTGAAATTTTTGCTACTGTAAAGTTCACTGTTTGCAGGCAATAGTTTGAGTGCTGAAATTATTTTACATGACCACACCATTACCCTACTCAATGTACATGCATTGTTCAATTTATCTTGCTATATACCTTTAATTATTATGTCCCATTCTAAACATGCAGGGCTCCTTAGTAGAAGATGTTGCAATTGCTCCTGGAGAAACAAAACATTTCTACCAAATTGATCCCCGAAGCGAACCCACTGTTGTCTTCCAGGTAATATCAAAGTAATATTATTTTTACTTCTTAGAGTTATTTTTACTAACTATAACGAGGGCAACCACACTGCCAAGAGTATGTACATGCATGCATTGAATCGTAGTGCCAAGGAGAGTCTTGTTTGGATTGGTCTAAAGGTAGGTATGTTTTCTCACATACCTGAGAATGAGCCATGGCTCCCAGTAGCATGTACGAGGGAGTAGACAAGTTCAGCTGATCAAAACGACACGACCATGCTTCCTACGTATCTTGTGCTGTCCGCATGGTGAGTTTGTGTACACACAAACGGATGCTACAATCATTGAGCCTGCAGCAGTTCTTCCTTTAAAGAATATGTGGTACATTTTGCCATACTTGCTGCTATTCCAAGTTTCAGACATGTGTCTCAGTATCGCAGATTATCTTGGTGGGGCAAAGAAAGTAATGATTACTGTGCCATGGATGAAGTCCACCCCTTCTGTTCAGAAGGTATGTATGTCAGTGCAGCTACTGGCTAAAGTGGTGAACATAATTATGAAGGCTCGGTGTCTTCATTACCAAGAATGCTGTAGTTTTTTAGCATTCGTAGCTCAACTTTAGTTCAAGGCTAGTACTTACAGAATTCCAACGATCACTCCTGTCCTGCAATAGGCTACAGAGATACTACCACCTAGACGAAGCCTCTGTGGTCCAAATGTGTGAAAGTTCAAAGTACAGAATAAATACAAAAGCCAATCGAATGCGTGCCTAGTCAGAAGCACAATCCATAAAAGAGGTCCTCAGGCTGACCCCAGTAAATCTAGGAAAATGACCATAAGACCTAGTTGATCTTGGTCCTTATATCTTAATGTGTATTTGCACACACGCTTTCTTGCACATGTACACATACATGCACAGCTTCCTGAATACCATAAACTGAGGTGGGCTGCCGAGGCTAGTCTTAAGTACGGAAGTCATGGAATATCCAAGATCAAAATGAAGGGCTTCGACTTCGGGCAAGAGCTGACCAAAATGGTATGTCCGACATGCATAACTACACCTAGAAGTTTGTATCTGATTTTGATATGTATCTTGAAGTAAGTGGGATGGGCATACATACCCACTTTGAATGTACGGTTGTGACTATATAAGGTACATGGAAGTATGATAGCCGCCATGTTTGGAAAAGAGCTAGTATGCCGTTATCAAAGTACAACAAACCAAAGTACCATTACTTTATTACCAACATACGTAGTACTATATTATAACACATGTAATAGGCCAGTCCCTGCACTGATGGAGTTACAATAGTATCTTTTCACACAGTGAGTATTTGAAATGTTAGGATGAAATCCATAATATACTAATAGCAGATGTACGTACATGTAACAAAATATTGCACCATTATTCCTCTTTCTTTAGCATCTCAGCATCTACTCTGATGCAAAACACCCCTCACTGTTTCAGCTGTACTGTCCCTACTATACAGTGAACAAGACTGGACTTCCTCTGGAATTTGAACACCAGGTTTGTGAACTAGATAGACAGTGCTAGGAAGGCTAAACAGCATGTTCCAAAAGATACCAGCAGAAAGTTTGTAGTAAAGAACTGAAAACAGCCATGAAGTAGCACAAACAGGATTTTAAAGGAACCAGTGCATTAATGTGTACTGATGCAAATGGTATTCAAACCCGCTATGGTAATGAGTACTGAGGTGAGTAAATGTTAGAGAAAGACTGATGGCTTTAGCAGAAAGTGATAGAAATGTGCCTTTTAATTAAATGCATGAACTACACCATGTATATATAGCATTTATTGCTCGTTTCTCACTTAATTAGTAGGCTAGGCTTTATAATGTGATTACTACCATCTCTTTAGCCTAGTCGATTACACAAGAACATCAAAAGCAGTGACTCAGGATATCCCAATTCAGTGACTCTCATTTACTACAAGCCACATGTGGAAGAAAAGAACAGAAAGGTATGTGTGCTGTCGCATTACCACATATGATTTATGCTATAAGTTACTTATTATATAAGTACTACATGTTGAGTTCTGTAGATTAGACACCAAGGGTACTGTTCTATAGCCTTACTAAAAATGTGAACACTGTCACATGTGTGAGTATTTATGGGAAAGAATCCGTAAATATTCTAAGTGATCAGAGTCACATAGCAAGGAGTAGTACAAAGGATGTACAGTCACGTTATCTCTACTGGAAATGTACATAAGTAGTAGCTGTCTCCATAAACTGTCTGAAACGCCCTCACTCCTAGCAATGGCTCTCATCCGCTCAATTTTCAGTCTCAGATACCAAACGCTTCAGTCTGTGCTTATTAAAATACCTGGGTATGAAACTATGAGTATAACAAAGATCATTACTGAGTGTATTGCATTGTTCTGCTAGAACTGCTAACATTAGTACTGTAACAACAGAGATAACCTATATATACTTGTAGTGAGAGTACAGATTAAAGAAAAGCTGAAAATCAATGCTATTTCATCCACAGCTGAAACTCAGATTGCCTGAGGGCCACTGGTCAAAGGCAATTGCCCTGAGCACTACAGGCAAGGCAGGAAATGTGAGCTCCATTAGTGAGGAGGGAGTCGCCCATGAGGTGAGATAAAGCTTCTCATTCTTCAAGTGAACCTTCTTCTAATATTTACCATATAGTGGAAATATTTGTTGAGGACTTTAATTTGTCGGTTTCGCAAATCATAAAAAAATGCCAATTAAATTTTTGCCAATAATTATGCATACCACCCATGCGCATGTGAAATGGTACCTGATTATGTATTTGAACAGGTATTTGAAGAAAGAATGACCTGTACTCCCCACTCCATGTACGCGTGGTGACTCTTCTCACTCCAGGAAGGACATACGTTGAATACGTAAACAAGTCAATGAAGTCCACTCTTGAACAGCAAAACGTTCTCACGCCTCAATCGAAATGTAACAGCTACACGCCAGAAGAAAGGGCACAAATAGCTACTTTTTAAGCTTCTTGATCGAAAGATAACAGCAAAGGTTGCGTTTGCAATCAAGAAGGCACAGTTCACCAAATTGCCAAATTTAAAATCACCAATATTAAAATACAGCCGTTTTTAGCTCTTTCATCTAACTTAATTCTCGACAAATTTTCTCACCCTACAGTAAATAACTATAGGAACATGCCTCATAGGACTACAAGTACATGTTGTAATAAGTAATATCCAGTAAGTACTACTTTGGAGATTTTGAGCCAGGTAGCTATGTGTAAGTTGCACACCATGTTATTTTTTCCTCCAGTTTGGCATCCAGAACCACCTCTCTGGCTCCACCCTGACTCATTGCCTATACGTCTTGCCAAAGTTTAATGTTATCAATAATACACAGGTAGGTTTTTACGGATAGTGCTTCACTGAGCTCGGAAACAATACATACACATGCAGGTATCATTGAAATTTTAGTATGATCTAATCTTTCATACGTATGTCTGGATACTGCTGCAGACTCGCAGTAAAAGCAGGCCCATCCACTGCACTAGTCTGCAAGTATTGCAGTAGTATAGCTGCACACGTACAATCATAGCTGCATTGTGTTCTGGGAAGTTTTCTTAAACACCGACCTTCAAGCAGTGTTGATCTCAGCTACGTTTCCACAATGATCACAGTGAAAGTCACTGGTATTCAACCTTGTCCATTACCTGTTTAGGGGTTTAAGTACTTGATAACGCTTTCACTGCTGCAGGCAGTATTCTCTCAGTGCAAAAGACTTAGGCAATGCAAGACATGTTTAAAGTCTCTTTCCCAAAGTGCATTCATGAAGAATGGCAGAAACACAAACATACATCATACACGCCAGCTATAAAGATTAAGGAGAGCACGCACAAAGAAATAATGGCTATATTCTTTGTTATACATAACCCGTTACATATTTATTGCCTTATATTGCAGGTTGCTATCACCTGCCAGGCTTACAACACAGATAGAAGGCAACTCGATGTCCAGCACTCAGTTACTGTTGGACCAACTGAGGTTTGCTTATTAAAACTATGGAGATTTTTTTACAACTATATTAGAGGTCCGTTATCTATTATCATAAGTAGATGCTTAATTCATAGTCTCACACTATTATTAGGTATGGACTACTGTTGTGCATCAGCATGAAGCTTTTGAATGGGTAATAGGTTGTTGCACGCTAACATTAGGCACTTCTAGATCAATCATCTATTGATGGAAAGGTCTTCATAATCACATCTGTTACACAAGCTGTAGCACTCGTAACCACACATTCTTGTTTTTTGCATCTGCCTAACTACACGCTATTATTATTTTTCATCAGCTAAAGCCATTTTGGAATGGAGGCAACCAACATGCTGTACTTGTTTTGGAGGATACCCAATTCCCAACAAAGCCCTTCTCACTGGAGCAGTTCTCTACAACTGTATTAGCAACATTTCAGCAGGCTGAGGTATTAGTTTTCTTTTTTTTTCCTCTATGCGTGTATGAGCCAATGAAATCATTAAATGTGAGTTTTATAATTGGGTTAAGCCATGCATATATGCGTAATAATTATTATGCAAACAGGTTTCTAGAAACCTATATGCAGGTTAGCAAACTGCATTAAATTATTCATCCATGCTCACAGTTGCTTTGACAGTCAGCATGGAGAGCACTGTGTGGCATCCTTGACTGTCCTTTTAGCCTTTGTATGCCTTCTTGGAAATTGGTACATGATGCAGAAGAGTTTATCTTGACAAAAGGCCATTTCCAGTCCAGCTACCAGTTTAAGCCTCAGAACATAATTTTCTCTGAGGCAAGAGCCCCCAACATGTTTCAGGCAAAGTATTTTCCTTGTTGGTTAGAATGCTTGGTGGGGTGCACTAATTATAAACTCTAAATTAGTAAGCAAATGCACAATGTCCACATGTGGGAGCTATGGAAATGCCACTCCGATTTCACGGACACTTACGTTGGAGAAGTTATATACGTGTGTAGTAGTAGCTATAGCCCTTCCCTCTATGGTATGCACATATAGCATCAGCTTGTTTTACCTACGTAGCTACTACATGAATTATACATGTCCGTGAAACAGTGCACTTGTTGCTTGTACTGCATGGATGTAGTTACTGCATCTACCACTACCAGCTAAATTTCTGGTACCTTTCTCCCTAGCTCTCTGGCATCACTGTGCAAGTGCAACCAGACTCCACCCAGTGCTGCGTGCTTATATCAATCTTCCCATATATGGAGGGTACTGCTCCTATCAGAGTAGACAATTTCTGTCACAACCTAAAGATTGATTTTAGCCAGCGGTAAGTTTTTTGATTGTTCAATCACTGCAATATACATAGTACGTATGTACTCATACTGTACGCAAAGACTTTTTTCCACAGTTTCTGTAAATTGCATTCTGTCCTACCTTCTGTTATTTGTGTGATGGGTTGGATCACTACACACACACACACACACACACACACACACACACACACTCACTGTTTTCTATTTTATCACCGAGTTCGGATTCCTGTAGTCAATAATGGGTATTGCTCTGTAGCTACATGTGCAGGTACCAGTATGCAAAGCTCTGCTAAAAATGAATTCTTACTAATTGCTTGCAACAAGTAGTAACCACAAAAGATAAACAATGACATAAGCATCAACAAAGCACATGCTCTCTAGTTTCAAGCAAGGAAGGGAAAGAAAGGTGAGGATTAAATCCAACTACATCTGTATTATGGCATAAAAATGAAGTAAATCAGCATGTAGTCATTGGTATACACACTGTTATTTATCTGTCTAGCCAGAAAGCAGAAACCAAACGGCAAGAACCAGACCATCTGATGCCGGGACAAAATGGACCTCATACCCTTACTTTAGCCTACTGCCTGCAAGCATAACCACTAAAGATATAGGTAGTTAACAACGAACGGTACTATGTAAGAAGTAAACAAGCGCCTTAATAAAGCGTGTAAACTGGAGATCTCACGTGCTGGACTCTACCCTGTGAGAGTGGCCCCGCCCTTTCTGTAGACAGTCACAGGTCGAGAGGTTAAAGGGGCCGAAACCTGTGGCTGCTCGATGATCAGTCTGTGGTACTCTCCTGATGACCAGCTTCAAAACATTCTTAGTATCAAATATATGTGTGTTTATGCAGTATAAAGAAGGGGTTGTTTTGTTCTTGGAATATCGACGATCTAGGCCTAAAACTAAATGTAAAAAACTGGTTTTGACTCATACAGCAATTGACAGGTACCCTGCCACAACCCTAAGCCCTTTTTATTTACTCCTCACAAACCTCACAAACACACACACACACACCTGCAGAAACTCAGGCCAGCGCCACACCCTCTCCCCAGGACACTCCAAACTGTACACGTGGGACAAGCCTTCAGGCAAGAAACAACTACTGTGGAAGGTGGTTGGGGAAGGAGATGGCAAGTGGACTCCTCTCCAACACAGACAGGTGGGATCCTGAAACGTTTTGACTTGTATACCGTATAGCGGGTTATTTTCGTGGGGTGACAATTTTTATTTTTGTGGTTGACCTACAAGTCACTAGATTTTCCACCCACGAATTTTACAATCGGTTACATGTGCTGTACAAAGTCAAGCAGAGTAGGTGCTAAGTCGTCTTTCACTATAGCTCTCTATAGTACCTGTGTCCCGTTGATAATGCCCTGGATCCACAGGGTCCTCTATCACAAGCCACCCTTTGTGCTGTGATATTAAACGAAAAAGCGAGGTCCGTACCTCTCCGTTACCACGGCGGTATGGTAGTTCTTCTCCAATACTGGCCTCCCATATGCCTTTATTAACTTGGTAGCCTCTTATGGACAACTTAATGCTGAAGCGCTCCATCTCTGTCATGCAAAATCGTTGCGTTGATCGAACCACATGTACTATCAAAGTTCATATTACGTCATCGCGTATTCGCGATCGAATCGCCACAAAATTTTGAACCATTTCTAACGACCTCTCGAGCTTTTCACGAAACTCTGCACCCATGAAAATAACTCGCTATATGGTAGACATCGAGATTTCAATTGACTCCTCAAAGTTATGCATAGCTGAGTGGCAGTCTATAAAGTGTGTGGTGCGATGGGGTTGAGCTCAATGGACTAAGCTGCATTGCTATACCTCCAAAATACATAGCTTACTCATGTTCCCAATGACTTTCACAGGACCTACATTCACAATTTATACTTGGCATACGGTCGGTTACAGCAGATTGCAAAAGTCTTGCAATGTGGGAGCCTGCTACACAAAACCACAATTGAATATTTTGTCTATGAATGGCATTAGTACACACCTACTGCTATATCAATTGTGGTTTTGCAAGTGTCCAGATTTTTGCAATCTGCTGTAATAGATGAGGCTGGCACTGGGTTTTTATGATTGCTTAAAGATTTTGACAGCTAATGGATTAACTTTCATTACTATAGAATGCTATGATGCAACTGTTTAATGCTAATACCCATTCCCCCAGGGTAAGAAGCATGGTTCCAGAATGGTGAGGGTTGCAAGAGGTGAGATGGTAACCTGCTTCTGGAAGGTTGGCTATGATGGCTCCCAACTTGTGTTGAGGATTTTTGATGATGCTCATGACTACCTACTAGCGGCTGAGGTATTAAGAGAGTCTCATTTGCTATTGGAACTAAACATTAAGATAAATATACCTTAATATGACCCGCTGTAATGTTGGAGCCCACAGGTATAAGCAGTTTTTGGGTCTTCATTGGCTACAAATAATTACTCCCTTTTGATCAATGTATATATTATAAACATTACTGTAACAGGCATCAAGTACCTGTATAAGCCCAGAAACCTACCTGCTGGGCCTCTTCATGTCATACAATAAGCACATGTACATACAGCCAATAGGATATAATTAATAACATGCTCAGCTTTTACAATGCACGTATGCCATATCATTGTGGGGCATTTGGTAACGTCGATGCATTCATGTGCAACACACACACACACACACACACACACACATGTAAACAGCTTCATTCTCCCACTAGTACACACTTGTCATTGCAGCTATTTTGCTCTCTGGAGGGAATGGGACTCTCACTTGTTGACTCCACCCCCTTTGAGGTCGCCTATGGTTGTATTCTTAGGTAAAATTGGATTTTTCAAGTTCATTGTTCAACACTATTATTAAAATAGTTCTGTAACAGCAATGTTAGTTCGGTGAATTCATACTTTGTCAGCAAACAGCTTTATTCCACTTGGTACACACTTGATTTCATCAGCAAAAATTGACTCTGTACGTACTTTATTCAGTTGGCAAACTACAATTATATAGGATCTCTAATGTAAACACTGTTTTGTCAGTAAACAGTAACGCTTTTTCAACATTTACATTAGCCACTCCCGTTGGTGCTATGTGAAATTGAAAACTCTATCTACATGATTATAGCATTTTACTAAGCTTCTGAGTAAAACTTAATTGGTGTGAAAACCATGTCACATATGGCTCTCATATCGTAACAAATATGATATTAACTCCTTGTTCTGCTTCCTTTAGCTCCCCAGCTGTGTGGTTGATGAAGCGGCCTGGTGGCCAGTATAACGTCATTGAGCCAGAGAAGAGCATTCTCCTTGAGGTGGCGTGGAGGACTAGTGATGAGGATGTGGAGATTAATGGAGAAACAGTAAGCGAGCTTTCTAGGAGTTGCATTTATAAATCTATACAGCCATACCAGGCTCTTTGCATGACGTACAACAATAATTCAGTCACAACTTAATTGTGGAGTGTTAGCAGGGACAGTTATAGGATACCACAAATAACAGCAAGGCAATGTTAAAACTATGTCTGATATACAAACAATAAGAGTAAATGTGGTAGTCACTGGTCCTCTTCATTTCTTATCTTTCTATAGTATGACTTGACAAGAATGCAGATCTATAGTAGTAAGGGGGGCTATCTATCCAGGGTATTCAATCCAGGAGTGTGGCTATGGGCATCAGCCACCGAGCAGCAGTATGCACTCAACATTAAGTTGGGGCGGATGCAGGTAAGTAGACATGCACATTACTGCCTGTTCCACTATATTGCCTATCCCATAGTGGATGTGCTTACGTAAAGAAACTGGCAAGTTTGAATGTAGCTCATGGACTCACATTTATCTCTAAATTATGTATAATACATAGTAATGTAATTGTACATGTAGCTAATTGAAGCTTCCTATGCCAATCAGGTGGACAACCAACTTCGAGACTATACACTAACGAATAGGATTGTACTGGCGGCAAAAAGGTTGTTGGATCCTCAAGAAGGTATGTCACACAGTTTTACCATTACATCTTTATCGAGGGTAATTGCACTGCCAAGTATAAAGATAGCGGGCAAGTAGAGATGCAGATGTACTAAATCACGATCTGGGCGGGACGAGATGGGTCGCAAGCCAGTCTATCGCAAGAAAAACAGCTAACCTAGAAGCATGCGTAACAATGCTGCTGGAGGTTGTGTAGCCTCCATATAAGTGGAGATAGGGTACTATTCATCAATGGCATGATCGAGCAATGCGCAAATAAGTT
Organism: Phakellia ventilabrum; assembly: GCA_963921505.1. Classification (NCBI taxonomy): domain Eukaryota; kingdom Metazoa; phylum Porifera; class Demospongiae; order Axinellida; family Axinellidae; genus Phakellia; species Phakellia ventilabrum. Next base: position 3,747,916 of record OY997400.1, on the reverse strand, counting down.
TCGAGCAGCACTGGTCGTCTCTATACTCTCTTGTAGCAGGCACGGCTGGTCCTTGAAGGTATGTTGCAGATAGACACAACAATCTGCCAAAGACCAGTCACTTTTTCATAGCTTCTCTACTAACCTGGGAGCTGTAGTAAGTCTTCCTTGGTAGAACTGTGAGGTAGACTCATCAAGATCTCTGACTCTTCATGCACCACAAGTTCGAAGACAGCATCCATGTAACTGCCAGCGATGCTATTTTGAACATGTGCCATAGTGTGGTCCCATAAAGAGACATATAAAATGTACATAGTTTTGTTTTGGCCATAACGTCTCACTAAAACTGAAAGTAGGTAAATCCTAGGTTGAAAATAGTTTTCACCCAAGGATCCTAATGGTATAAGTTTATTCGTCTGTGACCCCTCCCTCATATCAAACATTATACGCCCTTCTTATCTTTACACTTGGCAATGTATACAGTGATTTGTGTAGCGAATGCACTGTAACATTTATCTATTTACTGTCCCTCATCCTTACAGTAATAGCTCCCTTTCTGGATGCCATGGTGATTGTATTAAAGTCTTCCAAAGGACAAAATGTGATCGAAGTTGAGTACGTACAACTGTGTCAAAGAGAAATTTTATACAAATGTTGCTATTTGAATGACTGGACTTTCCATATACAGGAAAGCCTATGCAGAACTGAAGGCAGTGCACTTGAACATTGAGCTTGGCCTCATCACAGCACTTGTGTCTCTCACAGAGCCATTTTTGGAAAAGAAGCTGGCAAGTTGTTATGAAGGCACTGTATGTGCCTCCACATGATAGTGTGTGCTATGCAGATTGTATGCTCCTCTAGCTTAGAAAAAGGGACGCAAGGGAAGTCAGTAGTGTGCATTGAATGAAACAATAAATAAAGTGGTGTCTACATACTTTAAAAGTTTGAAGTTAGTCCTCCAGTGAATATTTGATGAACACAAATACCAATAAACAACAGGCAGAAATGCATATCTAATCTCTACTACAATACAATGTATGCATTGTACAAACAACAATTTAGGGCTACTTGCAGTAACGATGTTGCAATAGAAATAATTTGCAGACTCGCGTGTAGCCCCTGACTACGTACATAGCTGTCTCTAAATAATGTCTGCATTGTGCACACAAATATTGGAAATACTCACGGTAACATATTGTCATGTAAGCAATAGCAACAACTTGCAGTCTCACCTATAGCCTCCAGCTATACATAGCTGACTCTGAATAGTGATTTTCCCGCTATACGATATACAGATGTACTTTTATTCCACACTATAGATATCACGATTGGGTTACAGCAAGAAGCTAGTGGAAAAACCTCTCTCTGATATTCTAAAAGTTGGCAAGGTACATGTACGTATGTAGTGCTTTTGGTAAATTGATAGTATGTACGTACATTCTACTACTGAGGTTTCTATTTGTTGAACAGGCTCACACAGCTCGTCCATTCACACATTTCAAGAAACTTCAACTAGCACCAATCAAGGTACACGTATGCATACATTTACTAATGGTCTTACATAGACCATGCATGAACAGTCTACTGTAGAATTATCTACTATGGAAATAAAAACACCTTCTTGATTAGTCTTGACACTATAATCAATGATATACTTTGCACATTTGCCTCAGTAGTAGAAACAGTGTAAAGATATTGAGGCTAACATTTAATTCATACGGTATTTTGGGCCTGACATCCGGTATCTTGGCTTTCATTACATTACATCCTTTCCTTCTTTAGGTTGTAGTGACATATACCACAGCTGGCGAATATGACCTCAGTGGTGTACTGGGACTAGTGGTGGATTCGATTATACACTTTGCTTCCCTCCTTACCAAGGGATCCACATCTTTTGAGTATGTGTACTATAAGGAATTTTATATGCATGGTTGTACATGTTATGTCCAAGCTGACGTAAATATCATTAATTTCATTTCAGACTGGAGGCGATAGAAATCACAGATGAAACATTTGATCTGCAGCAGCTACTGGCAACCATTGTGGGTCACTACGAAAATGAGGTAAATCAGTACGTGGCAAGTAAAAGCCTGGTGTGCAGTGCAACATTAGTGAGGTCTATATGACGGTACCAAAATGGCTTCATTATTTCCATCTAATGGCAGTATACTTCCCAACCTTTGTAATAAACTACGTACTAAGCTAAATTGTGCATAGTTTCAGTTGGTATTTATCAGGTGCCTGCATTTGCTCTCTTAACTATATTCAGCTTTTGGGGCACATCCATTCTATAGCCTTTGGCTTGGATATAATTGGTAATCCAGCCAGGCTGCTAAGGAGTTTTGAAGTTGCAGCAAAGGACTTCATCAGTGAATCCAGGAAGGTAACTTCCACCTATTGTTGTATTAAATTCGTATGACTATTAAAAGAGTCATACATGATCCATGCTAAGAGCGTCTTTTTATACTTTTACCTACCACACCTGTATAGTTCTCAAGGCCAGGTATCAAGTTCCCTGTTTTCAAATATGGTAGCATGTTTGAACGGTTTCAAGTAGCACGGTCAGTTATACTACCATTAAATTTTAGGGTCTGGATGAGGGTGAATTAGATGCTGGAGTATTGGGAGTGGCAGGAGGAGTAAAGGACTTTCTTGGACATGTCATAGGTAATGTTAATCGTTCAAACAGTATGATAATAATTGAAAAGAATGTACATAGGTACGTACATAACAATGCACTGGATACACGATATAGTGCATATTCTTTTCATAACACTGAATGTACCTCTTTAAATTTATCAGAGGGTTCTGCTGAATCAGTTGCTAGTACTACTGGTGCTTTTCGATCCTCTCTACTATCAATTACGGATATTGACTATAGGAAGGTATGGATGATGATTGTGTATTCTGTTAGGCTGCTGGTGACGATATATCTGACATCATAAAGAAAGAAACAAATTCCTCACTTGCAGATGCACCGTCGTCGGTCACAGGCTACTGAAGGCTTGACAGCAAACGTTCTTTTGGGAACAAAGTTCTTTGCAGAGGTGGATGGCTAATATGATATTGTCCATAGAGCTAGTTTCATCACCAGTGGCAAACTATGTAGTGTTGTTAAATGTTCGTTACGCTTACATATACTGGGCCAGTATCTCTTGTTACTGATTTTATGGATAATCATGACCCGTTTTGTTTGTTTGATCCTTCTTGTGTAGGGAATTTTCCATGGTCTGACTGACATCTTTCTTAAGCCGATAAAAGGTATGCTGCTTCTCCGTTGTGTAAACTAGGATAAGCCTATTTTGTCTTGGTATCTTAATCATGTTTAGCCTCGTTCCCAGGCTCTTGCATGGGCAGAGTAGAGAGCCGGTTTACACGTGCTCAGTTACCCCGAATTTCTGGGGCTTTGGAAACCAGCGGATATTATGCCGCAATATCACTCCATCTATCATCGTATTATCGTTCATTGCACGCGTACAATTGAAGATGGTGGTGCTTTCAGAATAGTCTGTTGTGCAGTCGTACTCATGCTACAATATTGGTACTGCACGAGCCATTTCTGCACATGTGTACTTCTAGTTAGTACAATACAAATGCTAAACAAATTCTTATTAATTTTAGATTACGTTAGTTTCCTCCTCCAACTGTTACTGTGCAGTTTTACATAATTACTTAACATTGAGGGAAGTTATACTACAGTTTGCTTCTGTTCACTATCTCACTCAAACATAGGTGCAGAAAAGGAAGGTGCCAAAGGATTTCTCAAGGGTCTGGGGACTGGAGCACTGTCTATACTCACAAAGCCTACACTTGGTGTAGTTGATCTTGCTCACTTTACACTGGAAGGAATTAGAAGGTGTGATAGCAGTGTAAGATCTTAGAAAATCGTTCCTTGAGTTGAGTATAAGCACACTGCCAAGTGTAAGTACAGTGGGCCATCAGAGGTGTTGATGTGGTAATGAATCACAAAAAGGATGCAACTTAACTATAATTTCTGGAAATTACGCACATGCACAGAACCATGATGCCAAAGAGGGTATGTTTTGGTAGGTATGCATTCATACGTACCTGAGAATGAGCCGTGTCTCCCGTGGGTGAGTGAAGAGACAAGACTACATACCTACTACAAATATTGGGACTTTAGCCAACCCTTTCTTTACAAATATGTTGTAAGCCTCCCATGTCCAGCCATTTCTCAGTATTACTACGTAGTTCTACAGTGGACTATAAACTGAGTTTTAGACATGTATCACAGTTCATGATTATCTGGGTGGAGCAAAGTTTATATCTTCCATTCCAGAGGAGGTTGGATACAGTCATGTGACAGGCTATGCGATTTTAGAGTTGTAGGGATTCTCTATGGAGCTGCCTGTGCAAAAATAGTTTGGCCCAGTTTTGGCAAAATTTTGATGTCAATACACAAGAAATGCATATTGTTAGAATCTGTTAGTGAAACACTTTTAGGAAAATGATGATCAACCCCTGAGTAGTAGTACCCATCATAGAACAAGTGGGCATGCATAGTACATACCAACCATTGTGATCCTAGGGGCGTGGAGGTAATAATTTTATGATAGGACTAAAGCTTCAGTTTCAGTGATGAAATATGGATTTTGAAAATTATTATTTATGACCAAGATCTGTGAAAATTTGTCCACTTGATCATGGCCATTGATTGAATTGAGGGACTGAGACTACAGGTGCACATCCACTTGTGCAACGTATCATATATCATGTGGTGGAGAATTTTTGACATGCATCATAAATATCACTCCAATGATAGCAAGAAAGTAAAGTTATACAGTTACAGCATATCAGACTTGTCTGTTTCTAGGAGATCAAGAGTTACTGTAGAACTAAAGAGTAGTTCTTTTTATCATTATTATCCCAGTACTCAGTGGTATTGACACTGCAACAGATGGCAATGTGAAGGGTGGTTGCCTTCTCCATGTCGATGTCGAAGGCGAATCGATTGGCGCTCTCATTTTCATCACCGATGTAAATCGCCGTTGTGTCACAGTATGAGGCCCACTCGTCCATTGTATACCGCACGGTAAGTTCGACAGGATTGTTCATTTTGGCTACAACTACGACTCCAGTTAGTATTCCACCTGCAAACGTGCAGTGACTCAGGGAAACCTTGTGTTGAATGATTTTGAGCTCGAAATCTTCTGGTTCTTCTGCCAGTTTCGGCTGTTCGAACCTAAAAACGTATCGAGGTATAGAGCTTGTCTCAAATGAGTTGTTGACGTGTGTGCTGTTGATGCCTGGTGTGTTGGGTGGACTGCTTGTATCTCGTGTGCCAGGGAAGCTGACATCCCGTGTGTCAGATGGCCTGCCGATGGTATTGGATGTGCAGCTACATGTAACCTCAGACGAGCTGCTGATGATGTCAGTCGTACTACTGATTCCGGGTGTGCTGCCGATGCCTGTTGGTTGTACCTCAGCGGGGGCTACACAATGGGTGCCAGTTGAGTTGGTGGGCTTGCTCTCCTATGTCGAAAAAAGAATGAGCATTAGACAGTATTATTTACAGAAAGCAGGGCGGGGCTGCATACCTGCGTCTCCGGTTGGGGTGGGGCTGGTTCCTTGCGCTCTCGGCAGAAGGTGCAGGCAGTGAATAGAGACAAAAAATTTCCAAAGAACTTCTTCATTCGGTGATTCATTGCTGTGATCCAACTTAGTATCTTCTCGAAAGACTAAAATAAAAAATTTATACGGACTGGCTTTTAAGCGTGTATAACCATGAAACTAGGCGCGCGTGTGACGTTCACGGGCGTCATTGGCTTGGACTGTGCAAGGATTTACATAATAGCACAGAGCCCGTTGCACTTATCAGTAACTTTCAGCATAGAAGTGTACTCTTCTCTTTTATCTATACTTTCAGCAAATAGTTGAGATACCAAGGCAGTGTTATGGCAAAATCTACAGGTGCATGTCCACTTGTGCATCATCTCATTAACATTTTAAAGAATGACAGTACTGATAACTATACATGTATGTTAGTTCTTAGCTAGTCTCTGATAAGGTACAGTCTAGTCTCGTACTGCTGCAATAGCACTTACTATGCCAGCTGCCCGGAACCCGTTGATAGCAAGGTCTGGTCGCCTTTCAATCTCCTGCCAAGCTGAAATGATCCAGTTAGTGCTGTAAGACTTGATAGTAGAGGCAGTCACATCTACTTTCACTTTGTCCAGTGGAACGACTTTGAGCTGCTTCTGGATTTCATTTGCATACCAAGTTTGAAACCTGGTCTTCAGCCCATTCTTCATCGGTTTGTTGATAGAGAGGTCCATTGGCTGTAACTTATCGGTGTAATTTGGCAGAATTTGCACAGATATGATGTTGTTCTCCTGAAGTAATGACTCAATACAAGCAGTCGTCTGGCCTCCAAAACAGTCAAATAATGCCAGAGCTCGGTGAGATTTCTATAGCTTCAAACCTTCTCTCTTCTGAGTGAGGAAGGGGATGATGACTCGCTCAATGTAACGCTTCATGGTATCCTCGTTCGACCAATGATTGTCACTGTGCCAGACGTCCCACCTTTTAGGGAAAGCTACTCATGGATGACAATGTTCTGTCTTTCCCTTGAAGATCAACCGTGGTGCAAGGTATTCACTGCTCATTGAAGCTGCAAGGATGGCTGTGATCTGATGCTTGTCGTCGGAATTGACAATAGGAATCACTTTTTCTCCAGCACGGTGCATGGTCCACTCTCCAGTTGGTACGAGAGGGAGAGATGTTTGATCCCAGGTAATGATCAGTTTGTCTGGAATCTCATTCATCAGTACTTCAACTTTGATGTCAGCAAGAAAAGCCTCCTTAAGCTCAATGAACCTTCTCGCCATTGATTTGGTTATCTTCCAATCTAAAAGCTTTGTGAAGTACCTAGCCGCCTTGGTTGAACCATTCTCAGTGGCGTACTTCCCTACTCATGCCCTTTCTTCAGGCATGTAGCTAGCTATTTACTTGCCTCGAGGCGTGACAGCTTTCTTCTCGGTCAGCTCTCCCGAGGACTCTCCAAGAGCCAGCTTCACCTCCATGTTTGCTTGTTGGGTGTCTTTCTCTGACAGAGAGGAATCAGCACACATCCGTACAGTGGGTAGTACAGGTGCTCTTTTCTTAAAATACTTGTACAGCACCAAGATAAATAACTTTTTCGCACGTGGGTGGTATGCATTACGTCAGGTTTTAATATTGGCGAGACTTTTAGGCAATTTTTTGCAATTCGCCAAACTAAAGTCCTCGCCAAATTTTCCCACTATATGGTATCATAATTATAGCATGTGCTGGACATTTCTGCTTTAAAGTGTTTAGCTCTTCGAGAAGATTAGGGGGAAATACATTTCTTGCATCAACTCAAGTCAAGACCATAGTCTCTCAGTACAGCCTTCTATTATTACCTGGTGTAGTGTGTGAGTGTGTACAAGTTTGTGTAAGTGCAGTATCTCACCATAGCTATAACCCATTAAACCAGGTAATGAGAGAGATACTTCTCTGATGCTCAATCTTGGCCACACTTACCATCACAAGGCATGCCCAAAACAACAGCCCAACATTATGAGCAACAGAAGAGACATGCAGTAACCAAAGGTATAACCTTGAATCTTGCATGCACCACTTTCTTACTTTTTCATGATGGAAGCATTCGTTTTGCCAGCTGTAATATGTAGCTTGGTAGCTCAGTATATTGTCATTTCTCTAGCTTGAAGATGGCAGCTAGCTATAGTGTGCATGTGCCCAGGCAATATTTATTACTTATCAGTAACGTAGATGTCAACATTTTAAATTCAGTGGCTGGTGGCAAGTATGGGTTTTGAAGATTATTATTATGAACCTCGAGATCTGTGAAAATTTGTCCACTTGATCATGACCATTGATTGAATTCTGCCTGCAATTCAGGCAGAAGCCTTGAATTTTTGACTGGCATCATAAATATCACTCAAATAATAATAAGAAAGTAAAGTTATACAGTTACAGCATATTGGACTTGTCTGTTTCTGTGAGAGCTACTGTAGAACTAACGAATAATTCTTTCCATCATTATTATCCCAGTACTCAGTGGTATTGACACTGTAACAGATGGCAAAGTGAAGGGTGGTTGCCTTCTCCATGTTGATGTCGAAGGCGAATCAATTGGCGCTCTCATTTTCATCACCAATGTAAATCACCATCGTGTCACAGTATGAGGCCTATTCGTCTGTTGTATACCGCACGGTGAGTTTGATAGGATTATTTATTTTGGCCACAACTATGACTCCAGTTAGTATTCCACCTGCAAACGTGCAGTGACTCTGGGAACCTTGTGTCGAATGATTTTGAGCTCGAAATCTTCTGGTTCTTCTGCCAGTTTCGGCTGTTCGAACCTAAAAACGCATCGAGGTATAGAGCTTGTCTCAAATGTGCTGTTGACGTGTGTGCTGTTGATGCCTGGTGTGTTGGGTGGACTGCTTGTATCTCGTGTGCCAGGGAAGCTGACATCCCGTGTGTCGGATGGGCTGCTGATGGTATCGGATGTGCAGCTACATGTAAACGTGCAGTGACTCAGGGAAACCTTGTTTCGAATGATCCTGAGCTCAAAATCTTCTGGTTCTTCTGCCAGTTTCGGCTGTTCAAACTTAAAACGCATCGGGGTGTGCCACTGCAGTGAGGTGGAGAAAGCAGAGCATCAGAAACAGGTGTGGAGCTTGTCTCAAATGTGTTGTTGACATTCTGTGTGCCGTTGATGCCTGGTGTGTTGGGTGGACTGGTAGTATCTTGTGTGTCAGGAGAGTGTATCGGATGGGCTGCTAATGGTATCAGATGTGCAGCTAACTTCAGACGAGCTGCTGATGATGTCAGTCGTGCTACTGATTTCGGGTGTGCTGCTGATGCCTGTTGGTTGTACCTCATCGAGGGCTACACAATGGGTGCCATGCAGTTGAGATGGCGGGCTTGCTCCCCTATGTCGAAAGAAGAGTTTAAAGCATGAGTATTAGGCAGTATTATGTACAGAGAAGGAGGGCGGGGCTGCATACCTGCGTCTCTGGTTGGGGTGGGGCTGGTTTCTTGCGCTCGCGGCAGAAGATGCAGGCAGTGAATAGAGACAAAAAAAATTCCAAAGAACTTCTTCATTCAGTGATTCAATGCTGTGATCCAATATTATGCTTTATATAAGCACTCACATTCATTATAATTATTTGCTATGTGTACCAAGGTTACCGTACCCATCATAGAACGAGTGGGCATGCACCACCCATTGTAATCCTAGGGGCGTGGAGGTAGTATGATAGATGTACAGGACTAAAGTTTCAGTTTCGGTGATGAAATATAGCAAGTATCGATTTTGAAGATTATTATTTATGACCTTGAGACCTGTAAAAATTTGTCCACCTGGTTATGACCATTGATTGAATTCTGCCTGCAATTTAGGCAGAAGCCTTGAATGTTTGACAAGCATCATAAATATCACTCAAATAATAGCAAGAAAGTAAACTACAACTACAGCATATTAGACTTGTCTGTTTCTGTGAGAGTTACTGTAGAACTAAAGAATAATTCTTTCTATCATTGTTATCCCAAAACTCGGTTCGGTATTGACACTGCAACAGATGGCAAAGTGAAGGGTGGTTTCCTTCTCCATTTCGATGTTGAAGGCGAATCGATTGGTACTCTCATTTTCATCACCAATGTAAATCGCCGTTGTGTCACAGTATGAGGCCCATTCATCTGTTGTATACCTCACGGTAACTTTGACAGGATTGTTCATTTTGGCCACAACTATGACTCCAGTTAGTATTCCACCTGCAAACGTGCAGTGACTCAGGGAAACCTTGTTTTGAATGATCCTTAGCTCAAAATCTTCTGGTTCTTCTGCCAGTTTCGGCTGTTCAAACTTAAAAATGCATCGGGGTGTGCCACGGCAGTGAGGTGGAGTAAGTGGAGCATTAGAAACAGGTATAGAGCTTGTCTCAAATTTGTTGCGGACATTCTGTGTGCTGTTGATGCCTGGTGTGTTGGGTGGACTGCTGGTATCTCGTGTGTCAGGACAGCTGATGTCCCGTGTGTCGGATGGGCTGCTGATGGTATCAGATGTGCAGCTAACCTCGGACGAGCTGCTGATGATGTCAGTCGTGCTACTGATTTCGGGTGTGCTGCCGATGCCTGTTGGCTGTACCTCAGCGGGGGCTACACAATGGGTGCCAGATGAGATGGTGGGCTTGCTCTCCTATGTCGAAAGAAGAGTTTAAAGTGTGAGTATTAGGCAGTATATTATTATGAACAGAGAAGGAGGGCGGGGCTGCGTACCGGCGTCTCCGGTTGGGGTGGGGCTGGTTCCTTGCGCTCGTGGCAGAAGGTGCAGGCAGTGAATAGAGACAAAAAAAATTCCTAAGAACTTCTTCATTTGGTGATTCATCGCTGTGATCCAACTTAGTATCTTCTCCAAAGACTAAAATAAAAAATTTATACCGACCAGCTATTAAACGCGTGTCACCACGAAACGAGGCGCGCGTGCGTGTGACGTTCACGGGTGTCTAGCGCAGGGGGCGGGGGTGGGGCTAGCAAGCAAATTAAAATAAAGGGGCTGAGACTACAGGTGCGCGTCCACTGCACATATGCATCATATCGTACATCATGTGCTGGAGAGCAGACACATTTCTACTTTCAGAGCGTTTAGCTCTTCGAAAAGATTAGAGAGAAAGTAAATTTCTTGCATTAACTCAAGACCATAGTCTCTCAGTACAGTCCTCTAGTAGATCTTATTACCTGGTGTAGTGCATGAGTATGTACAAATTTTGTGTGAATGCAGTATCTCACCATAGTTATCACCCATTAAACCAGGTAATGAAAGATACTTCTCTGATGTTCAATCTTGGCCACGCTTACCCATCACAAGGTATGCCCAAAACAACAGCCTAACAGCTAATATGAGCAACAGAAGAGACGTGCAGTAACCAATGGTATACCCTTGAAGCTTGCATGCACCACTTTTCTTGAGAATTTTCCATGACGGAAGTATTCGTTTTGCCAGCTTAAATATGTAGCTTAGTAGCTCCCTTATTGCTTGTCAGTAACGTAGATGTCAACATTTTAAATTCAGTGGCTGGTGGAATAGGAAAACATTGGATTACTAACTCAAGTGCAGAAGAGTATTTGCATGTCACACTCACAAAAAGACCACTACAATTTGTTATTTCTATGTGCCAAATTTAGAGCGTGACACGTTCTACAGCTAGTGAGCACAAGTGACACGTTTAGTGTCACTGTGGGGTTGCATGCTAACTTAATGAATCTGCCACGTCCAACATGAGTGCAGCAAGAACAACTTCCATTCGACTGCCAATGAACTCGAGTGGTGAGATTGTCAGTGGGCAATGACAAAGTGAAGTGCTCTCTTTGAGTATGTTTATTATAATGTATTACGCAGTAATACACACGAGGAAAAGGTTAGGGTGCACAGTAACTTTGAGCTTCGAGCTTGTGTATGACTTTGGTGGCACCCGAGTTATTAAACCACTAATGTACAAAACAGGGCGGGTACAGCCTATCTGACCAAAATTGTAGCTGATACATTAAAAGTTGAAAAGAGATAAAAGGAACCTAATTGAGTTAGGTTACTGCAGCAATCTGATGACTACTGAACAGTGTTCAAAGTGATTTGAAATTCACTGCACCTTCTAGATCACATAAGTGCCCAGCTGTTTTTAGATATGAAGTATTTTTGTTTTGTAATTCCTGTATAAACTGTACTCTTTTGCTTTACCTGTCCACCATGCTGCAGTGCTGTGGACGATGATCCAGAACGACAAACTGTTAGACTAGCCAGATTCATTCACCACAACAAGGTATACATACATACTGTAGTAATATGCGTGGAACAGTTATCAGATGTTTCATATCTTCATACAGGTCATAACACCATTCAACACACACGAAGCACAAGGGCTACATATTCTTTGGGTAAATGTCATATCTGTCAATTTGTACCAGTAGACTATGTGGACGGGAAAATTATTTAGTTTATGGTAGCAAGGCACTTGACATATGACGTTCCCTGACATCATGATGAAACCAAACTCATTGATTGAACTTTTATTTCTTTACAGAACATGGGAAATCCTATATTTTCTATTATTATTCATCTTCACAATGGTAGATGTCTTGCCCCTCCGATACTCACTTCATTGCTAACAGTTTTATCCTTAAATTTTTCAAGCAAACCGCTCTGGTGTATGTCTTGGCTGAAAGCATGTGTGTATGTGTTTAGTTTCATAGCTTGTGTGAGTATCGGTGTTGTATTTAAGTTAGAGGACCAGTACCTGTATGCATGTATGCACTATCATGTGAATAGTAACATACTGAGAAACGGTGAGTTTATGCATGAATAGCTAGTCAAATGTATGAGGCTTAAATCACAGGCATAGAACTACTCCATGGAGATCTTCCGATCTATTTTGTAGTATTTTGAAGCTACAGTTCTCGTCATTCTAGCAGCTGCATGCCCCACAGTTATGGATGAAAGGGCTAAATAAGGCTGTATAAGTGGCCTATGGTTGTTACCAATGTCAGCAAATGCTTTGTTGATATCATTAATATTGACATTATACACCTGCAGCAGACGTTTATAGAGCTATGTAATATCTCCATTGTGGTATTACAATCTGTTACTTCCCCACTGTACCAAAAAATGGTGTGTAAAGATAGTGGCATCTATTTACAATTTTTTTACTACAGTCCGTTCTTCACCTTGGCAAAGAGAGCTATTACGGTCATGAGTGGCTTCCAACAGAGAAAAACCACAAGCCTAGGGTCTTCCTTGTTTCTTCCCTCCACCTACTGCGGCTGAAGAGGGATGGCAAGCAATTCAAAGTGAGGGTACAGTAGCACCAAGTGTAAAGATAGGGGGTGTATACATGTATATACACTGCTAAATGTAAAGATGTATTGCTTATCATAAGTCCAAGCAGTTTTTGTGGTATTCTTTAGCTGCTATGCACTGTATACATACATACCGGGGTACATGCTTGCCCTTGAATTGAAGAAACTCTATACACAAACAAGTTATGTATTCATTAGTGGCTGCCTTGCTATTGGGCATTATAGGTTATACCACGACCACGAAGAGGTTTAGAGCATAGGTGTATGAGTTTTTGCCACCTAGTGTATGGCAGCCACGCTGCTTAATGTAGGAACGGTGAGAGATCTGTGCAAACCAACGATATGTTTTTATCAAGAAAGGCTAGCTGTAGCTCATAAGACTTATGTAGCACATGCACAGACAGGAATCACAGCCCACCAAGTTAAGGACCAACGGTCAAGCAGCACAGCCTGTCTTTCTATTCGCACATGGCAGCTAATTTTTCAATATGTAATAGACACCGTACCTTCCATATAAATACACTGTAATACACTGTAATACTGCCAAGCGTAAACATTTAATGGTAAAATGGGGGCAGGATCAATCCGTAGTAGCCATTGCTCATTTACAGGTACATGAGAGAGCATATTAATTGAAAGGCAATCTTCATAGCTTCTGTACGATCAAGGTTCTGATGCACATAGCAGTTATAGGAAGCCACCAAAGTCACGATTCATTACGTATGGATCTCTTATGTGCCTTACCCTTACACCTGCATCTCTGCTTTCCCGCCGTATTTACAATTGGTAGTAATGTTCTGATGTTGATATGGGTATTGTAGACATATGACCTTTTTCAGGTGGACGACTGGTCAGCGAAAGTGGAGTACCTAGAAGATTGGGAGGTAGTAGCAGAGGAAGATGAAGGAGGTCCAGCCCTCTGCATAAAATATGGAGTAAGTTGATGTATCTAACTAACTAGTACATTGGTGTCTCCAGGACATGAGTGGAAATTGTAGTACTAGTTCTTTAGCTGTATTGATAAATTTAATCATAAATGTATAGTATTATATATAAGGCAGGATTCTTCTCTAGTTCCTCTACTTTCAGTATTTATACGATAGTGCTTATATTGAATAGAAGAAATCGCCAAGTGAATAACACAGAAGTGAATGGGAACTGGAATAGAGATGGTAACCGTATTTCGAGAAGACTTTCAATAGCCCACAAAGCGTGATAAATCAAAGCCATTGACAGGCTGGCAGGTAGAGGACTAAGCAATCTGAAATGACAGTAAACCTGCATGATTACATATGTAGTAGCTATCTACACACTGGATGGTGGGCCGTTGGGCTGCGGTGTCTGAGCATTTTGAGCAGGCTGGTTGAGACTTGTAAAGAGAGACTGAGTTGGAGTAACATTTCCATGTTTCATTCCGTAGCCATTAAGCTTACTGCTGTTTATGAATATATTCAGGATGACACATTTTTGGAGAAACTGGGCTCCAAGTTGTTCAACTATGATGATCATGAAGCAGAAGTACACAAAGCTCAAACCTTTCCACTGGCTACTGAGGCTGCAGCTAAGGTTTGTAATTGCACAGTAAACAATTCTAGAATGACTGCATGCATACTATATCATAAGGTCCAAACTTAAGTGATACCATTTGCTCTAGGTGGGTGGTGTTTGTGTATAGAATTGGGCATGGTATGATGTGCTAGCCAAGCACAGTACATGTATATACAATGTTTAAATGCAAAAATAAAAGCTAGCCAGGCATTAATCATTCAAGGGTACAGTGTACTTTATCTGGCCAAGCTACGTGCAGCTGTAGGACTGGTCAGGTTGGATAATAGACTCCTTTCCAAGCCTTCCCCGCACGAGCAAGCAAGAGACATCTGCTCTGTACCTAATAAAACCCAATCAGGTCTCTCCCTACATTTCACTTAATACACAACTAAATCGCACGCCGCCGATAGGGTATCACCATGAAGATTCTCCAAACTCTTATTATATTCCGAACTCAACATACATAGTGACTGCAGTTCATACTCTTAAATACACACCAGTGGCAAAGATATGGCCAGAAGGGTACAAAGGCACAAAGACAGATGAATAGAACAATACACAAAGAAGTAGCGCAGGGCCCCCTGCAGCGCCCTCTAGCAGTAAACAGATCAGAGTAACATACGAATGAGGAAATGAAGAGTTTAGGAAATGACATAGTCCAAATGCTGTACTTTACACCTGGCCTTCTAAAAACATAGTTTTAGCACATATACGTACAGATGCACAAGTAAATAGTGCCCACCAAGCACACTGGACTGATAAGAGAATGAGCCTCACTACATGACAGTAGCACACTGCTCTTAGCTATGAGTGATTATTGCTGACACCACAGGACATGCTTCCCTTCACTGGAAGCCACACCTCAAGCCACACCCACCACCACCGAGCACTACTGCCAAAGCCACGACAGAAGCTCAAGATGATAGCGTGACACTTTAGCTTTTAAAAAATTGATAGCTTGTTTGTTTGTATGGTTGGTAAACCGGGTATTGTGCGTAGAATGCCATCTGAGATGCCTACATTTCTTTAGCACACCATAATATCGGCCACCACTGTATGGGTATTCAGCGACAGAAAGAATCAGTAAATATATGGTTGTTTCTCCCAACCGGGCATTTTGCTTTAGATCAAATTCTGCACAAATAGAGCACTACAGCCAAAGCCATGACAAAAGCTCAAGATGATAGTGTGGCATTTTAGCCGTTCGATAGTGTGACATTTTTGCTGTTTTGACTATTAGTTCACCAGGGATAAATCATAATGGGATGTCAATGCTGTAGCATAATATTATTGTCCCATAATTAATAATTTGCCATTCCTTTCATTACCCACGTAATTTCTTTTCCCTGATTGCAGCACCTAAGTGATACGATTACAGAAGCCTGGAAAGATTCGAAGTGGCATCTGAAAGCACTAAAACATCACTGACTGTCACTAAGTACATAAGTAGGCATATACAGAAACATTACATATATTTTAATAGTTGTGTACGATAATTACATGCATTAGGCACATGTCATGTTCAAATGTGACAATGTCATGTATCACTAAGAACTGCTAAAATGTCTTTTTTGCTGTGCTGTATTCCTTCAACATAGACCCTTAGAAGCTACTTACGTAACTATACAATAAAGATTACACTACCCACAGCACCAACTGTTTAGTATTTGCTATAAGGTGAACTGTCCAATACCCAGTGATATTGGATGGCTATCCCTTATTAGAATCCACCTTGTAAGCAGTGTGCACGTGTTTAAATTTGAATTGTGTATTATTTGAGTATACTTATTTGAAAACTCACATGCATGAGCTATACAGCTACTTAACCTCGTTCTCAGGTACGTGAGAGAGTATACCGATCTGAAGGACAATCTTATATAGCTTCATGGTCCGAACGGTGTAAAGTTCCTGTGTAGCCACACCCATCACATCTGCGAGTAGAGGTCTGGGCATGAGACTACAACATCTCAGAATGATGCATGCCTATACTGTTATATATGCGATATACTGTTAATCCGGCTCAAAATTTGGCACTATATATACAGTATTAATTTCCAGGTGATAACCATTATAGTCAGTCCACATTTGTATGTATTTGTGTTATAAAATTTGCACTAAAAAAGTTATTTTATAAACATTTCATGGTTTGGACCATCCACGAAAATTTATCACAGACTTTAACATGATGGAAGAAGCTTTTGGTGTTCTTGGCTATCACTGGGTGATGAGTATTTGAGAAGTACTTGTATGTGAAAGAAAGCAAAGGACGGGGCCTAAAAATTGCCTCCAAGAACAATAGCTGTCTTCACCTATGCAGAATTAAGTCCTTTCTACCCTGAATGACACTCATGATCATGTGAGAAAAGAGATACCAGGCTTTAATTCCCTTTTTAGGGAGGGGCTGGAGATGAGGCTATATATAGCATTATTTATATACAAGTTTGCATATTCTCTGTCTCTCTAGGACCCCAGGCATGACTCAAGCATCAATGCATTATCCATGCACTCACGAACAAGGAGGTATTTAACTGAAGGGCCACCAGAGTGGTCTAACCCACAACACTTGATAAAAATATCTTTCAGGAACTGAAAGAATTAGGTTTGGCGCTAGTTTCGGGCTAATTGTGCGTGACGTCATGTAATTGATTTCTGTGCTACGTTAATTAAACCCATAAGCAAAACGTAATTTTTTTTAAAACTTAATAAATATGCTAACATAAGTATAGTGGGTGGAGCAGTTAGCTCCGGGCTGTGACCATGTGTGTTCAGGTAGAGGGTAACGTGGTTTGGCAACTGCCACGGTGGTCTCGGACAGTACGGCCTAGGATCCGTCCGTGTTCCTCCCTTGATTCCCAAAGCCTGGCACACTAAACAGACTCGATGACGATCCCTGTACCATAGCGGACAGGCGCCCGAAAGGCTGAAGGCTCGGTCAGCCGGAACGACCTGCCCGTTCACCCCTTAACGTGGCAGTGTCACATGGCCTAGGGTTCCGTTGGGAGAAGAGGGTTGCCCATTTTTTTCCCTTCACAATATGTATACTCTGGGGGAGGGTGGGGGCAAGCTCAATCTGTGGGTTAGACCACTCTGGTTCTGAGACCTTCAATTGTAAAGAACTAGCTACTATCAACCACTGGAGATGAGGGGGTGGAGGCGGCATTATATCGTTCTGCTTGTGAACCACTCATTAATTGCTTGTGTCAAACAGGACTTGCTATTGGGGAAATGGAGAGTTTAACAATCCACCAATCATGATTGTGCCTGTGCATGCACTGCATTAACTCTTTCCCAGCCAAGTTTTAATACAACCATAAGGTTTATATATGGGCTTTTTTTTATATTAGGCGTTAGTATAAAGTACATGCACATGCACTTCTCTATTACTTATAATTTATGGGCACATAAATGAGCCCATGGTATTCAGTTAATAAT
Organism: Phakellia ventilabrum; assembly: GCA_963921505.1. Lineage (NCBI taxonomy): Eukaryota > Metazoa > Porifera > Demospongiae > Axinellida > Axinellidae > Phakellia > Phakellia ventilabrum. Next base: position 3,730,099 of record OY997400.1, on the reverse strand, counting down.
GATGAGGTACTTGTGTGTAGCCACCGGATATTATGCTAGTTCAATGTCCCCTAGCTACAAGTAATGGATTATAATATATACATATATATCATTATGTATTTCCTTGCAACATACTTTTACAGAGTACACGTGAAATTCTGGAAACAGATCCAAAATTGAAACTATACAATAATTATCACAATCAAATTTTATACCAGTGATGAGCAACAGTTTACAATAATTAGGTTTTGAAGATGGGAGGATTTAAAAAGCTGTAAACAGCTATTGTTTTGTCACTTGAACCACTGATGATCTGAAAGCCATCAAACTGAACTCCCTGGACCAAGTCTGTGTGCTCCTGAAGGACAAGGACAAAGGTAACATCAGTGACTGTACTCAGTTATTACAGCCTTGAGGAGTCCTCATCATGACATACAGTGACGTCCATAATAGAGCCACGAGGGACATGTAGCTGGACTACAACAGATCTACTTCTGATAACAAAATAAACACAGAAACTGGTGACCCAGCTATGGGTACACAATACCTTCTAAAATTCCCCAAAACCAAGTGCATATATCCATCAAAACGTTACTAAGATGACTAATTGCTGAGCGCAGTGAGGCCTATAATTTTGACATACAGGTCAGAATCTCAGCTAGCATTTACATGTATGCAACCATATATTTGTCCGCCTGTCCCGGGGGGGGGGGGGGGGGGGGGGGGGTGGTACCGGGGCAATGGTACGTGTTCAAAATGGTATCTCTGGTAGTTACATGGATGCCATCTTTGAACTTGTAGTGCATGTAGAGCAAGAGAGTTGAAAACGTCTACCACATAGTTTTACCAAGGAAGGCTTACTATAGCTCCCAGGTTAGTAGAGTTCGTGTACCTGTTGTATAAGTAGAGATAGGAGTACTGGAGACGGATGGCATGATCGAGCGATGTGAACGTGAGTTTCCACCAATACAGCCCCCGTGTGAAGGCCAGTTTTTTTTACAGTCGTCCTTAGGTAGTGTAGCCTTAATACATAGCAACTATCTGTTTATAGCCACGCGAGGCATAGTACGCTTGCGTATTCCTAGCAGTGAGCACATGACTATGCTGTATTACTCTTCCAACTTTAACTATAACTGAGCCATCCTACCTTCAGTGTGGTGATACAGAGGTCTTCACTGGATGAACCAGGGTCCAGTGCTGCTGCCAGGTCCCAGACTTTTACTGTCCTACAGGGAGAAAATGGGACAGCTCACAACCACTACTGAGGACACGAGTGTATATACATTGTTGTTACTCACTCGTCTACACTTCCACTCAGTATTCTCCTGTTATCCATAGCAACACACCTATGGGATGGAATGGGGATTATTAGTGAAGTATCTTCACTTTGTTCCCTTCAGGGAAAGAAGTCAGTGACTTAATGTACTCACTTCATTTGGCATTATAAAACTCACTGACCATTACCACACCATACACATGCACCCACTCCACACAATGAGCATCATATACGACTGGTCAGGGTATGTACATGATAGTGTGATGTGTTCTGGGAAAACTAGTACCTCACAAGTACATGTCTGTATGTGTTGTTACTGTCAGTCACTGCAAATTAGTTCATAATATGTCTTGTGAAGTATGTAATTATAGTACAAATGATGCATGGCTGTACCTTGATTGTGTCATCTCCATGTCCAGATATGATGCTGGTCTCACACAAGTCTACTGCATACACACCCATCTGGCCTGTCCTCAGAGTGATGGCAGTAAGGGACTGGATATCCCACACTGCTATAGTACCGTCCTGTAGGAGTATGCGCACACACCTCAGTAATGACAATGATACAGTACAGATCCATGTAGAACGTGTGTCAATAAGTACTACATCCTAAACAGAGAATGAGTGTTAGCTGCTGCACGGAGCTCGGCTGCCATACTTCGGAAATGTGTGACAATTAACTAGAGAACTGGACAGACTGTGTGAGGAGTGTTGAAGCATGATGCAGAGAAGAGATAACAGTATGATATAGAAAATAGATAAGAGAAAAATGTACAAGTGAGTATATACATGCAGTTAAAATGAACCGACCATCAGAGGTAGTAGATATGTATACTTATTATGTACTAGAGTCAGTCGTCAAAATCCTGCAATAGCTATACCGCGAGCCGTCAATAACTTGCGATATTGACGTCTGCGTTAAGCGTTATTGACGGGTAACTCACGTGATGCAGAGTCAGGAAATATTGAAGAGAAATCACAGCAATGGGAGCTACCAAGCTACTAAAACGTTAGCGAGAGCGCTAGTAAATCACTGCCAAAAACTTCGAATTCTTTGAGAGCGCTCTGGTATGAGTGCAATACCCAGCAGAAAATGCCGCTTCTTGGTGTTTGAATCATTGTAATTCCTCCAGTCATTATTGCCCTAGCCGCTCGGAAGAACTACAAGAAACAACGAGGACAAATGGTGATTTTGCAACCCGCCGATTTTGTACTTCAGCGATGCTTTCTAACATTGGTATTAGTCTTTTTGGTTATGAAAACACCTGAGAATGACAGGCACAGCTCATAAAGGTTTATGACTAAGTGCATAGTAGACTTTTGAGCATATCATTTTGTACATATTTAATGCGGCGGCCATTTTTTCCCCGTACCATCCCTACATATGGAGTACTACCGTACTCCATGATATTATATCGAGCGAACCGCACTCCCGAGTGTAAAGTATTATGGGTGTGTAGAGGAATAGGTGAGCAGATAATGAAGTGATTCAGAGCAGTGATTGAGTAGAAAGATTGTGTAGAAGAGTAGGAAAATTATTAGTTGGTGGAGTATGGGGTGAGATTGCATGATATTTTGTTCACTATCTGTAGTTCTTCATGCTTAGAATGTATAGAAGCCAGCTATGATAATTATCATTATGCTGTATGCATCTGTACACATACATACGTGCATTCATGCATGCATGCATACATACATACATACATACATACATACATACATACATACATACATACATACATACATACATACATACATACATACATACATACATACATACATACATACATACATACATACATACATACATACATACATACATACATACTTACATATATACCTACATACATACATACATACATACATACATACATACATACATACATACATACATACATACATACATACATACATACATACATACATACATACATACATACATACATACATACATACATACATACATACATACATACATACATACATAATTGTTAGTAGCAGCCGAAAATTCGAAGGACCCGTACAGAATGGGCGGAGGTGATCGTGGGTGTGGCAATGCATTATATCAGCCTGTATGACAAATACAAACGCACACGTGAATTGCACATAATGCACATATGCACGCATGTACATACTCTGGGTATGAGGGACCATTTGTGAGGCTTGTGTTAGAGGAACCTGTTACTAACATGATTGTACGACCTTCTGAACCGTTCCTCATTATACTGCAGACACCACACATAGCTCCTATGTCCTTCCAGTACTTTTGAGACCTGTAGTGTGCTCCTGTCCCAGATCTGTGGTATACATGTGTATATGTGAAAGAGAGTGTGTGCGCGTGTGATTGTGGGTATATGTGTGTTTGTATATGTGAGTGTGTGTGTGTGTGAATGCATGTGTATAAAAAAAGTAATTACAAAGGGAAGCGCACAACACTATCCAAACTCCCTCCCACAAGGCATGGTACATTCCTGCTCAGTACTGTCATTAAACTGTGACAATGATGTCTGTGATATGCATTAGCTGTACTGACGTGTGTTCTCTGTAACATGTACCTGTTGTTTTACAAGCTCTAATCCAAATATGGACAAATGGTCAGCAAACTTACAGACCACGGGAATTTGGCATAATACAAAATCTAGACTGCTTCACAGTACTACACAGTAAATTAAAAAATGATAGCAATGTTGAATACTGGCATAACTCATTACCCATTATCGAGAACAGTACTGGTATGTACACAGTGCTATAGCCACAAATACCTTCACCCTTCCCTCCATCATGCACGCCAACTCAGACTCAGTGCGCACACGTAACTCTGTTCCATACTTGAGAGGAACACAATCTTGCTTGGGCATAATAGTTTATTTGCAACCCGGCTATGAATTCGCAAACCTCACAATTAAAACAGGTCCTACAGTATGTACATGTGTACAGGGTCCATGAATGCCACAACTACATGGTCATGGCAGGAAAGGAATGCTGAGTCTCAAAATCACAGTACTTTAAAGGATCTGGAATAATTATTGATTAATACCTTTTTGTGCTTGTGACTTCAGTAGACGACATATACTCTCAGCACTGTCTGCATTCCCCACCGTCAATAAGACCACCACCAGACTCTTGAGGGTGGCCTCAATGCTGTATTTTGTCTTCCACTTCAGAAGTGCTTTGCGCCTCCTCTCCGGCTCTGTTCTCTCATCAGATTTAATGTCTTCGATGTCTCTCTCACTCAGCCCCAGGTGAGGGGCAACAGTCCGCCAGTCCAGGAAGAGGCAAATGCTGTTGAGGTGCTCATCAGAGCATTTCTGGTCTACTTGGTCCACAGAGATACCAAATTCGTTCACCAGCTCCTCTAGTGTGGGTGGTGGCTCCATGGCTGGGAGGGGAGGCAGGTAAAAAACAGTGGCTAGAAACTTACCAGGTTTCATTTACGTATCTGGCTTGAAGTTTAGATTGGCCTATAAATAGCTATATGAGTGGACTGCAAATTAATAAATAATACATATTATATATAAATAATATGCATTATATATACATTATATATAAATAATATGCATTATATATAAGTAATATACATTGAATATAAATAATATACATTATATATAAATAATATATATTATATATAAATAATGCACTTTATATGTAAATAATGCACTTTTGTGTAATTTTGACACAAACGGCACCCCATAGTTTTGTGCGTACATGTAGTGGAAACGCGAGAAATTCAACAGAGCGCGAGAAATTAGAATTGCAAAATTAGATCGCAAAGCGTTAAATTATGTGAACATGGAATATGCGGCACGACGTACGTACGATATTTAATACATACATTCAACATTCAGAGGAAATGCACCGCTGACATGACTAGTGTGGGGCTCGCCCCAATTACAAATAGCAATACTGTATAACATCCGGCTATGAATCTCGTCCACTCGGGCAAGCGGTAAAAATGGTGACTGTTGCGATCGAACAGAAGGAGAGGTGGCCACAGTTCAGCCAAAGAAAGCAGCCAGATGAAAAAGTGGCTCATTTAAAGTTCCAGAATATTGATTGTCTTCCTTTAGGCACAGTTTATTAGACCTGAGAAGCTATGAGAAAGCCAGAACATTATACTAGGGGAATGCAGGGCATTGTGGGGGCGAGCGTGAGCGAGGAAGAGCGCTATCAATATTAAATACCTGCGAATGGTGTTTTTGAATAATGCAATGTCATCAATGTTTCCACATCCAAAAATACAGCATTGTAAGAAAGCAGAAAGTGGTGTGACAGTAACAATGCGGACGATTATTACATCGAGCTGACTGGTTAGTCGTGGTAAGCTGTTAGCAAATGAGGCAATATCTTGGAGTAGATTGATGACATGACCTCTGTAGCTGTACTGCCCATGTGGTAAACGGTAGAGTGACATGATGGGCAGAACTGCTGAAATCAGCATGTCTTCCACTTGAGTTAAATCCTGGAAGAGATATTTATATACATGTACATTAAGTTTAAATTGACAGTTGACATTTCAACTAATTACCTGCAGTTGTGTTGGAATGGGGCCAGGGTCCATGTTATCGCCAGTGAAGTACAGCTTGGGTGTACGCTTGTCCCGCCCACAGCGTACACACTCACTTGATCCAGGGTGAAGGTGCAAGCCAGGAAATGCTTCTGAGCATGTGCTACATCTCAGCAACTCCATAGTAGCAAAATGTGCATGAAATTTCGGCATCTTTGTTAGAACTGAATGTTGCTGAAACAGCGGTACTCCCTGCATTCGCTGCTCCCTGTAGCTCTCTCTGTCACATTGCAGCCTATAGCCTCCCTGTGCTCCAGCCTCTCATCAGATCGTGCTTCTCTATGGCTCTCTCTGTCACGTTGCAGCCTAGCCTCCCTATCCTCCAGTCTCTCATCAGACCGTGCCTCCCTATGGCACTCTCTGTCGTATTGCAGCCTAGGCTCCCTATGCTCCACACTCTGAGTACGGCGTCTAGCCCTGTCTCTCTCCCTCCGTCTTCTCAACCTTTGTAGATAAACACATCCTACATTTAGCAAGTGTCCATTAAAACCTCAGAAATTATGGTGCTATTTTTTTTTACATACCTTGCCTCCTTTTCTTCTAGTCTCTCGGAAGCACGGCGAGCCCTCTCGCGTTCTCGCCGTCTTCGAAGTCTCTCCTCTCTCGCTGTATCGGTAACTGAGGGTGGGAGTTGAGATCTCTCTGTCGAGCGGTAGCTGTAGCAAATATTTCGGTAAGCGCACGCACGTGTTCATAGTACGCAAAAATGGAATAATGGGCATAGATTCGGCACGACGTACGGGACAGACAGAGAAAAATCTCGATTCACATCACTAGTGTGGGGCTCGCTCACGCTCGCCCCTATTAATTAAATAATTAAAAGTTTTTTTCCTCTCACTTGGCACTGTAATAATATAATTATATACTAGGCAAATGCAGGACATTGTGGGGCGAGCCTGAGCGAGTGTCTGTGCATTATATTAGCAAATGGGCATTTCAAAGTGGAAGTAATACAACAGTGATCGGATTGTATGACTAGATAGGGCATGTCATGGCAAAAATGGACCCCCCAAAATTGGTTCCCCCCCGGAACTAATTTTTTGAAAAATATGGACCCCCCGGAACTTATTTTACTGTAAAATTTGGACCCCCCTATATATCTGCCGGAACTTAATTTTTTCAAAGAAATATGGACCCTCCATAATGTATACTCCTAAATATGGGCCCCTCCAAAACATTTGGACCCCCTCCTAGGTATCTGCTGGAAGTTATTTTCTCAAACAGATATGGACCCCCATAATACATATAGCTAGTATAAATTTATAGAGCCATGACATGCAGAAATCTACCCACTTTTGTGGCAGTGAAGAGCCAATGGCGGAACGTGTTGCTATCAAATTTTGGATACTGCTAAATTGGCTGCTACGGGAGACAGGCTGTGCTGCTGAAACTCACATTTGCATCGCTCAATTATGCCATACATTTCTAGCGCTTGTATTATAGAAGCTACACAAACTCTACTAACCTTGGAGCTGCAGTTAGCAAGAAATCTTTATATACCTCTGGCATGCACTATTTAAATCTTGTGGGCCTTGGGAGATGGGCTGTGCTGCTTGAAACTCCACATTTGCATCGCTCGATCATGCCGCCCGTTCAAGTTCTAGTGCTCGCATCTCTACTTGTAGCTACAGAGGCTCTGACACAAAGTCTAGACGTACCCTGGGAGCTGCAGTAAGCAAGAAAGGCTTTTATACACCTCTTATATGCACTTTTTTAACCTTGGGACCTTCGTGGAATGGCCAGCCAGCAGATCTAAGCTTTCGCATGCAGGCCGAACAAATTTTTCAGGGGGAGTCCAAATATTTCAGAAAAATTCGTTCCGGGGGAACCAATTTGAGGGGGGTCCAAATTAAACGTGACAGGCTCATAGATACTGCAGTAACCAGCATGGACACTATAACCTGTTGTAGCTGCTACAAATCACTACAGTCTACTATGATAGCAAACAAGACTACATCCAGCAGTGTTAAAGTCTAAGCATACATAAAGACAAGGCTGAAGATTGTGCTCAGTTACTAGGTTAAATGCACCTGAAACTAAATGCTGGTTGGGCTGATCTCTTCTTGCTGCAGCTGTTACCGACAGTGCTGACTCAGCCATTTCGCAATGCGTTTGCAGTTAACCAAAACTGGATTACTACCACTGTCTAGCCCTTACTCGCCATGTAAGCAACATCAAAACTAACTTATACTGACGTACCTTGGCCTATTGGGCCTGCAAACTTCCAGTAGCTTCCATTCAGTTCATGCTATGCGTCAAGTCTTCGAAGCTCCAGACACTGATGCCATTATCCTCGTTGACGCGTCCAATGCATTCAATTCACTGAACCGACAAGCGGCCCTCCGGAATATCCACCTAATATGCCCCGCACTCTCCAAGGCACTCATCAACACCTATCGAGAAGACGTCCAACTTTTCATCGATGGAGAGATCCTCCTATCCCAAGAAGGCACCACCCAAGGGGATCCCCTCGCCATGGCAATGTACGCCATCGCCATCACACCACTGATCCAACGACTAGAGGACAGAGCAACCACACAAGTCTGGTATGCTGACGATGCCACAGCAGGTGGAAGTCTCAATCATCTCAAGGCTTGGTGGGACTGCATCTCTGCAATAGGACCCGATTATGGCTACTACCCCAATGCCTCCAAGACATGGCTCATCGTCAAAGAAGCCAGCCTTGAAGAAGCGACAGCACTTTTCAAGGGAACGGGCGTATCCATCACAGTCGAAGGGAAAAGACACCTCGGAGCAGCAATCGGTACTAGCTCTTTTGTGGAGAACTACGTCAGACGTAAGGTATCTGGATGGGTTCGTGAAGTAGAGCGTCTCTCCCACATTGCAACTACCCAACCGCACGCAGCCTATGCTGCATTCACCCACGGCCTCATCAGCAAATGGACCTACCTTGCTAGGACCGTTCCTGACATTGAAGACATGTTTCAACCACTCGAGGATGCTATCAGGCAGCAATTCTTACCATCCCTCACTGGCCAAGCTGCATTCAGTGATGCAGACAGGGATCTCATGGCGCTGCCGGTACGTTTTGGAGGGCTTGGAATCATCAATCCTTCCTGCCAAAGCACGGCTCACAATAACACGTCCGTGAAGATCACAGCCCCCCTCATAGCCCTAATCCTGCAGCAGTCACACATCCTTCCGCCCGAGGCTAAGGACGAGCAGCTCAGAGCTAGGAAGGATTCTCGCACCCTGCGCCGACAACGTGAGTCATCTGCTGCCTCTGACCTCAAGGAGAGACTGCCTAGAAATCTTCAGAGAGCTCTGGAAATATCCACAGAGAAGGGCGCCTCGAGCTGGCTCTCTACCTTACCAATCACTGAACATGGATTCGCCCTTCACAAGGGAGCATTTAGAGATGCCCTCTGCTTACGATACGGCTGGCGTCCGTCACGCCTTCCTACTCACTGCATCTGTGGAGGGCAATTCACCGTTGAGCATGCTTTGAGCTGCTCAAGAGGAGGCTTTCCATCCATTCGGCACAATGAAATCCGCGACATCACCGCGGACCTCTTGAGTGAGGTATGTCACAGCGTCGGCACAGAGCCAGCATTGCAACATGTGACTGAGGAGCAATTGACACACAGGTCAGCAAACAGGGAAGATGGTGCAAGACTGGACATTGTGGCCACAAACTTCTGGGGAAGAGACCGGCAACGCGCATTCTTTGACGTACGGGTGTTCAACCCTTCCGCGCAGAGCTACCGGGACACTTCCATGCCTCAATGCTACCGCCGAAATGAATTGGAGAAGAAAAGGGCGTATGACGAGCGAGTGAGGGAAATTGAGCACGCATCTTTCTCTCCGCTGGTGTTCTGTACTTCGGGTGGTATGGCCCCAACAGCTACAGTAGTGTACAAGCGGATTGCATCGATGATCTCGTCAAAGCACGACAAACCTTACAGCAGGACCATGCATTGGATCCGGTGTAGACTGAGCTTCTCTCTGCTACGCTCTGCAATCATGTGCCTTCGCGGGTCACGATCTGCATCAAATCGGCCAGCAACCGGTCCTCTCATCACCATGGACACCATGGACCTGGCCTGCTCCGAAGGTCGGGTCTCATGCTAGAACTAACTGAATAACAATTATCAAACTTGTACGCGTACAGTTTAGCTGTAACTTTTTATTTTTGACTATTTTATTTTATTTTATTTTTATCAACTCTCATGTGTCCTGTATATACTGTGTCTATTGATAAGTAGCTTCCATTCTGTCTGCTCGTGCACACACAATTATTACACGCAGTAGCGTACGCGTACTACGCGTATTGCGCTTCGCATACGTAATGCGTAATACGCAAAATTAGAATTTTGTATTTAGATTCGGTAGACGTACGTACCATAATTGGGGCGAGCCTGAGCGAGCCCCACACTAGCGAGTCGAATTCTGCTATCGTGTCTATATATATGTATATATTATTATGGTACGTACGTCTACCGAATCTAAATACAAAATTCTAATTTTAATATATACATATATATAGACACGATAGCAGAATTCGACTCGCTAGTGTGGGGCTCGCTCAGGCTCGCCCCAATTATATATTTTTTTAAAAGGAGGGGGCGGGGGCTCACCCCCCTGCTTATTCTTTTTGGGGGTGGGAGGCCGTGCACCACATAACCCCCCTGCTGCTCTGTTCGGGTCACTTTTTCACGATAAATAGGGTCAGTTAATATGGAAAAAGAGCAGTGTGCCTTACACTGGTTCTGTGAGCATATAGCTAGTTTAGTTTTTGGTGGGTCTGGTTGATTGCAGTATTTCACTGGGGCTAGGTAAGGTGTGAGTCACAGAGAGGTGTATGTGCAATCGTTTGGCTTTAATTCTGTAGGTTGAAGATAATCTAAGAGATCTAACAAAATCGCAGCGGAGCGTCCATGTATGAGTAGTGTGCTCTCTCACGGTGCCCCGAACTCCTAGTACATGTGAAATAGGATGTGTGATTGATGAGTATAGAGTGTGTAGTTTTAGTGAGGTGAAATTGTCTGCTGGATTAAGCCTAGCTACTTCATCATGAGCCCGACGTGGCCAGTCTCTTAATAGAAATAAATATAATGGGATAAATGACTAATTATATGAAGAGAAAGCTCGAGCGCTCAACTCACTGTAGAGAACAACTGAAGGAAAAAAAATTGTCCAGAATTAGAATCGAACCTGGCATGCCAGGCATGGTAGCTTGCGCTATCCACTAAACCAATGGCCACTGCTGTAGAGGTGGGTCAAATAACCACTTATATGTATCTATCACTCTCAACGCCATGGTCCGCTAACTGAAAAGTGGACACACGGCTACACAACCAAACAGAACTCTTCGTGGAGCAGCCTTTGGCTGCTCCGCTGCGAGTAATAACAGATGATAACTAGCTACCAGTTAATCATCAGGCAACATAGTCTCGTTCCGAGGCCCCTACTTTTTTCGTGCAACCGAATAAAGTGGGGCCTGAGAAGGAGGCTACAGGCAACGTGCATGCGAATCGGGTGAATAATGCGTTCAAGGTTCAGCAGAGCATTAATAAGGGTACCACTTAGAATAATTATAATCCTCTAGGGTATTATTCTAGCATAAGGTAAATGATATACATGTACATGTATAGCAAGATTACAACAGCCGTGTGTAACATTATTTTACTGTGAATCTGCAGCTAATGTTTCCCAGATACGGTGGGTGTCTTTGTACTTCCAATCCAAGCAATCACAGAAGGTTTTTGCATCTGGCACATGAACAAACGTCTTCCATACTAAATCTGAGACATGCTCACTGCCAATTTTCAAGGAAGCACCGATTCTTGCATGAACATCACTAGAGCGACATTCCAATAGCAGAGATACCCTTGTTCGCTTTTGGGGAGGTGATCCAACAACTTCATCTTTGGGCTTCTCGTGAGGGTCTGCCTTTAGTGCAATTAGGGGTACATCTGGCACTCCACTCACGACGTCTACAGTTTTCATACCATCAAAAAACTGGTGAAATAGCCAGCTAGCAGCTATCTTGTTGCTCTCATTATTAGCAAAAAGTGGAAATTTGGATTTAGGCTTGATGTGCAAGCAGTAAGGATCTGTGTAAGACTCTGGCACTTCAATAGACTGGAATTGTGCAAGGGACGAACTTACATAACTATCCACAGACAGAGATGAGTGTACTGATTGGACACCTGAAAATTCCTCTAGGGATTGAATTGGAGACTCGTATTCACTGCCTACATACTGCTCTAAACGTACATACTTGAGATCAGCAACATATACCACTTCCACTTCCTGCCGCACAGATATATCATCTTGCTTTACTGAGGGGTTGCTCAAGTACAACTGTGCAAGAAATGTTAGGAATGTCAGGGCAAGCTCTTCATTTTTAAACACCAGTGCAATCTGTAGATCATCATTGCCATTGTCATACCAGATGGACTTTTCGTATTCTGGTGAATAGCAAGCTTTATGTTGCTCAGCATACCTATACATTGAAGCACGGATTCCCTTCATTCTTTTTGCTCCATGATATGTTGCCCTCACTTCAAAGGTAAGTGACTCAACCAACTCAGAGATCGCCACTTGTTGCCAGGGATGTTGCAGAAGTCTGGGGAGTAGTTGTTTGCACAGTTTTCCATTTATGCCTGATTCTGCAGTGAAATGACGGATTAAAGAACATGGTTGTTACTTGTTAACCCTTATCGCACGGATGTGGAAATTAAATTCCATTTGGCCACGCGGAAGTTGTAATTAATTATGACCAAGGTATATGACCTCGAAGTTTTCTATGGCTGCTAGCTAGTTTACTTGGTGAATGGCAACTTTGAAGACTAGGAACTGTCAAGCTGTTGTTAAATTGTGTGCTAAGGGCGTCATTGCGCCGTTAGGCTAAGCTACACTGGAGCGCTAACCTTCTTACTCTCGCTGTTCTTGAACCGTCGATGTCGGCCCTCTAGCTGGTGAGTTACCAGGGTTGATAGGTACTGGATTGATGCCTCAAGCCTATAATAGGCTTTTCGAGCACTACTAACTGCGTTCCTAGTGCTAGAAAGCTTGCCTAAGCTGCCAGTGTAAAAACAGTACCACAAAAAGTAAGCACTTAGATTCAGTCAATCAGTAGGTGGAGCTTCAGATCAATCGCTGACATTGCCGACATCAGTAGGGATTGGTAGGGGCTTCCTCGAAAGCTTGTTAGCCGTGTCAGTATCCGGTAAGCTATGAATAAGTGTATGAGCATATATATACACTCACCGCAATAAGGATTGACTAACGTAGAGCGTATGTACGTGTGTCACATCAATAAATATTCTATTCTATTCTATTCTATTCTATATACGCTATCCAAGCTCAGAGGATTAATTAAGCAAGCATTGCATAATGGTTGAAAAGGTAATCAGTTACAGTAGGCATCAAAAAAAGTTAACAGCAGTACATGTATTTATTGTGATGGTAGTGTAAAATGATGGTAGCATGATGCTCTCCATACGTTGTTCAAAGTACCTTCACACTACTTTGAAAGTACAAGTATGCTGCTCATGCTAGTGATAGCATAGTTGCAGTGTGAGCAGTGCTATGCAATGATATCCCAGACAAGAATTGGTGTTCATGCTCTTTTGTAAGATACATGTACAGGATATCATTACTAATATCGTCCAGCTCTGCTAAAAATGGACTGTCAAATCATGTCCTAGCATAACTACAAGGATGCATGTATAAATTCTGTAATTGCCGAGCGCAGCGAGGCCTATAATCGTGACATACGGGCTCAGAATCTCAGCTAGCGTTTATATAATATATTTGTCCGTCCCCTCCTCCGGGGCAACGGCACGTGTTCAAAATGGCGTCTCTGGCAGTTACATGGATGCCGTCTTCAAACTTGTAGAGCACCACGAGTCAGAGAAGTCTATACCACACAGTTTTACCAAGGAAGGCCTACTACAGCTCCCAGGTTAGTAGAGTTTATGTACCTGCTGTTTAAGTAGAGATATGAGCGCTGGAGACAGACGGCACGATCAAGCGTTGCAAACATGAGTTTCAAGCACTACAGCCCCTCTGTCTGCTGTCTCATGCCATCCGTGGCCGATTCTCGGAAAATCTTGTAGATAGAGACGTACCTCACCTGGATGTCAGTCGTTTTTCGTACCTGCTCCAGAATTACTACTTCCCTGTTCAGCTATTATTCTCGCGACTAGCTAACTCGTGAAAATAGTCGGCACCATGTGCATCGGGGGCTACCCCAGCCCCAGTCCCAGTCCGCATCCCGAGGTGTGATGATGTCAGGAAAAGGTCTGCAGGCATGCCTCCCAGGGAATAATTATGTTAATACACATGATACAGCTTAGAGATCTAATTTTTGAAGGCCAGTTTTTTTTATAGAATAGTGTAGCCTCAATACGTAGCAACTACCTGTTTATGCATGCCTCTGGTAGCCACGCGAGGCATATTACACCTAGTATGATTGATGAGCTTCATTTCAATCTCACAAAGGTGTTAGGACAAGCTTTAGTACCAGTACCAGACACTTCTTCCCTGATCAGTGGAGATCTCCCAAATCCCATTTAGCTTAATATTTTACTCCTGTCTTGCACAAGAACGATACAAAAATGAAGTTGGCTAAATTTCTATAGACCTTGCCCTTCTCTCTCCTTACGCATGCATGCAATAAACACAGAAGGGTCTGGCCACACCAGACTAGGTGTACGGCAATGGACCTGTAGGCACAGCCCTAGCCTAGCTAGCTAGCTAGCTCCTAGCCAAGCAATTAAAGGTACAGGGTAAGGGATCTACAATTTTATGGCACCTTGTAAGGTAAGAAATTACTGTGTGAAAAAGAATGCATTATCTCCACTATAACTGCATACCTTTCAGGGTCTGGATTTGTTGTTCTGTTAGAGTAATTTGCTTCTCAGACAGCCTTACTCGTAACCACTCAACAACTTCTTCATTGTTTAGTGTACCACTAAATGTGATTGCCTTAGATGCCATTGTGCTCAGATAGCTGTAGTACAGGGATGGCACAAAAAGCAAATGAAACACGATTGGAAGGCTTGTACACAGTACAGTGATAGACAGATGCATAGATGTACGTAATTCCCAGCTCAAGAGAATCACTGCTGGGCACCACTGTTTGCACATGCACAGAACATCCTGTAAGTATCAGTAAATAGTCCGATTCACATGGCTAAAACAGTAAGTGGAATATATGGCACAAAATTTCCAAGTACATGTACACTCTTACTACAACCACTCCTACTATTCCTTACTGTACAATAAACCTCAAACACCTTAGTTACTGCTGGATGCCTGACGGTGAGAATCAGGATTGGTGGGTTAAAAAGCTTTTTGATGGCATGCCAACTCTCCCCACCCATCCAGCATTTATACCAGTTTAGCCACTACAAAGGTCTTGAGGCACATACAGCACTCCTGAACTCACCCCTGTTCAATAATATCCATACTGCACTCACTATAAGGTTTAACCAAGTTAACATAAAAGGGGACAACCCACTTATCAACCTTCTCACTCACATGCAGTTGGCTCCAACTGTCAGCAACCAAATCTACCCTGGCCCTAGCTATAGCTGGCCGTGAACATCACAATTCATCTCTGCCGCTCATGATCATCGCGACCCCAAACTGTCCTACCCAAAGCCCCATACTCTATATCTCTACCCATCGAGATCTGTGACAATCATGGCTCACAAGTGCAGTCAGCAGCTATATAAAGGAGCTGGCATTTCAGTTACCACCTCAAACACCTTAGTTACTGCTGGATGCCTGACGGTGAGAATCAGGATTGGTGGGTTAAAAAGCTTTTTGATGGCATGCCAACTCTCCCCACCCATCCAGCATTTAGCCACTATAAAGGTCTTGAGGCACATACAGCACTTGGCTTTGCCTTGTGCTGTATGTGCCTCTCAACTCACCCCTCATTCAATAATGCACTCACTATAGGGTTTAACCTAGTTAACATAAAAGGGGACAACCCACTGATCAACCCTCTCACTCACATGCAGTTGGCTCATGATCATCGCGACCCCAAACTGTCCTACCCAAAGCCCCATACTCTATATCTCTACCCATCGAGATCTGTGACAATCATGGCTCACAAGTGCAGTCAGCAGCTATATAAAGGAGCTGGCATTTCAGTTAAAGGTTTTAGTATGCGGTACAAAAGTTGCCAAATATGGCAACTCTGGTTCTGCACTGAAAGCTGGCAGTTTTGGCAACCTTTATAAATCACAAAAGTTGCCAGGAATGGTAAACACAAAAGTTGCCAGAAATAGCAAGTTTTGTATATTACTACTACTGTATAGCGCCAAATTTTTGAGGGACAAAATATTCGCGGATTGGTCATGCCAAAACAATTTGCTGAAATAAATTTCGCGGACCAAGAATTCTGATAGTCACGCCCATTTCGAGAGATCGCTTCTACCCGAGCAAGCGCCCACGAGCCCTGTGTAAGCGCCCACCCCCCAATTTTGATAATTCTATCATTTGGGTGGCTCCTCCTGTAAGCGCCCACCATGCCCTACATCCTCAGTACTGTCTGCTACATCCTATGTAAACAGTACAATCTGTGAGTAATTCACTTTAGGGTTTCCGTTGTGAATGCTAATTGAGTGGCCACAGCAGCTGTGAATATCTTAGAGTACTAGCTGTAGGGAAATTCCCAGGAAATACCACTACAATAGTGCTGCAAGAGCTCCTCCATTTAAGTAGTCTCATGCCCACCTCCCGGAAAAGCGTCTGGCGACGTTGCGCAGGATGCTCGGTCTTCATTAAAAAGTACCAGGTAATTGCTTTTTCGTCAGGAATTTCAAACGGACCAATGAAATTGTAGAAAATGCAATTTACTGTTATTGATAGTCATCAAGCAAATATTCGAGAGTGAAATGGCTACTTGTACTGTCCAGAGACGTATCTAGTGCTGCGGATCGGCACGTCGATTTTGAGTACTGAGCTAGGAGTTATTCTTCTGAGCATCGTCCAGAAAGTGGGTTACCGCCTAGTCTCATGGGCCAGCCTTGAGTGAGGCTGGCCCACGAGACTAGGTTACCACCGTGCTACAGATGACCAGTAAGAAGGCAGTGCAAGCGTTTGTGCTTGGGAAGGATGTCTTTTTACAAACAAAGAGCAACTGTCATTCACAAGGCCCTGGGTTTTCACGAATCGAACAAAGAACTGGAATTCCATGGGTAGCTACCCGACTATGGTGGGTGAAGAGTTCGTCAAGACAATGGCGGTAGTTCTTTCCCACAAACAAGACAACGCCGTGATCCATTCTCCCCAGTGCATGCCAGTAGCGCACTCTTTACAGCTATTTCATGCTCCTCACTATTATAGCCATGCATCTGCTGAGCTAGCATAACTTCTCACCATGCGGAAATAAGATTAGCGGTTCCCAATTACGTATCCGCTAAATTATGAATATTTAATGAAGCCTGAGGATTGTGCTGAACGACGCCAGACTGTTTGACAGAGGCGGGTGTGGTCTGGGCACGAAACTACTGTGTAAGTGCCCATGCCCGGTCTTTCTTGCGTGAGTTACAAGCGCCCATGGGCGCTTGCTCGGGACAATACAGTAGTAGCGGATAGTTGTAGCTAGTCTTGTGCCCAGACGTTCACGCGTGGGCACGAGACTAAGTTGCAGCTACGCCATGCTCTGCTGCTCGCTTTTCTATTTCTATTCCGGTGTGAAATCCGTGTACGGACCTTTTTTCGGGCTGAAGCATGCGCCTAATACCCCCCCATTAGCAGGTAATCCAATTAATTCACACCCCCCCCCCCCCCAATCCCCTCCCTGTAGCCAATCATCTTGGCGAGGTGCCCCCACCTGTCAGCCTCTCTCCCATCCGAAACCCCCCACCCCTAATCAGTGAACAGCTAAACTCCCAACCCGGTCTAACCCAGCTACTGAGCAGGCTAACTGGCTCCAGCTAAAGCCCACCAGCTATCCCCGAAATAATACCAGCACCAAAGCTAACCCCTTCACTCATGGCCTGCCACCCCTCCCAAAGAAGGTGGTCGAACACATACTAGCAGGGGAGTATATTTAATTCACAGAGATACCCCCTGCCAAGGGCAAAGTGAAACCCATGCCAATCCCAGAAGGGAACATCATCCTTGTCCAAGCTTGTGACCTCCCCCAGCAGCAGAGGCTAATCCCAGACCTTGGGACATGGTCCCAGTGTTTTGCCACATATGCAAAATCTATTGGCAATTATATCTTATTACCTCATTCTTACCGTTCTTCTCCAACTGGCACAGGTTCAGCATCTTTGTCCACAATTTGTCCTTCTTCTTCCGAAGATTCAATCACCTTCATCTGAACATCATGTTTACTGCCTGCATAATTGAAATGATTGCTGAGAGACAGGATGTACCTGTTCACTACTATAAGGCTGGAGAGCAAGCCACATTCTGTTATAGAATGCATTCTACTTTATGCACTGTATAGTATAGAATGATCCTGTCCTGTTATAGAATGCATTCTATTTGTACCCCGTGCTACGTGTAGCAGCAGGGTTAAGCAATTGGTTCTGTCCGGCGTCTGTCCTGGTAGAGCAATAAAGCGGTTATATTCTGAGCATTTTCAGCCTGTTCTGATTATGAGTGCCTTCCACCATTTTTAATACAGTCATCGGTCACGCCCACAGCTTGGATCTTGGATACGGCCGTACACGATCACGGTATACTATAGATAGCACGCCTTCACATGCAAAATGGATCTTAGAAGAGAAAGAAAGCGTTCCCTTAAACTTCGGGAAATGGAACAAGCTCAGGAAGACAGGAAGGCAAGACAAAAGAGCATAAATGAAATGGTGGAGGAGAAAAGGTAACAAAAGAGGTAAAACGTTTGTAGATTATTATGCGTAGTGCATAATATGCTTATAGCTAATGAACATCACCCGTTTAGAAAGCATGCCTCAGACCGTCCAGAGAGATGCCGTCTGAACTGCACATTATTATCCGAAAAATATTCTCAACCTATACACAGTATTATAACAAGCCACTGCATAACATGCACACACACAACATCCACTAATTATACTCCCCCATCTTTCTTAATAATACTGCGCGGGGTATGTGTTCTCAGAACACCTCTAGTTTAGAATGTGTATAGAATGGGCAGTAGAATGGGAGCAGAGATTTTCATTTGTTGCAGCATATCTATACTCTGCCAAGTATAAAGATTTAAGGGGGGTGTAATGTAGCGTAATGCAATGTAATATTGAGGAGTATGGTAGTACTCTATATATAGGGATGGCTCCAAAAAAAAAATGGCTGCCCCATTGTATGTGTACAAAGTGATACTGTATAGTGGGTTATTTTCGTGGGGTGCCAATTTTCGTTACTTTCGTGGTTAACCTACAAGTCACAAAATTTTCCACCCATGAATTTTACGATCGGTTACATGTGCTGGACAAAGTCGAGCAGACTAGGCGCTAAGTCAACTTTCACTGTATATGTAGCTCTCTATAGTACCCATATCCCATTGACTGTGTCCTGGATCCAGAGGGTCCTCTGCATGTCACAAGCCGCCCTTCATGCCACAATCGAAAAAAGCAGAGAGTGGTTCAAGAGAAGGCTTTTCATTGAATGGACAATTACCTTCTTCAATTTCCTGAAGTATCATTGAGACTGCATTTGCTTTACACTTGTTATGCAAATTACATGCAAACTAAATAATCTCAGAATCTCACCATCTGAAAGTCGTGAAACAGCAAAAGTGATTGCTGCAGCAAATCCGAATTTAAGATGTAGCACTGTCATAAAGTCATCTCTACTCATCCCAAAAAGACTCTTTCCCAGAATTGTATGATCTGCAGGAATGTCACATGTTAATGTCATTCAAGCACCAACAGTACCCAAATATGTCATACCTGTCATATACTTCAAAGTGATGTCAGGAATTTGGGGGCATTCATTCTGCATCCACCTAAAAGCTTGCTCAGGTGTGTAGTCAATGACTTCATTCATGGCTGTGACAGGTAATTTGATGGACAACCATTAAGATCAACTTTTTTTTCTGGAATATGGATGCATGAAAAACCTGTGCACTCAACTTACTTGGTCCCGGGTTTGGTTCAACATCTCCAGCTATCATTAGAAGCATTTCCACCACTCCTCTTGTATCCTTGGTTTGGGGTAGTGAGGCAGAGGTACACTGCCATAACTCACCCTCTGCAGGAGGGTTCCTCAGAGGTTTTCTCATCCACTTTGCATGGCACCCTCTTGGTGTCTTCCCTGCATGCTACAGCATGAAGATCGTGAAAACTGGTATCTCAGTAGTAGAGTAGTGTGTGCACATATATGTATTCCTACATATATGTGCACACGAGCTCATAGCACAGCACCTCCCCCCCATAGATAATTGGAGTAGAATGGGAGTAGAATCCTGTGACCTGACCCTACTCCAGGGGTGTGAGGGTCTGGTAGCCTTGTTCCCAGGCTCCACTCCCCAGCTTTTCTAACACCATGTAGAAAAGCAGGGAGGACACACATACACACCTCCATTATCTCCTCTGGCAACATTGGGCACTAGCGAGTCAAATTCTGCCCCCGTGTCTATATGTATGTTTGTATGTATTGTATGTATGTCTTACCGAATATCTGTACAAAACTCAATTTTTGCGCATACATATTACATAAGCAATACTAATCACGTGCGCACTGTGAAAGCCAGATTTCAAGCCTACTTAAGTACTTCGTCACTGCTGGTTCCAGAAGATGCTTCGAGCAGTTTCGGGAAAGAGAGGAGAGATCTCAAGTACAACAATCCGCTGCCAGTGCAGCATGAAAGAAGAGGCTTCCAAGACAGCGAGATCGAGGCCAGGCTGTAGTAGATGAGAAGCTGTCAAGCAGAGAACTGACTCAGCAGCTGAGACTGTGGAGGAGAGACTGTGGAGGAGAGAGATATGAGGCTGCTGCAAATGAGGGACAGACTAGCTGCTCAGATGGGAGGAGAGAGAGGCGAGGCTGCAGCAAATGAGGGGCAGACTAGCTGCTGAGATTGTGAGATGAGCAGTTCTCAGAGGGAGAGACTAGCTGCTGAGAATGTAGAAGAGAGGGAGGTTAGGCTACAACATGACAGATAGAGCCACAGGGAGCAGTGAGTGCAAGGAACACTTGGCCAGTTGCATCTCCCACTTTAAAACAAGTCACAAAAAAGCATTTACAAATGAAGAAGCATGTAGGGATGGAATCTCAAAAAAGTAACCAAACAAGGTAGGAACACCACAATACTTTTACGGATTGCCGTCCCTACATCTTTTGCCATTTTTCTAACTATGCGTCGTGATGCTTGTTATGTGGGATAACAGGAGGCTAGTTTAATACAGTTACATCCTGTGGCATTTTTTCTAAAATGCATGCTTTAATTGGTATATAATCAGTTAGTTAATACAGATTATGCTGTTGGGATTGTACCAGTAGGGGGAGGAGTCAGAATGTTTCATAAGTGGTAGTTTTTGTGTCCAGTTTTTTTAATTCTGTAGTACGTATGTATAGCATGAGGAAGACAAAGGTCTGTCGCGAACAGCTGTAATCACTTAGTGCTGCTAACGATGATGTGCATTGCATGTGTGAAGATGTAAGGATTGAGTCTACATGTACGTGCCTGTTGCTAGACAGATATGGTGTGAGGTTATGTGTTATCATAGATAATATATACTCCGCGGAGTATATATTATCTATGGTGTTATGAAGTGCTGCAATCGTTTATTGGCTGTGGATATGGCTGATGTGGCAAGAGATCATAGTGGTAGCTATGTGTGTGGTTGGGAAAATGGCAAAAGATGTAGGTACGGCAATCCGTAAAAGTATTGTGGTGTTCCTACCTTGTTTGGTTACTTTTTTGAGATTCCATCCCTACTCGCTTCTTCATTTGTAAATGCTTTTTTGTGAGTTGTTTCAGCTACTTTTTTTGGGGGGGGGGGGGAGAAACGTTTATTTGCAGTGATGTGTTTTTTTCAGAGCCGACTTACAACAGCAAGACCACAGCAGAACCACTCACCATCTTTGTAGTGCATGCACATTCTGAATGGCCGTATGTATTTCTTACTCCATGCAGGTTCTGGTTGCAGTAGCTACATAGACAATACTGCCATGTATTACTATTATTAATATGCAGTAGAACGTAATTGTGGTATGTTAGCAGAGAGACTTTAAACAACTGCAAAGCAATGCGGGCAAGGTAGGTCATAGGAGTGCACAGCACTGAGAGCGAGGCGGTTACTGACTCTATTTAATGCACATCATCAAGATTAGTCTGGTCTAGCAGTTGTATCTCTGTATTCATTAAGCTTATACTATATATTAATAATATGTCTTATAGCAACTCACTGCTATGATGAAGTGCACTCCAAGCCCCTGGTAAAAGTGGTACACACAGCAATCCAAATACGTGCTTAGTGTTATAAGCTTCCGGTTGTGTTATGTTTAGGATAGATACCTAGCTAGAGGGATTTAACCTACTTCATGTGAACCAAGGAAGTGTTAATTGAGTCGAGGGCGAAGCCCAAGACTCAATTAACACTTCCAAGTTTCCCAAGGGTGTTTAAGTAGGTTAAATCCTGAGAACCAGGTGTCTATCCTATTTAGACTATATAAACAATCTAGAGGTGTGAAGACTTCAAAGTGCTGGATACTGCTTAGCAACTAATGAGGGCTTTAACCTACTTAAACACCCTCTACTAACTGCCATACTTCAAAGGATTTACCTCATATAGTCTAATAATGGTTATCATTGAAAATGGCGTGGAGCGGCGAGCGTTCACTCGAGAGCGCTAGTAAATCACTGCCAAAAACTTCGAATTCTTTGAGAGCACTCTGGTATGAGTGCAATACCCAGCAGAGAATGCCGCTTCTGCGCGTTTGATCCATTGTAATTCCTTCAGTCATTATTGCCCTAGCCTCTCGGAAGAACTACTACTACTATGAGAAACAAGGAGGACAAATGGTGATTTTGCAACCCACTGATTTTGTACTTCAGCGATGCTTTCTAACATTGGTATTAGTCTTTTTGGTTATGAAAACACCTGAGAATGACAGGTACAGCTCATAAAGGTTTATGACTACGTGTATAGTAGACTTTTCAGCATATCATTTTGTACATATTTAATGCGGCGGCCATTTTTTCCCCGTGCCATCCCTACATATGGAGTACTACCGTACTCCATGATATTCAACAGTGTGTTGTGCAATATAAGATGCAATAGTTCCATGCACATAATATTATGGCTGCACTGGAGGCGTACTCTACTCACAGAATCATTTGCCTGCCACTTGTCACCTGGAATGACGCTGGTCTTGTGGACTCTCATGTGATCAGTTTTATTTTGTACGTCCATGTACGTCCATATGATAAATGACCATTAGTGATCACAAATTATTTAAGGTCTTGTTGTTGCAATAACTCCATGCATGTACATGTACTGTATACTCTGCACTCACTCAGGCTCACCCCACAATGTCCTGCATTTGCCTAGCATTTAATATAGAGAAAAAGCAGTCAACTGCCTCTTACGTCAGGTATCTGTAAAAGCTGGACTCTGGACTCTGGACTGGACCAAGGACTGGACTATGGGTCTAGATTTTGATTAGTTCTGCTGTCAATAGCTGCTTACAGTTCTGAAACGTTAGTACCAGTGGGGTGGTTCAGGGAAATTGACTGCATCCCACCGTTTTTCTAGGTAAGAATGCTAGCAGTTGGTCCACTATATTCGTTACTAGCTTCGTAAATCGTACCTGTAAGCAAGTAGACATAACGTATGTCAACACTGCAAGATTCCAGATAAGAATCTATAATAGAAAAGCACTGAAAAGGGATAAAGACTAGAATCAGCCTTCATGTACCCGCCTACCAGTATCGAACGGCTTTCAACACTGCTTTTGTGTCCGTAGCGTTTTCAGCCACCAAAGGACACTGGAGAACATGGCACAGTAAGATTTGGCAACTTAATGAACTTACAGAAACGAGCACTACAGCCACTGCTGCGTACGCGTATACCAGAATTCTATCACATGCAGAATGAAATTGTGGATGACGTCATAGCCTCCAGCTTCGCGGCCTCCTCGATCTGTCGATGCCACAACGGTGGGATGCAGTCAATTTCCTTGAAGGCACTAACATCTCAGAACTGTAAGCAGCTATTGGCGGCAGAAATACAACAAAATCTAGACCTAGTCCAGCCCATGGTCCAGTCCATAGTCCAGTCCAGAGTCCAGAGTCCAGCTTTTACAGATACCCTCTTACATCCTACCTTGCCATCCTCCCCCTATGGTTCAGGGGGTGGGACGCGAGACCCTTGGAAACCAATACTTAAGACAACAGCTACACTTATCACATGCTAATAGTATACAATCTCCTATAACAGTTTTAGTATTGGGTGAATGCAAATACTGTATGATCAAAAATTCCGCGAACTCGGCCCTGTATCTTCTTTGTGGTGTGGTTGAATGGCTTCATTTCCGGGTTATTGCTGCAGTAACGCCTCTTGTATAAACAACCCACGTTTCATTCTGATAGCACATAGCGTTGGAGATACACGTCTTAGTTTGAAGTACGCGTGTTCCAAAATGCGGGAAGTGCCGGGTTTTGGCAAATCAAGTCACATATGTATTGTAAATTCTTACACAACATTCATGACTGGATCAAAGAAAAGGGACATTCATGGTAACCAGTAGGCAACCAGTAGCGCATAATGACGTGAGAAGTGGAAGAGAGAGTAGGAGTGTGCAACGACCACGCAAAAGATTAAATTTCGAAAATGTTCCCACGCTACTTCCATTACTATTTTGGGCACGCACGTGCCACAGTCAAAGCATCATGAAGCTGGCTTGAAACAGAAGGTTACGGCTGTCTAGCAAAGCGACACTATGCCCTACGGCCACTTGTGAGTCATGACTGCCAAACGTACGCTGCCAGAGGTGTGATGCCTGAGACAACCTTTAGTAACAGCGACTAATGCCATTTAGACTAAGCGGCTGCTAGCTAAGTTTGTTGCTACAATGTACCTGATCTTCAGAAACCCATCAGAACCTGGTAGGAGCCTTGGGTACACTACTCCAAGTATCATGGAGTACGGTAGTACTCCATATATAATCACAATAATCTCTCAAGTACCACCTTTCAATGCCTACAGACACACATACACACCTCCATTATCTCCTCTGGTAACATTGGGGGCTCTGGTTCTCCCTCCTTGAATCCTTTCCATGATCTCTTGGTAGCTGGTGATTTCTGCTTAGCACTGGAAGGATTTTTCCTTTTAGAGCCCACTGTTGCCTAGAGCCAGGTCACAAAGACATGTCATAAGTCACCAAAAGCGGAAAAAGGTAATTATACATAATTATAGCTATAAAGCAACACAAAGCACCAGTGATCTTTAATACAGAGAAAAAGTAGTCAACTGCCTCTTATGTCCTACCTTGCCATCCTCCCGCGGTGGTTCAGGGGATGGGGCACTTATCACGTGCTAATAGTATACACTCGTCCTATACCACTTTCAGTATTGGGTGAATGCAAATACTGCAAAAAATTTCACTACCACAAATTATCTATGGCTATGGTAGTCTGTACAAAACTCACCTCAGCACACTGTGGCTCCAGCGTGACTGCCAATATATAAAACAGCCCAAGTATGAGTAAGCCCAAGTTTGTCCCTGGGCCACACAGAGTCGGTAGCACTCGGACATCAGAAATGGGGTGACATCTTGGAAGATAACAGAAACTGGATTGGTCCACTCCTTTCAGGTCGGCAATGCTACATAACAGTATCACCAGGATCACAAAATACCTGTGTTTTCTCATTGGTTCCTGCATGTAAAAAAAAAAGTGCAAGATACAGTATAAGTTAGTTCTCCTCACATGAATAGAGAGTTTTCAATGACATCATCAGCATCTAGTAACTGTCACTAGAGTGCCATCTTGGTGGGCAGCAAATAGTATTAGCCATGCACATAAGGACAGGAAGTTGCTCTTGTACTCACAGTAGAGACAGCAGATTCACTCAGTATTATCATTGTATTATCTATGCTCCTACTTATCTGAAATTCAAAGAGAAGACACAGCGTTGGTGTGGGGCGGGCACTACAAGTACTTGATGCTATATGCCATTCTGTTCTGTTTCGTTGTGCGTAATAAACAGTGGTTACACAACTAGCGAGTATGGTGTGGTTTAAATTTGCATTCTCTACATGTGACCTGTCGTACGTTTACGCAATTATCACCTTCTTCTGTGGCACGTGATGCTGCTAATGGCGCCCAGACTCACTCCTCTGTGCGAGTGAGGCTGGCCCGTGAGACTAAAATATCACCAGATCACACAAGATTTGGACAAAGTGAAACTGGAGAGACGTCCTGCCTTCATCTGTTGACAGTCATACCTAACTATGTGTTTGTTGTTGTTGTTTTTTTGTACACTCCTGATCTAGCTAGGTATCTATCCTATACATAACGCAACCGGAAGCTTATAACACTAAGCACGTATTTGGATTGCTGTGTGTACCGCTTCTACCAGGGGGCTTGGAGTGCACTTCATCATAGCAGTGAGTTGCTATAAGACATATTATTAATATATAGAATAAGCTTAATGAATACAGAGATACAACTGCTAGACCAGACTAATCTTGATGATGTGCATGAAATAGAGTCAGTAACCGCCTCGCTCTCAGTGCTGTGCACTCCTATGACCTACCTTGCCCGCATTGCTTTGCAGTTGTTTAAAGTCTCTCTGCTAACATACCACAATTACGTTCTACTGCATTAATAATAGTATTACATGGCAGTATTGTCTATGTAGCTATTGCAACCAGAACCTGCATGGAGTAAGAAATACATACGGCCATTCAGAATGTGCATGCACTACAAAGATGGTGAGTGGTTCTGCTGTGGTCGTGCTGTTGTAAGTCGGCTCTGAAAAAAACACATCACTGCAAATAAACGTTTCAAAGCATTTACAAAATGAAGAAGCATGTAGGGATGGAATCTCAAAAAAATAACCAAACAAGGTAGGAACACCACAATACTTTTACGGATTGCCGTACCTACATCTTTTGCCATTTTCCCAACCACACACATAGCTACCACTATGATCTCTTGCCACATCAGCCATATCCACAGCCAATAAACAATTGCAGCACTTCATAACACCATAGATAATATATACTCCGCGGAGTATATATTTTCTATGATAACACATAACCTCACACCATATCTGTCTAGCAACAGGCACGTACATGTAGACTCAATCCTTACATCTTCACACATGCAATGCACATCATCGTTAGCAGCACTAAGTGATTACAGCTGTTCGCGACAGACCTTTGTCTTCCTCATGCTATACATACGTACTACAGAATTAAAAAAACTGGACACAAAACTACCACTTATGAAACATTCTGACTCCTCCCCCTACTGGTACAATCCCAACAGCATAATCTGTATTAACTAACTCATTTGTGATTATATACCAATTAAAGCATGCATTTTAGAAAAAATGCCACAGGATGTAACTGTATTAAACTAGCCTCCTGTTATCCCACATAACAAGCATCACGACGCATAGTTAGAAAAATGGCAAAAGATGTAGGGACGGCAATCCGTAAAAGTATTGTGGTGTTCCTTCCTTGTTTGGTTACTTTTTTGAGATCCCATCCCTACATGCTTCTTCATTTTGTAAATGCTTTTTTGTGACTTGTTTTAAAGTGGGAGATGCAACTGGCCAAGTGTTCCTTGCACTCACTGCTCCCTGTGGCTCTATCTGTCATGTTGTAGCCTAACCTCCCTCTCTTTTACATTCTCAGCAGCTAGTCTCTCCCTCTGAGAACTACTCATCTGCTGCAGCCTCACACTATCAGCAGCTAGTCTGCCCCTCATTTGCTGCAGCCTCGCCTCTCTCTCCTCCCATCTGAGCAGCTAGTCTGTCCCTCATTTGCAGCAGCCTCGTATCTCTCTCCTCCACAGTCTCTCCTCCACAGTCTCAGCTGCTGAGTCAGTTCTCTGCTTGACAGCTTCTCATCTACTACAGCCTGGCCTCGATCTCACTGTCTTCAAAGCCTCTTCTTTCACGCTGCACTGGCAGCGGATTGTTGTACTTGAGATCTCTCCTCTCTTTCCCAAAGCTGCTCAAAGCATCTTCTGGAACCAGCAGTGACGAAGTATTTAAGTAGGCTTGAAATCTGGCTTTCACAGTGCGCACGTGATTAGTATTGCTTATGTAATATGAATACGCAAAAATAGAGTTTTGTACAGATATTCGGTAAGACGTACGTACAATACATACAAACATACATATAGACACGGTGGCAGAATTTGACTCGCTAGTGCCCAATGTTGCCAGAGAAGATAATGGAGGTGTGTATATGTGTCCTCCCTGCTTTTCTACATGGTGTTAGAAAAGCTGGGGAGTGGAGCCTGGGAACAAGGCTACAAGACCCTCACACCCCTGGAGTAGGGGATTCTACTCCCATTCTATCTATGGGGGGGTGCTGTGCTATGAGCTTGTATGCACATATATGTAGGAATACATATATGTGCACACACTACTCTACTACTGAGAATACCAGTTTTCACGATCTTCATGCTGTAGCATGCAGGGAAGACACCAAGAGGGTGCCATGCAAAGTGGATGAGAAAACCTCTGAGGAACCCTCTTGCAGAGGGTGAGTTATGGCAGTGTACCTCTGCCTCACTACCCCAAACCAAGGATACAAGAGGAGTGGTGGAAATGCTTCTAATGATAGCTGGAGATGTTGAACCAAACCCGGGACCTAGTAAGTTGAGTGCACAGATTTTTCATGCGTCCATATTCCACCAAAAAGTATTGATCTTAATGGTTGTCCATCAAATTACCTGTCACAGCCATGAATGAAGTCAATGACTACACACCTGAGCAAGCTTTTGGTGGATGAAGAAAGAATGCCCCCCAATTCCTGACATCACTTTGAAGTATATGACAGGTATGACATATTTGGGTACTGTTGGTGCTTGAATGACATGAATGACATTAACATGTGACATTCCTGCAGATCATACAATTATGGGAAAGAGTCTTTTTGGGATGAGTACAGATGACTTTATGACAGTGCTACATCTTAAGTTCGGATTTGCTGCAGCAATCACTTTTGCTGTTTCACGACTTTCAGATGGTGAGATTCTGAGATTATTTAGTTTGCATGTAATTTGTATAACAAGTGTAAAGCAAATGCAGTCTCAATGATATTTCAGGAAATTGAAGAAGGTAATTGTCCATTCAATTAAAAGCCTTCTCTTGAACCACTCTCTGCTTTTTTCGATTGTGGCATGAAGGGCGGCTTGTGACAGAGGACCCTCTGGATCCAGGACACAGTCAATGGGATACGGGTACTATAGAGAGCTACATATATAGTGAAAGTCGACTTAGCGCCTAGTCTGCTTGACTTTGTCCAGCACATGTAACCGATCGTAAAATTCATGGGTGGAAAATTTTGTGACTTGTAGGTTAACCACGAAAATAACGAAAATTGGCACCCCACGAAAATAACCAACTATATGGTATCACTTTGTACACATACAATGGGGCAGCCATTTTTTTTTGGGAGCCATCCCTATATATAGAGTACTACCGTACTCCTCAATATTACATTGCATTACGCTACATTACACCCCCCTTAAATCTTTATACTTGGCAGAGTATAGATATGCTGCAACAAATGAAAATCTCTGCTCCCATTCTACTGCCCATTCTAAACACATTCTAAACTAGAGGTGTTCTGAGAACACATACCCCACGCAGTATTATTAAGAAAGAAGGGGGAGTATAATTAGTGGATGTTGTGTGTGTGCATGTTATGCAGTGGCTTGTTATAATACTGTGTATAGGTTGAGAATATTTCTCGGATAATAATGTGCAGTTCAGACGGCATCTCTCTGGACGGTCTGAGGCATGCTTTCTATAAACGGGTGATGTTCATTAGCTATAACATATTATGCGCTACGCATAATAATCTACAAACGTTTTACCTCTTTTGTTACCTTTTCTCCTCCACCATTTCATTTATGCTCTTTTGTCTTGCCTTCCTGTCTTCCTTAGCTTGTTCCATTTCCCGAAGTTTAAGGGAACGCTTTCTTTCTCTTCTAAGATCCATTTTGCATGTGAAGGCGTGCTATCTATAGTATACCGTGATCGTGTACGGCCGTATCCAAGGTCCAAGCTGTGGGCGTGACCGATGACCGTATTAACTAGAGGTGTTCTGAGAACACATACCCCGCGCAGTATTATTAAGAAAGATGGGGGAGTATAATCAGTAGATTTGTGTGTGTGCATGTTATGTATTGGCTTGTTTTAATACTGTGTATAGGTTGAGAATATTATTTGGATTAATAATGTGCAGTTCAGACTGCATACTGCATGATGGTATAGTAATTTTGGAGATGGTATACATGCTGAATGCATGAGGCTGTCACATCTGTTATCAATGCAGCATTGGCTACTGCATGTACGTTTGTTGCAGCAGCTGATCACGCAGGGACTACAATTATCTTGGAGTGACTGACTGACGCTTAGCGGCTTTGGCCTGGGCTTCTCTCGGTTGGAGTAGTTCATCAGACTGACGCTTAGCTGCTTTGGCCTCGGCATCTCTCTGTGTCCTTTGCTTTCTAAACGAGTGATGTTAATTAGCTATAACATCGCGCATAATAAATTATCTACTAACCTCTTTTGAGCCAGAGTGGCTGGTTGTCTTGCCCTGTCTTCCTGAGCTTGTTCCATTTCCCGAAGTTTATAGGAACGCTTTCTTTCTCTTCTAAGATCCATTTTTCGATGTGAAACTATTATCTATGGTGAAAGCGTGCTATCTATAGTATATACCGTGATCGTGTACGACCGTATCCAAGCTGTGGGCGCGACCGATGACCGTATTAAAAATGGTGGAAGGCACTGATAATCAGAAAGGCTGAAAATGCTCAGAATATAACCGCTATATTGCTCTACCAGGTACACACAAGCTAAGATACGACGAATCTGATCGTCACGCTCGTGTTTAGAAATCATTATAGGCTCTAATTCGCGCAATTTCAAATTTTTTTTGCAGACGCCGGACGCCCGACGCCGGACAGAACCAATCGCTTAACCCCGCCGCTGCGCTGCGCGGGGTAAAAATGGTGGAAGGCACTCATAATCAGAACAGGCTGAAAATGTTCAGAATATAACCGCTTTATTGCTCTACCAGGACAGACGCCGGACAGAACCAATTGCTTAACCCCGCCGCTACACGTAGCGCGGGGTACAAATAGAATGCATTCTATAACAGGACAGGATCATTCTATACTATACAGTGCATAAAGTAGAATGCATTCTATAACAGAATGTGGCTTGCTCTCCAGCCTTATAGTAGTGAACAGGTACATCCTGTCTCTCAGCAATCATTTCAATTATGCAGGCAGTAAACATGATGTTCAGATGAAGGTGATTGAATCTTCGGAAGAAGAAGGACAAATTGTGGACAAAGATGCTGAACCTGTGCCAGTTGGAGAAGAACGGTAAGAATGAGGTAATAAGATATAATTGCCAATAGATTTTGCATATGTGGCAAAACACTGGGACCATGTCCCAAGGTCTGGGATTAGCCTCTGCTGCTGGGGGAGGTCACAAGCTTGGACAAGGATGATGTTCCCTTCTGGGATTGGCATGGGTTTCACTTTGCCCTTGGCAGGGGGTATCTCTGTGAATTATACTCCCCTGCCAGTATGTGTTCGACCACCTTCTTTGGGAGGGGTGGCAGGCCATGGGTGAGGGGGTTAGCTTTGGTGCTGGTATTATTTCGGGGATAGCTGGTGGGCTTTAGCTGGAGCCAGTTAGCCTGCTCAGTAGCTGGGTTACCGTTTGTAGACTGGGTTGGAAGTTTAGCTGGTCACTGATTAGGGGTGGGGGGTTTCGGATGGGAGAGAGGCTGACAGGTGGGGGCATCTCGCCAAGATGATTGGCTACAGGGGAAAATAGGGAGATTGAGGGGCAGACTAGCTGCTGAGAGTGTGAGGCTGCAGCAGATGAGTAGTTCTCAGAGGGAGAGACTAGCTGCTGAGAATGTAGAAGAGAGGGAGGTTAGGCTACAACATGACAGATAGAGCCACAGGGAGCAGTGAGTGCAAGGAACACTTGGCCAGTTGCATCTCCCACTTTAAAACAAGTCACAAAAAAGCATTTACAAAATGAAGAAGCATGTAGGAATGGGATCTCAAAAAAGTAACCAAACAAGGTAGGAACACCACAATACTTTTACGGATTGCCGTCCCTACATCTTTTGCCATTTTTCTAACTATGCGTCGTGATGCTTGTTATGTGGGATAACAGGAGGCTAGTTTAATACAGTTACATCCTGTGGCATTTTTTCTAAAATGCATGCTTTAATTGGTATATAATCACAAATGAGTTAGTTAATACAGATTATGCTGTTGGGATTGTACCAGTAGGGGGAGGAGTCAGAATTTTTCATAAGTAGTAGTTTTGTGTCCAGTTTTTTTAATTCTGTAGTACGTATGTATAGCATGAGGAAGACAAAGGTCTGTCGCGAACAGCTGTAATCACTTAGTGCTGCTAACGATGATGTGCATTGCATGTGTGAAGATGTAAGGATTGAGTCTACATGTACGTGCCTGTTGCTAGACAGATATGGTGTGAGGTTATGTGTTATCATAGAAAATATATACTCCGCGGAGTATATATTATCTATGGTGTTATGAAGTGCTGCAATTGTTTATTGGCTGTGGATATGGCTGATGTGGCAAGAGATCATAGTGGTAGCTATGTGTGTGGTTGGGAAAATGGCAAAAGATGTAGGTACGGCAATCCGTAAAAGTATTGTGGTGTTCCTACCTTGTTTGGTTACTTTTTTGAGATTCCATCCCTACATGCTTCTTCATTTTGTAAATGCTTTTTTGTGACTTGTTTCTGCTACTTTTTGGGGGGGGGGGGGGGGGGGGGGGAACGTTTATTTGCAGTGATGTTTTTTTTTTCAGAGCAGACTTACAACAGCAAGACCACAGCAGAACCACTCACCATCTTTGTAGTGCATGCACATTCTGAATGGCCGTATGTATTTCTTACTCCATGCAGGTTCTGGTTGCAGTAGCTACATAGACAATACTGCCATGTATTACTATTATTAATATGCAGTAGAACGTAATTGTGGTATGTTAGCAGAGAGACTTTAAACAACTGCAAAGCAATGCGGGCAAGGTAGGTCATAGGAGTGCACAGCACTGAGAGCGAGGCGGTTACTGACTCTATTTCATGCACATCATCAAGATTAGTCTGGTCTAGCAGTTGTATCTCTGTATTCATTAAGCTTATTCTATATATTAATAATATGTCTTATAGCAACTCACTGCTATGATGAAGTGCACTCCAAGCCCCCTGGTAGAAGCGGTACACACAGCAATCCAAATACGTGCTTAGTGTTATAAGCTTCCGGTTGCGTTATGTTTAGGATAGATACCTAGCTAGAGGGATTTAACCTACTTAAACACCCATGTGAACCAAGGAAGTGTTAATTGAGTCGAGGGCGAAGCCCAAGACTCAATTAACACTTCCAAGTTTCCCAAGGGTGTTTAAGTAGGTTAAATCCTGAGAGCCAGGTGTCTATCCTACTTAGACTATATAAACAATCTAGAGGTGCGAAGACTTCAAAGTGCTGGATACTGCTTAGCAACTAATGAGGGCTTTAACCTACTTAAACACCCTCTACTAACCGGCATACTTCAAAGGATTTACCTCATTAATTATTCATATATGGTCTAATAATGGTTATCATTGAAAATGGTGTGGAGCAGCAAGCGTTCACTCGAGAGCGCTAGTAAATCACTGCCAAAAACTTCGAATTCTTTGAGAGTGCTCTGATATGAGTGCAATACCCAGCAGAGAATGCCGCTTCTTCGCGTTTGATCCATTGTAATTCCTTCAGTCATTATTGCCCTAGCCTCTCGGAAGAACTACTACTACTACGAGAAACAAGGAGGACAAATGGTGATTTTGCAACCCACCGATTTTGTACTTCAGTGATGCTTTCTATAATTGGTATTAGTCTTTTTGGTTATGAAAACACCTGAGAATGACAGGTACAGCTCATAAAGGTTTATGACTACGTGCATAGTAGACTTTTCAGCATATCATTTTATACATATTTAATGCAGCAGCCTTTTTTTCCCCGTGCCATCCCTACATATGGAGTACTACCGTACTCCATGATATTCAACAGCGTGCTGTGCAAGCTAAGATGCAATAGTTCCATGCACATAATATTATGGCTGCACTGGAGGCGTACTCTACTCACAGAATCATTTGCCTGCCACTTGTCACCTGGAATGACGCTGGTCTTGTGGACTCTAATGTGATCAGGTTTTTTTTGTATGTCCATGTACATCCATATGATAAATGACCGTTAGTGATCACAAATTATTTAAGGTCTTGTTGTTGCAATAACTCCATGCATGTACATGTACTGTATACTCTGCACTCGCTCAGGCTCACCCCACAATGCCCTGCATTTGCCTAGCATTTAATATAGAGAAAAAGCAGTCAACTGCCTCTTACCTCGGGTATCTGTAAAAGCTGGACTCTGGACTCTGGATTGGACCATGGACTGGACTATGGACTGGACTAGGTCTAGATTTTGATTAGTTCTGCTACCAATAGCTGCTTACAGTTCTGAAACGTTAGTACCAACAGTGGGATGCAGTCAATTTCCTTGAAGGCACTAACATCTCAGAACTGTAAGCAGCTATTGGCGGCAGAACTACAACAAAATCTAGACCTAGTCCAGTCCATGGTTCAGTCCATAGTGCAGTCCAGGGTCCAGAGTCCAGCTTTTACAGATACCCTCTTACGTCCTACCTTGCCATCCTCCCCCTATGGTTCAGGGGGTGGGAAGCGAGACCCTTGGAAACCAATACTTAAGACAACAGCTACACTTATCACATGCTAATAGTATACAATCTCCTATAACAGTTTTAGTATTGGGTGAATGCAAATACTGTATGATCAAAAATTCCGCGAACTCAGCCCTGTATCTTCTTTGTGGTGTGGTTGAATGGCTTCATTTCCGGGTTATTGCTGCAGTAACACCTCTTGTATAAACAACCCACGTTTCATTTTGATAGCACATAGCGTTGGAGATACACGTCTTAGTTTGAAGAACGTGTGTTCCAAAATGCGGGAAGTGCCTGGTTTTCGCAAATCCAGTCACATATGTATTGTAAATTCTTACACAACATTCATGACTGGATCAAAGAAAAGGGACATTCATGGTAACTAGTAGGCAACCAGTAGGTAACCAGGAGCGCATAATGACACGAGAAGTGGAAGAGAGAGTAGGAGTGTGCAACGACCACGCAAAAGATTAAATTTCGAAAATGTTCCCACGCTAGTTCCGTTACTATTTTGGCAACGCACGTGCCACAGTCAAAGCATCATGAAGCTGGCTTGAAACAGAAGGCTACGGCTGTCTAGCAAAGCGACACTATGCCCTACGGCCAAAAAGGCCGCTTGTGAGTCATGACTGCCAATCGTACGCTGCCAGAGGTGTGATGCCTGAGACAACCTTTAGTAACAGAAACTAATGCCATTTAGACTAGCTAAGTTTGTTGCTACAATGTACCTGCTCTTCAGAAACCCATCAGAACCTGGTAGGAGCCTGGGGTACACTGATCCAAGTATCATGGAGTACGGTAGTACTCCATATATAGGGATGGCACGCGAAAAAATGGCCGCCGCATTGTATGTGTACAAAATGATACGTCAAAACTCTGCCCTAGATATAGTCATAAGCCTTTAAGTGCTATACCTGTCATTCTCGAGTGTTTTCATCAGTAAGAAGACTGTTAACATTGCTGGAGAGCACCGTGAAGTACCACATCAGCAAGTCGCTAAACCGGCAAATTGTTCATATTGTTCTTCTTAAGCCAAGCTACAGCAATAATGGCTGAAGCAATTACAAACGCGAAGAAGCGGCAATTCTCCCAGGGTATTACACTCACACCATAGCGTTCTCAAAGAAATCAATCTGTTCAGCAGTGATTCTCAAGCGCTTCAGGCGAGTACTTAGCACTACACACCATTCTATTCCATTCCGTTCACCGTTACGACAGTTACGCCTACACCGGAAACAGAGCCTTGAGCACGAGCTGTTCTGCTAGGACGATTATAATACTTGAAGTATAACAGTGATAGACCCAAAGTGAGTTGCTATAGCTCAGTCATAATAGTAAAGAACAGAGATACAACTCCTAGACCTGTGTAGACCATACTAACTTCCATGATGCACATTAAATGGAGTTAGTACAGCTGCTGTGCACTCATGGCACTCCTGCAACCATCCTTGCCCACATTGCCTTGCAGTTGTTTGTGGTGGCCTTGAACTGTAACTGTCCCTGCTAACACTCCACAATTTTGTTGTCAATGACATCATGTACAGTTTAGCTATCGATCATCCACCTGAGTAGCTTAATATTTAATATACTGCCAAGTAGCTCTATATAGCTACAAGCTGCAACGCTGCTACCATACTCTTTTCCCTCAAAAAAAACAAGCGAAACAAGTCACAAAAAAGCATTTTATAAATGAAATGACATATAGGGATGGAATCCCCAAAAAGCATCCAAACAAGGTAGGAATGACACCACACTGAATACTTTTACGGATTCCCATCCCTATATCTTTTGACTTATTTTCAACCACACACACCACAATCCCCTACATGCCACACCAGCCATACCAATAAATGATTGCATTGCTTTCCTCACAAGCTAAGCTCACACTATAATTCTTCCTTTGTAACAATGTACACTGTAGACTCAATATATACTGCTCATGCACCTCACATCCTTCCACACATATCACCCCACTTACTTACAGTCCCGCCTGTAACAACACTACTTACAGTCCCGCCTGTAACAACACACTTTGAAATACTGTCTTCGACCAATATTATTTGAACACAAAAGTGGTTCCAAAAAATGCCACAGAATATACACATAGGGATGGGAATCCGTAAAAGTATTCAGTGTGGTGTCATTCCTACCTTGTTTGGATGCTTTTTGGGGATTCCATCCCTATATGTCATTTCATTTTTAAAATGCTTTTTTGTGACTTGTATTAGTAGGTTTGTGTTGTTTGCTAGCCTGTACTTCCGTCTGCAGCAAACGTTTGGCGGCTAAACAATCACGAACGGCTACACAAACGTTTTCGCTCGCTTTTCCGGTAATACTCACTGCTGTAGAAGCTGTTTGGTTCAGCAATCAACGACTATTAAACTTTCTTCTTCGATGGACTCGAAGCACGTGCGTACCAAAAATAGTAACGGTGTCTTTTGCGTGGTCGTTGCACGCACGCTCCTACTCTCTCTTCCGCTTCTCATGTCAAGGTAACTCATTCCCTGAGGAGACACCTGAAAAACAAAACAAAAAACTCAGTCACACTCTATAGTGTTCATAGTATTTTTCAGGTAAATTGATACATAGGATGATTAGACCAGTAGATATCAAGAGGTAACCAGTAGGTTGGGAGAGGTAAGCAGTAACTAGAGCTTTTGCGCATTTGAATCACTGTAATTGCTTCAGTCGTTTTTGTGATATCGCCTCAGAAGAAAGAAGAAAGCTGGAGACTATTTGCAGGTTTAGCGACTTGCCGATTTGGCACTTCAGCGATACTCTCTGTCGGCGTTAACATCACTCGTTTAGAAAGCAAAGGACACAGAGAGATGCCGAGGCCAAAGCAGCTAAGCGTCAGTCTGATGAACTACTCCAACAGAGAGAAGCCCAGGCCAAAGCCGCTAAGCATCAGTCAGTCACTCCAAGATAATTGTAGTCACTGCGTGATCAGCTGCTGCAACAAACGTACATGCAGTAGCCAATGCTGCATTGATAACAGATGTGACAGCCTCATGCATTCAGCATGTATACCATCTCCAAAATTACTATACCATAATGCAGTATGCAGTCTGAACTGCACATTATTAATCCAAATAATATTCTCAACCTATACACAGTATTATAACAAGCCAATACATAACATGCACACACACAAATCTACTAATTATACTCCCCCATCTTTCTTAATAATACTGCGCGGGGTATGTGTTCTCAGAACACCTCTAGTTAATACGGTCATCGGTCACGCCCACAGCTTGGACCTTGGATACGGCCGTACACGATCACGGTATACTATAGATAGCACGCCTTCACATGCAAAATGGATCTTAGAAGAGAAAGAAAGCGTTCCCTTAAACTTCGGGAAATGGAACAAGCTAAGGAAGACAGGAAGGCAAGACAAAAGAGCATAA
The DNA here is from genome assembly GCA_963921505.1 of Phakellia ventilabrum. Taxonomy (NCBI): domain Eukaryota; kingdom Metazoa; phylum Porifera; class Demospongiae; order Axinellida; family Axinellidae; genus Phakellia; species Phakellia ventilabrum. Next base: position 3,691,976 of record OY997400.1, on the reverse strand, counting down.
ATGAAATGGTGGAGGAGAAAAGGTAACAAAAGAGGTAAAACGTTTGTAGATTATTATGCGTAGTGCATAATATGTTATAGCTAATGAACATCACCCGTTTATAGAAAGCATGCCTCAGACCGTCCAGAGAGATGCCGTCTGAACTGCACATTATTATCCGAAAAATATTCTCAACCTATACACAGTATTATAACAAGCCACTGCATAACATGCACACACACAACATCCACTAATTATACTCCCCCATCTTTCTTAATAATACTGCGTGGGGTATGTGTTCTCAGAACACCTCTAGTTTAGAATGTGTTTAGAATGGGCAGTAGAATGGGAGCAGAGATTTTCATTTGTTGCAGCATATCTATACTCTGCCAAGTATAAAGATTTAAGGGGGGTGTAATGTAGCGTAATGCAATGTAATATTGAGGAGTACGGTAGTACTCTATATATAGGGATGGCTCCCAAAAAAAATGGCTGCCCCATTGTATGTGTACAAAGTGATACCATATAGTTGGTTATTTTCGTGGGGTGCCAATTTTCGTTATTTTCGTGGTTAACCAGTCACAAAATTTTCCACCCATGAATTTTACGATCGGTTACATGTGCTGGACAAAGTCAAGCAGACTAGGCGCTAAGTCGACTTTCACTATATATGTAGCTCTCTATAGTACCCGTATCCCATTGACTGTGTCCTGGATCCAGAGGGTCCTCTGTCACAAGCCGCCCTTCATGCCACAATCGAAAAAAGCAGAGAGTGGTTCAAGAGAAGGCTTTTAATTGAATGGACAATTACCTTCTTCAATTTCCTGAAGTATCATTGAGACTGCATTTGCTTTACACTTGTTATACAAATTACATGCAAACTAAATAATCTCAGAATCTCACCATCTGAAAGTCGTGAAACAGCAAAAGTGATTGCTGCAGCAAATCCGAACTTAAGATGTAGCACTGTCATAAAGTCATCTGTACTCATCCCAAAAAGACTCTTTCCCATAATTGTATGATCTGCAGGAATGTCACATGTTAATGTCATTCATGTCATTCAAGCACCAACAGTACCCAAATATGTCATACCTGTCATATACTTCAAAGTGATGTCAGGAATTGGGGGGCATTCTTTCTTCATCCACCTAAAAGCTTGCTCAGGTGTGTAGTCATTGACTTCATTCATGGCTGTGACAGGTAATTTGATGGACAACCATTAAGATCAATACTTTTTGGTGGAATATGGACGCATGAAAAATCTGTGCACTCAACTTACTAGGTCCCGGGTTTGGTTCAACATCTCCAGCTATTATTAGAAGCATTTCCACCACTCCTCTTGTATCCTTGGTTTGGGGTAGTGAGGCAGAGGTA